>VXBU01016870.1:297649-512114 GCA_013400315.1 Bombycilla garrulus
AAAAAAAAACCAAAACACAACCCAAACAACCAAACAACAAAATTCTTGAAATAGAAAGTATTGTCCTTGGAGCAAAATCCACTCTGTAATTTTAAGTCAAGGAAAACTGCAGAATAAGAAAAGGAAAGAGTTTTGAGCTGATATCCCTTCCTAGCTTATCCCCATTGTTACCCTGAAGATAATTTATTTTCCTTTCCCCTGCATGGAATGTGATATTCAAGAGATGGTGAAGTGTTAAAAGATCAAGGAACTATGTGTGAGTACAATATGTGAGTCAAATTTAATGACAAAATAGGGGTGTTATACAAAACAGGAAAAAAAAAATAAAACAAACCAAAACAAAACAAAACCGCAGCTACCTTACAGTAAAAACAAAAGCACAGCTGCTGCATGAAACACTTATCACAACTTGCAGCCCATTTTTAACCGGTGTTCTCCGGGTGTTAGAAGCACAGGTCAGCGCTCCCCTGGCTGGAATTCGCGCTGCCTGACTCGGTGCCACCGGGGCGGTGCCAGGTCCTTGCTCGTGTGCTCGGGCATTTGTCGCGTCTGCTGGTGCCACCTACAGTGAGCTGGTGGCAGCTCCACCGGCTCCGCTCCCCTTCCCGGACAGCGGCAGGCATCTCGGCCAGCAACGGGGAATAACGACCCAAATGCATAAACAGCGCGTTTAGAAGAGCAAAGCAGGTCTTTCATGATACAGACAAATTGGCGTGGCAAATGGAAACAGCACTGTTCAGAAAAAGAATCAGGCAGGCAAGCAAGCAGGTAAAAACAGGGGAAAAGATCAATGAGTACTCAAAGACCAGCCTAGTAAGCAAAATGCAAGCCAGATCATCTGGCTTTTGCTAACAGATATCTAAATTAAAAAAAAAATAAAAAAGGTTATTCAGCTTGTAGAGAGAGAGAGAGCACTGATGGATAAGACGAACATGCATTTCTTATTTTGAATTTAGGCTTTTTTTTTTATCTCGCCATATCTTTTTATTTTTCCATTTTCAGTGCAATGACACCATGTCTTTTGTTATTCTGTTACCCCTTCCTGCATGTGGTTGATAGATAGCAAACAGTATTATCAGCAGAAAAATGCAAAACAGAAGCTCAGCAGCGAGCATATCAAACAGATGTGTTTGGCCATGAAGAAGACATTGAGGAATCGGAGGACTCATATCTTTGTCACAGACTTATTTATACATTTCTGAGCACGTCTAAGCAGCTCATCACAGAGCAGTGCAGAGTCTTAAACTAGAATGTCCACATCAAGTGTGCAGTAAATTCTGGTTCCTGTGTCCAGCACAGCAAATCTGTTTTACAGCATCTCTCTGGGCAGAATTAATGAGTTAAGCCGTGTCAGTGTTATGGGACTCAGTTGGTGGCAGTTTAAAGCCATTCAAGCTACTCTCAGAGCTAAGGTGAAATCCTGTCTACATCAGTATCTCAGACATGTTCATGTTTCTCTTCCCACTCACAAAGCAAGATAACATTTCTTCTTTCACCTCGTTGCTTATGTTTTCTATTCAGTCTGCTTTATCTGGCACAAATGATACCTTTTTGGAAGGCTGTCTTGTCCAGAACCTGGACATTTGGCAGTGACATGACTGCAGCTGGGTTCAGCTGAGGCTTTTAAATTGTAGCTTTAAAAAAGGCAATAAAAAGAAAATTATGTAAATATCTTAAAGGTGGGTAGAGGTGGCTCCCTTTGCTTTGATTTTTTGCTAGCAAGATGCCCTCATTGAAAGGGCATGTTTATTATAACATAGTAAAAGTTGGAGTTTGTGGCATCATAGATGATTAGATTGGAAAGTGAGGATGTAAAGGTAAATTTCATCATGGCAGTATGATCCTAACACTGGCCATTGTGTGTGTTTGTGGCACTTATAAGCGAGTTCCATTATTTCTCTCTAAAAATCCTGATTTTATTTTCAGTAAATAATGTGGAATTGGTGAATAACAAGGATACATGAAGCAATGTTAGCAGTTGTACTTCAGAGAATCATAAACTCATAGAACAGTTAAATTTGGAAAAGACCTCTATGACTATTGAGTCCAGACATTTTGCTTAATGAAAAATCCCTGATGAACGTAAGTTAATCAGATATTGCTGAAAGAGAAGTGAGAACTGAACCTACTGTTCATTTCACTAGTTACGCACCAGAGGCTCCAGCCAAAACCTACCTCACATGGCTTGGAAACCAGAAAGACAAGGTCCCAATTTCCTGTTTTATAAAGCTTTGTACATGAGCCTTTTCCATCACACAAATCCATCTGAGCTTTCTGCACAGCTTTTCTCCCATGCTGATTCTTATAGTTCTTATATTTTCATGAGACCTTTTATTATCTTCAAATATTTTGCCTAAGTTTTGTCAGATTAGCTGCCCACACTTCAAATGCCTTCATTGTCCTCATCTGCCAAGAATTCTTTCCCTGTACCAAGCCATTAGAGCCAGGACTCATCTTCCCTTCAGTGCCTCCTAAATCATCCTAACACACTCTTAGCATTTTCCAAATACTCCTCCTGGGTCTCAACCTTTGTCTTGCCTATTACAGATCCCAATTGTCTTGAGGCAGAAAACATGTTTTACCCACCTAAAAAGCTTTGTGAGTTTACAGGTTGTATAAATACATGCTCATAAAAATAGCTGTGATATACACTATGTAATATGCAGACACATTGAAGATCAGCTGGCCAAACAAATCAGAAGTCACAAGATAACAATCGCTGATCACTAACTGCACATTTTGGCTGGTGCAAAATAGAACAGAAAGATTCACTGACTTGGGACTTGAAGAAATTTCAGTGGGAGATAAAAAAAAAGCCCAGCCAAGTTAGAATAAGGCTAAACTGAGCACTGAGCAGAGGGAAAATTTAGACAAATATCTTAGGATTCTAAAAAATTCTGAGCCTAGGACTAGTACCAATTAAATAGGACCAACAGCATTGCATTCAAGTACACTAGTTGTCTTTCAAATTTTATATTACTTAATATTGCCTACCAGAAAATGGTATTTCCCACGGTGATCTAGAAGTATTTAAAGCTACAATAATTATATTTTGAATGTTTGACCCTTACCTGTGATGTTCCACTTAAGCTTCTCTATGATTTCAAAGATAAAAACTATTTCCTAAAACATGTACCTTGGGTTTGAGCTACATCACTGTGGAGGATGGGAAGGAGCAGACATACTAACACTTCAGAAGTATTTTAGGATTCTCACTAAAACCCACTTAACTATCATAATAGAAAATCTAGGGAGTTTCTTGCAGAGACATATCTGTGTGTTGCAGCATGGTCTTATCCCTTAGACAAAATTGCCACCATTATTCATATGATATTTACTAAATTAGGTGTGCATTTCTGTAAGCATTGTTTTTTTTTCCAGGGATGCTCCATATACATCCCTGACTGCCAGTTACAGTCCCTCTTGAGAGAAATGAAGCTATGAGTAATAGAGACAAACAGAGTGGAAAGTGGCATAAAATGAAAATAAACATTAATAATCTTTAACCTCACGCTGATTCATTCACTCACACAAATCAGCACTCTGGGATTTGGTCCCTATTACCGAGAGGGAACTCAGGGTATTAAGTCTTTAATCATAAAGGCACTTAAGCACTATCTTTAGCACTGACATTAGAGTAAGGCCATGGCAGTGAGCTGGCAACTCATGCACCAAGCCATCATTCTGCACCTGAGGCTGGGCACTGCGGTGGGTCTCTGCGTGGTGCTGTCACCTTACTGATGCTCATTTCCATCTATGTCAAGGCTTTGTAAAGGTTGAGAGGGAAATCTCCAGCACACACAGAAACATTTCACTTAGCCAAGAAGGGGAAGTGTGCTGGAGTAGAAGCTGGGAAAAGACAGGAAAGGCTCCACTTTGTTAGTGTCATCCAGATGAGAGGGCAAAGAATGCTGAGAGCAGGGAGCTGAGAGCAGAGACTGCAGCCTGCATCAGTCATCTGGAAAAATATTGTGAGAAGACTTATGTATCACTTCATCCTTTCCTAACAGTAAATTTGGAACTGTTTAATGGTGAGTACTGGATCTGGTCATTTTCATATCCCGCAGCTCTCCCACTATTGGAAAGAGCTCTCTCTTAGATTCCAGATCTATGAGACAAGAAGGGTTTACTACTGCTTTGATCTTTCACTTGCTGTATAATTTATCAAAATATTTTAAGCTCTCCATCTACCTGTGTTCACTTCTGTGTATTCATCCGTGACACATTTTTGATTGTTTTTGAAAACACAAACATGGATTTATTTTTTTTTTTGGTCCGTGTAGTTGTTATCAAAATTTTAATGGAATTCTATTTCCAAACAGCCAATACCTTTATCCATGTCTTTTAACACCATTTTTCTAGAAACAAAAGCCAGTCTACTACTATGGTTTACCTCTCTGGTTCAAACATTGTTCAGGAGCATCAACACTGTAGGAAAATATTTTTCTCACCATTACCTTCGAGAGGCCTCTCACTCTTCACAGAAGATTCTCTACAGTGCTGTTGAGTCAAATCTATTTTGCCCTGAAAAAAAATCTCAATTTTCAAGATTCAACACTTAGAAGTACTCAGTTTTTAGATGGTAGGATGCCAATGAAGGGAACAGCACCAGATGCTCAGAGCCCGCAGTACTTCTGAGCAGAACTCATAGGATGGCAGCACATAGCTGCTAATACTTTACAAACATGGTTTGGTGATACTTGAGGTAGAAGATAAAATGAGTCTAAAACTTGTATTTGTAAGCAGAAGAATGAAGATAACAAATTAAATAGGCTGCAATTTGGGTATATATTTCCTACAGCAGGCTTAGGCTGAGTTTTGAGGAACATGAAATTAATATTTAATTGAGTAGCTTCTTCAAAAATAGGTAAGCAATCAATGTGCGTGGCCAGAAAAGGATTACTTCAGTTCCTTGCAAAAATCTTTTTTTTGAAAAAATAAGTTTCTAAATTTTGAATTGATTCTTGGACTATTATAGTAATTCAGACTTTAAAAGTCTGCTAGTGTGTCAGGTCAGGGATACAGTTGTATTTTAGGCTGAATAAATTGTAAAATCTGGACACTGGATAGCAGAACAGCTATGTGTTAGAAAACAAGTGGAAAATAGTTTAAAAGTTCTGGATTACAAGTCCAGCCTCTGAATGCAAAAAAAATTGTGGCAACAATGGCTTTCTGGAGAATTTTCTTCTTTATATGAAATATGAAATGAAACTCCCGCCAGGACCAACTGCCATAATTTTGAATTGGTAATTTCTGTATCTTAATTTAAAATTAGTTCATTAGGAACAGAGATGAAGCAGTTCAGTCTCTCTCCAAAGTTCAGTCCTTCCATGTCAGTGGTTTATAACTACTGCCTGTAAAGGACTCTTGCTCATGCTACAAGATACTGTTTGGAATAGACCATTGTCTGTATTATCCCGAGACAATTCAACTGCAATCAACACATCAATCTTTGGAAACCTCCTCCAAAGACATTCCTTCTGTCCCCACAGCACCAGGAACATTTTTAGGGCATTTATTTATAGACTTTTTTTGGCTAAAGGTAGACAAATGTGATTTAAACATTCTAATCCTTCCATATCAAAGTAGCACTTTCAGGCTTATTTTCTTAAACTCAAGCTGAGGAGGGAGGCAGCCAGAGGGAAAAAAACCCACAAATATTCCTTTCTGCTATTTTGTGATTAATTTCAAATAAAGCCTCTCTCCAATTTTCCAAAGCTGCCTCCCTCTACAGTAAAAACCATATAAATACCTAAAAATGTGAAATACGTTATAATACATATTTTATAAATGCCCACCACTGAAACTTAACCTTTGAGATAGTCTATCCTATTATAATTTATTTTTTGCTTTTTTTGTGTGTACTTCCATTATACAGTTAATCTGCTGTAACCACAGAGATTAGTGTCATGGTCATCACAGGACAAGTAAAATTAATTTTTTAATTTTTACCTTTATTGTTACCATCATTTTTCCTGTCACTGAAATGCACGTGATGCTAAAAAGGGTGACATAACAGTTGATGTGTAATTATGATGAATTATATTTCCCCCTAAATAACTGGAAAAGTGACATGTAAGAACTAGGAAGCTCTGAATGGGGAAAGAATTGCAGCTGTTCCGTGAAATAAATATCACCTAAGCCATATTTTTAAATCTATAGTTTCTTTGCTTTTGTAAGGGAGATACCACAGCGAAAGATTCATTAGAAATGTCATCAATCTCAAGTGGAATTCATTCATGAATAGCAGCATTCTCCATGATATAGCATGCAATCCTCTTTTTACTCAGAAATGTAGAAAACCAAAAAACCTCCTTTTGAGTACATTTATATAAATATAGAGGAACTTCACACAGAACTACATATGACACCAATTTAGCTAAGCAAAGGCCACAGAAGTACCATAAAGTTTAATTGCAGGATTGATTTTGTGTGTGTATCTATTAACATGCTAAACATATCACAGCATTTGGCTTCAATACAGACAGAAAAAATAGGAAAGGCCAACAAAACTGAGGAGAGCTTAGCATCAGAATTGCTATGGAAAAAATAAGGGAAGCAGCAAACAAGCCAAATTAGAGTATTCTGAACACCTTTTGAAAGGTTACTCCTTTCAATTAAAATTTTTCCAGACAAAATATACCAGACTGACCAAAAAATCCTGAAAGTCCAAGGGAACAAGGTAAGTTAAATTTAAAAAGTTTGTCATGTGCATAAATTTTCAAATGTAAATATGGGAAGTAAGCATATCTTTGAAGGAGAATTTTGACAATGAAATTTTTAAAAAAATGCAATTCACATACAATGCAGTCACAAGGTCTGATCTGCCCTTAGTCAGACCCTGTGTGTACTTTTGGAGAATAATGGCAAGGGCTTCAAAAACCCTTAGGCCACAACTGCAGCTTTTATCCAATCCCCTTTATCCATCAGTGCAGCAGCACAGCTTTGTACCACCGTGTTTGTGCTGAAGGTCGCCTGGACCTCCCCCAGCCCTAGGGGCAGAGCTGATGACAGCTCTTCATGCAGTGCTAGGTTCTCTGATGGAAACAAAATTTAAAAGGGAAACCGTTTCCTTGGAGTAACCAGCATCTGCACTACTGAGGATTTTATCTTGGAGACCTGTACTATTCTGTTTTATATGTGCTGTGTTGAACTCAATAGACCGTTACAAGGTTCAGCTCAGGGTTTTTGGCAGTAGGTTCTTTATTTTTAACTGTCAGTGCTGAGAGACATCTGTGTCTTCTCTAGTTTGCCTCCCTGCCTCCTATATTCATTTTAGTTAAGATAAAATTCATAAAATAACCACTAATCAACAGCTGAACAGGAGTTGCCTGGATACCCTAACTATAACTTGCATGAAACAGCTGTTAACCACCATTAAGGAAAAGAAAAAGCAAAAAATCGGAAGTTATTTTCAAACTCTTTCTACCCTCAGAAATCCCAGGAGAGGTTGGCTGGGAAGCCCATTGCCTTCTGAAAGCTGTTGCAAGTCCAGATTTCCTGAGTTTGGTTCTTGAATTCATTGCAGGTGATCCCACTAATCTTGATGAATTTACTCTAGGCTTGCTGACGGTGCCTTGAAGACATGATCTCATGGCTGCTTCACATTCATTCGAAGTCCACAAACAAAAGGGACAGTCCTGCTTTCATTTTCACCTCCTCAGGGCTGTCTAAAAAACTAGTCCTTCTGTTATTCCTACTTACCCAGCCACCCTAAACCAAATCCCGTTCATTTTCACAAGCCACACTTGGGAAATTAGTTCAAAGCACCCACATTAACTATGATACTTCAGGAGCCACCAGAGGAAGCTCTTAGCAGCATGACGAGCCAGTTCTCCTTGAAACATTTTATATGACAAAATTTGGCCTTCTTTTGCTCTTCATTTGCACTGGAGAGTACTGGCTACCAGTTCTAAATACTTAGATGAGGGAGAAATGACAAAATCTGACAAGTGTTTCCTTGTATCTTATGCCTCATTCTTTGGAGTACTATGATACTTAACTGGACTTCATTATTACCCCACTATTGTTCAGAACAATAAGTCATTGAATGAATTTCTGTTCACTTTAAACAATAGCCAATTTCTTCTCTGCTGGAAATCACTATAGAATATAGTGTGAGTTTAAATTAACATATCCAGTCTGATAACCAGGACCCTTGACAGACGCAAACAGAAATTTAAAGATTACAGTCTAAATAGATTAAGTCCAGCTTCCAGGAAGAAGAAGATTGAATCAAAGCTTTGTAAGCAAGGAATGTTTGTAATATTCGTGAGTTTTCTCTTTTGTGATGTTTAACACTATAATTGTAACAAGAGATTATTAACCTTATGGAATAGTATATAAGCTTTTGGAAAACTCAGTAAAGGGAATTCTGATCAATGTATCAGGGTTCGTGCGTTTCTCTCAATCGCCGATACTTTTCTGCATATACTGCTCTGCATTTTGATCTGTGAAAACTACTGTGTAAATGTTTTGCGCATTGAAGAGGCGAGCAACATTAAAAATTGTCTGATGTCATGCTGAAAGCCCGCAACATGTTTTTAGCTGAAAACTACAAATCCCCAGAATAGCAGTATGTATATTTTGTGCAAAGAGAAGGCAGTGGAGAGGACAGGGGGATATTTTATTTTTTATTGCTGTTCTCAGCAACTTGCTTCACCGGTCATGAGACAATATCCAAAGGTCATAATTACTTTGGGTTGGAAATGATAAAAATGGCCTTGTGATGAAAGATTTCCTACTCTTGAGCTGCTTAAATTATTTTATTGCTTGGCTAATGGTTTATTTAAAATAACAAAATAACTCTACCAATGCTATTACTTAGCATTCTAGTCATTGCATAAGAAACTTCAAATTAAACAGAACTATAAGATAAATCAGAGAGAAATCTAGACAAACTTTAATAAACTTCTGGGTAAAAATAAGAATTTTAGTTAAGCCTATTTTTTATCAAAAGGGGAAAAACTGAAGGAGGAATGATAGAGCATTTTTCAAAATCTTCCTATAACTGACAGTCCAAAAGAAACTCCTGGGCAAAGCAAGTTTGACTTCAAGGCCACCCCTCCCCTGAGGCATTTTGATCCTTTCTCTCTCTGACACTCTCCAGACAGAAACTGAGCAAGACAAGAGCTTTATTCCCTAAGACATTCACTTGCAACACAGGATACAAAACTTCCAGATCTTCTGAGACATGGTTATTACTTCCAAAAGCAGGCAGAGAATCCACAGAAGGCCGACCTAGTTCAGCAGAAGCATTAGCAGTGAACAAGATATTCTGTTGAGAAGTGAGAACTGAACCAGAGTGCTGTGATTTGTATGTGTAAACAATATTACTTTGAGTACATAAAATGTAAACACTACTCCTAGTCTTTCTCTTCCAGCAGGTTTTTACCAACATTTATTTTGCTTTTGTTTTGAGTACAAGACAAAATATTCCCCTTTGTTTGTGGTTTTGTTTTTCTTTTAAAGCAGATTGATCAATTCAACTCCCAAATTACTTTTTTTGGCATCAAGTACATGATCTTTTTTTCCCTAATTGGAAATATTTCTATTATTATAGTTATTATCAGTCTGCCCAAGTGATTGTCAATTATTTGCATAGCCTTACTTGCAGGTTTGTTACCAGCCTGGAGTTTGTATTTATTGTCCCAGCAAAGAGCTGTGTAGATGCTAAGAATGCAGAGAAGGCCATCTGCTGAAGCACACATGATGGCAGCAGAATAGTTACACCAAAGTGTGCAAAAATACTCCATAGCTGCAAAAAGGCAATTTCACTGCTGCTTCAGAGGTGTTTAAGCCTTTTGCTTCCCAGGAAGATCTCTCAGCAGCATTTCCTGGCTTTACACAATCCTTCTCTTACCTTTCAGTTTATTCAGTTTACTGTGAGCCTCAGTCTTGAGACAATAGCACCTCTTAAAGATGCAATTTTAAAGTAGAAAAAAATGAAAGGAAGAACAATTGAGAAAAAAATAGTCTTGTTGCTGTATTTTGTTGTTTAGGGCTGAAATCAAACTGTGTTGATTAACAAATATTAATGAACATATTTTAAGGGGAATAAAAGTCCAATAACAATAATAACACTGAGTCCTTGTGAGGATTACAAACAACCAATGCTAACCGTGCATCCATTCTATGACACCTAGTATTTAAAAAACATTTTGACTTTACAAACTCCTTTAACAAGATTGATAGGATTGCTTTTTTTCATATCCTTAATCTGTTCAGCATTTCACTGGTTCACTGGCCAATAAATTCCTTTTCTCTGCTGTTTTCCTTAAATCACTTTTGCCTTGAGATGGCAAGTTTGATTTTTTTGTAAATAAATTCCATTTCCATATCAGAAACTTGAAAAAAGCCCAGGACAAATGAGAAGAAAGCTTTTATCATTTTCTTAATATTTGGCAGAATTGCCATCTGAATAATGACAATAAATTATCTGCATTTTACACCATGTGGTGGTAATTTATTGTTCCAGGAGATATTATAAAGAAAGGGAAAAGGACATTAATGGCTTTACTCATTCCCCTGCTGCAATGATATCTCAGTATAAGTCATTTTATCCTTTTGGGATAACAAGAAGAAGGCAGAGTTCATAAGATGGACATACCAGGGGTGACTGATGTAACTCTAATGAGGAAAATTCACTAAGCATCACCAGCCTGTACAGATAAGCAAATAGTCTGTTTGGGAACGGTATGATTTTAGGGCAATCAATCTAATAAGAGGCATGGATACCTGGAGATATTACAAAAAAAAATAGAAAAAAAAAAGAGATGCATAAGGAATGAGTAACTTGGGAATTTTCTTCTCACAGTTCAATTTTCAACTAAGTTCACACAGCATATGCTCATTTGCTTGCATGGTTTCATTCTGTAATACGTTATTTAATTGTGCACGCAGATAAACTGACTTATTTTGTCTCCTAGAGGTATGCAGAAGTGGATAAATTTGGTACAGCTTCACATAAAAGTAGATAAACTTATGTTCTTGCACTCTCTGCTGTATTTACAAACTGCAGTGCCTTAGAGTTTGCAGGCTGGTTTGCTCAGTCCATGAGAGACAGTGCTGGATTCCAGACTTTTCTCACCACTACAGTCCCATTTACTTCCATAGGTTTCTAGGAATTTACTTGCAGTAGTCAGAAAAGCTGTGATACTGTTCCTGTAGTAGATATGTTGCATAATTTTAGTTTTACACCTTCATAAATCTGAAAATAAGATACAGTGCAAGAGCAGTTACAGCAGAGCCCATCTCTAATAATTCCCAGCTAGTCTGATAACACTTTTGAAACACCTGGATGTCCAACATTTTAGCTACCTGCTTCAACTTCTGACTAAATTCAGTTTCATGTCCTTTAGGTTTCTAATCAGCAGTTTATCTTTTTAACTGCCAATGGCTGCCTGCTAAAGATTCTTTATCAGTGCACAAGCTGTTAAGCACTAAATCATCACTGCAACACATATCTTCCTAAACCTAAAAATACTTAGTGAGGGAAGAATTAATTTGGTTTCTTTTAAGCAATGCAGAATTTGCTGAACTAAAATGCTATCCTGGCTCTTTAAAAAAGCTTGATAATTTTCCAGCAGGTTTAATGTATATTTAATTAGAAAATAATTGTTTCCTTAGACAAATTTCAGCTCAAAACAGAAGCTAAGTTATCTGCAGACAAATAAAGAGACCAGGCCACAGAAAAATCCCAGAGCATGCAGAGAAAACAAAGTCAGGCAAGCATATGGGTCCTGACATGGGTGCAGAGGGGAAACATATGGCTATGCTCACAGAAGATATTCACTGCATCCTGACATGTTTCGAGTAGAAAAGGAAAGCAGTTTGAAAACAAGCTGTACATTTTGTTGCACACAGTCATAGAAGCCTCCTTTTCTGCAATACTTAGTATTAAATTATATTATTGCAAATTAATTGTCAATGACAAGGAAAATTCTAGAAATAGAGCACTATGCATTTCTGTCATCTCTGTACAGAACAGAGTAGGCCAGATGTCCACTGGCACCAAGTGACCAACTCCAGGGAAAGCAGCAGATTATTTCTGGATGCTAAACAGAAGACAGTTCTCCCCTCAGTTTGACAGAAGGCACTGTGATGGGAGGGAACATTGTTTGAACACTGCCAGAATCTCCAGCTTGCTCCCTGGACAGTTGCGCTGATTGGAAACACCGGTATACATGGAATATGCTCAGAGAATTTTTTAACTTTTAATGAGATTTATAGCGTGTGCTGCTGTTTCAATGACTATCTTTTTCTGAACAAATAATTATCTTCAAAACTGTATTTGTGTAAGTCTTACATCCTCTTGGGACTCTGTTACCCAAGGTGTTATTGCAGTACCTAACACAAAGGAAACCCCATTGATAAATAAAACATAGTTTTACTAATATTTCAAATTAGATCTCTTTGACATCTGTTTAAATCAATTTCCATTCAAGTCCGAATTCATAGGTATTTCCATTGCTATCTTATTGCTTCAATTCTAAGCATTTCAGATTAATTAATGGGAATTCCGCCAAAATCTCCCCCAGATAACATCTTGCAGATGTTAGATTGGGACACCAGGACTAAGAAATATGACTAAAGTCTAGTAAAATCCATTGAAGAGGAAAGATAATAATTTGCACTTTCCAAATTTCAGGGTAAATGTTCAATTGAATAGTTTTTTATTATGTTTTGCATCTTTCTGGATATAGGTAGAAGATCCTTAATTAAACGCTTAAAACTTGAACTGTTTGGGTGTCAGACAATTTCTCTTCCAGCATACATTACTTGCAATATCTTTATATTCCCTGGAAAAGACAGTTTGTTTGTACAAATATTTATCAGGTTATATCATGCACAAATGCAGCAATTAGAAAAATTGCAAGCTGCTCTATTTAAATATTTTAACCTCATAATAATTCATTGATATAATTAACATTAAAAAATCAGAGCAATACATTACACTAGTGTTACTATTACTGTTTCTACTACTTCATTTCAGAGAATTAATTATACCCATTATCTTGCTGCCATTATGAACCTGTCAAAATTTTCAGGAGGTAAATCAAATTTTCCTTTTGAATAATACAAAATTATCAAGTCTCTAAAGTTCCAACAGTAACTGCTGTTGTATAACAGAGGTAAATAGAGCTTTTTGAAACTGGCTGCATATTTCCCCCTCAGCCATGAAGTTTGGAGTGTGCTGATGTGGAGAGCTGGTCCCTCAGAGCAGAGGGGTTGGGGACAAGCTGTGACAGCCCCTGTGGATGCAAACCCAACACACTCTTCTGGCCAGAGCAGCCACACTGCTACCTCTAGGCTGCTGGGCCAGGGAGACACTGCTACACACACCTTTTCTTCCTGCACCTGGGAAGATTGCAAAGAAACTGTAAGTTTGGGACTTTTATGTGAAGTCACTTCCAAATACAGAAATCCGCATTAAAAGGAGACATGAGACCTTGGGATCATTTCCCAGGCTAACAGAACTCAGTGGAAAAAATTGGGGGTGTTCATAGGATTGGTTCTATTGACCCATTTGACAGCAGACAAATTCTGACACTCCTCCCCATGAAAGTACCTGTTGAGAAGCCACTGTTATTTGAGGCTTTCTACAGGAGAGAATGATCTAGCTCAAAGAAATAATATGCTCCTATAGTTAAAAAACCAATTTTATTACCAACTACTCTTTAATTTAGAGCACACAAACAATTGTGCAGACGATTTTATACCTAAACTAGTAGATATTCTGAGATTTATTACTTTATTTGGAATTTAACCTACTTGCAATAAGAGAATTTGGCCTTTTATATGGTCGAAGTTTTGTTTGAGATCACTATCCATGAGATCCACTATACCCTTACTCCTCCAGGGTGTGTGGATTAGAGAGCAATATGAAGCTAGTTTTACTTTTCAATTGAAATCAATGAAACTCCAGATAAAAATCTAGTTTGCAAAGAAATTGGACACCATTTATGTTTTAAGACCCTGCCTCGATGTTTTTCATTAGACCACGTCCTGGTGTTTTTCATTAGAGTAGTATAAATGTAGAGTTCTTGCACTTTACCCAGATTTATGAGAATGTCACAGAGCTCAACTTATTACAATTAACATTCCAATTACATTTCTAGAAGTATTTTAGAAATGCCATTTAGAATTCTTTGACAGGAATTTGATGCACAGTTCACTACCACAGCAAATCACACTTGGAAAGAGAGCTGGAAATTGTACATGCTCTGAATCTTGCATAGTGATTTTGGCTGAGCAGTCACAATGGTTACCTTCCAGAAAATTCAAGAACAAATTGTCAATGTATGTTCCACCAGCCTCTCTCTAAGTGGAAAATACAACTCAGCAGACAGAAAGTGGCATGTATGTAATTGTAGTCACATGCACTTCAACCACGCTGCAATCTCCACTGATGTACTCTCCTTGCACAGCTCATTTGCAGCCTTGATTGAAAATAATGAAGAACTAACATACAAAATGCTTTAGAATGTTCTATACTTTATCCTTTATGCTGGGCACTTGAATTTGATCTAGTGAATACTATCCCTAATTATGTCTCTGGAGTTCAAGAGAGAGTGACGTACCCTGAGGTGCAGCACTGAACCACACTGAGCTCCGCCTCCAGCTCAGCACTGGCGCCAAGCTCCAGACCTGGGCTCCAGCTGGAGAACAAGGCCTGAAAATTTGGGCAGGCTTTGCAGGGATGGGGGGAGTTGTGGCCCAAGGCCAAGGCGCACGGGCTGCCTCCTGCCCTGGGCTGGGGAGTGACAGGGGCCTCACCTGTGGGGACAGGGCTGCAGTTGAGTAAAAGGCACAGAATCACAGACTTCTCACGCTTCCAAGACTGGAGAAGACATTTGAGTCCAAGTGCTAACCCAGCACTGCTGTTTTTGAACACCTGTGTGTTTTTTGAACACTTGAGGCAAAAGAATTTTGCCAGAAAGCGAGCAGATTAAGCCCTAGGAAGGATGAGTGAAAAAGTAATGTGGGTTTAGACCTTGCAAGAAACCAATGATGCAAGGAGGGAAAAGCAGCTGGAAACTGCACTTGAACAAGCGGACAAAATAGGTACACAGCTCACAAGATATGGAAGTTGGAACTTGTGACTTCTGTTAGCAGAGAAATTCTCCTACTCTTCCCTCCCTTCTGAACATACAGGATTAGTTCAGTTCATGGCAGTTAACAGCCAAGGAAAGGAAAGAGACCAAATTTCATGAAAGGAGGCTTAAAAGACACCTCAGTTTGTAATGACCATCAGGAACCCTCTCATCTCAGCTATGACTTGAGCTTCTAGCTCCAGCATTTTGCCAGCTGTTCCCTTTACTGAGCAGTCAGTACTGGATTTCCTTTCAGTTAGGAACCAACTCCTAAAAACCCTGCATAATTTTAGACAGTCTGATAACATAATGCTATTGTACATAGAACATTTGGAAAATCTTTCATGCACCCAGCTACTTCACAGTCTGAATGTTTGAAGGATTTCCCAGCTCAGCCATGACTTCCCTTTCAGGTACTGGTAGCTGCTGCCTGCACAACACAGTGTATTTGATATTTTCACATGTGCCTTTGATTATTACCTCCCTTACTGTTCTAGTTTTGTTTTTCTTGTTTTTCACTAAGCATGCTTTTAAGAAAACCTACTAATTCATAATGTGAAAGGATTTTAGCAAGTTTCCAGAATTTGCCTTAAAGCCAGCACTTAATTGGAGTCATACCAAATTAGATTAGGCGTGATACATAGCATGTGCTCGACATGCATGGATCATTTCCCCCTTTGGAGTTAACTCTTAGCTGGCATGAGTTAGTGCCACTGAGGATAACAGCACTACACCAGTTCCCAATTTCCAGTTCTTTAAGGGTGCATAAGTTAAAAATATTACAGTCATCTACTTAGAGCAATACAAAACCACTGCATGATTGTCCAGACTGAGAATATTTTATTTTATGCCATTGTGAGCTAGGGTTCACAGACCCTTTGTGAGCCATGTTCTTAGAATATAAGTGGTCTACTTCCTCTCACCTTACCACATTATGTGTATGGAACCAAGAAAGCATCTATTCTTACACATTAGTGGAAAGTCTGAATGGATGTAAATATTGCATGATATAACTCACTTTGAAATCAAGATGTAATTCAGGGGAAATGCCATTCACAGAGATTCGCTAATTGCCTCAGAGAGTTAAAAGATTACCCTGTGGATTTCCCCACTCAAAACCTTTGAGTATTTCTTGTGATCTGCTGCTTCATTTATTAATGAAAAACTTAGGAATACTAAGAAAGATCAGTATCAAAATTAGTTTGAAATTAGACAACAACATGACAAGACAGAGTTATTGACCATGTTTAACCTCAACGCACGAGTTTTACGGCATGGTTAAGAAGGGCACCTCCATGATGTGGGAAATGACTGTTTCTGAAGCACTCTGTGGTGTCCTCTTAGCTTTTGTGCAATGCGAGGATGGAACCTGGACCTTTCCCGTGACTTTTGTCCAACTTTGTAAAGGCGTAAAACCAGTGAAGCTTTATTCCTAGCCACTCCTATCACACTGTGAAGTAACACGTTCGGCATGCAATTCCCTCCATCCTCTTGTGGCGTTATTCCCCAGTCATTTCAGCAACTGCTGCTGCAGGTCCCATGCCCTGGCTCTGCTCTAGGAGTTGGCAAGAGGCCCCACTGAAATCAATGGTAAAATTATTTTTTCATCTGAAGCTCCATATGGCACTATCCAACTGATTGCCAAAAAGAGAAATTATTCACAGCTATTCTCACACCAATTTTTTCTTTCAGCTGAAATACCTTGTAGTTTTATTCTTTTAGCTTCCTATAAAACCCTAATGATACCAAAGTTATAGTCAAAATCCATAAAGGTGTAACATCACATAAATAATTATACTTTCTTTAGAAACTAAGATTCACAAATAAACATAATTTGAATGAAGCACTAAGAAATCAAGGTCTCTTTGATTAATCTATTTATATTTAGAAGTCTATGACTGATGTGTTATTTTTTGAATGTCAAAACTTTTTTTATATTAGGGTAAAATACATGCATATACAAGCAGCATTCATTATCTCTGGATAATCAGCACAGGAAGAGACCCTGAATGTCAAATTCACCTGTGAAATTAAGAGAGAAAGTTCCACAGAGAGAGCAAAACAAATCAGATGTGACAGAGCATGACTGACACCTGATCATGCACTGATGGGTTTATATCTCAGTAGCAAACAAAAATATAATAAAAGTGCAGCACAGTGTGGAAAGAAATAGAAAGACTTTATGTGTTGTGCTAATGAGAACAAATAATCTTTCAAATACAGAGCCCAGAGAGAAATGGGTTGAGTCATCCATTATTCAAACAACAGCCAGCCCAGGCTTCTTAGAAATGGCTTTATGAATACACCAACAATGTCTCCATTGCTCCTGCTTTTCCTGAAACGCAACTCGCCCTAAGTTCTAATCCTTACCAGCAATGTTCTGAGCCAGAATCTGAATTCTATTTCTAATAAAAATGACATAGGGGATTTAGTGGAAACATCTGGTAAAAATCTCATAGAAACTGAAGTCCATTGGACTGGCAGCATGAAAAAGATGTCAGGAAGCTATCGTCACATTTAAAATAAGCTAAGGCTGTTCTTTCTCTAGTTTAAGCCATATATTTTATAGGTTTGTATAATAAGAATGATAATAATAAACCTTATGCAATATTAACATTTGTGTACTATTTCTAAAAGAGTACACTCTTGTAATAAATAAAATTCTATTTGATTGTAGATTTAATAATTAAGCACAAAGTTTTATCTTTATTCACTGAAATTAATTAATTACTGTGAAGGTATATTTCACAGTATTAAATAAGCATTGAAGAACGAAATTACTATGTGATTAGAATTCAGTCTGTGATATTAGGGGTTTTGGGTTCTGAATGAAGGAATTTGTTTTTAACAAAGTTCTATAAAGCCATAGTGCAATGGCAAGATTGTAGTTTCAAAAAGAAAAATATAGGAATAAATATGTTTTTCTCATATAAAAAAAAAGGCTGATGAAGGATCTGAGAGATACCTGTACATACTTTACCAGTTTGCAGTTACAGTATTTGTAACTGCAAATCTCCCAGAAGTTATAAGCTAAATCAATGTTTATTTGCACATGTTATCTATACTCCAGGCAGTGCAGTAAATAATCTTATAACAAATGTACTTATGTAACCCTCTTTTTCATGTTTACAGCATAGAGAAATAAAGGCTCAAGAAAGAAAATATACTAATCTTTTCATATTGTGACATGCATACAACAATAACCATAGGCAGAATAAAATCCAAATCCATAATGCATGCTCACATCACAGCAGGACATGGATATAATCCAACATCATAAGTTAACTTACTACCATGTCACTGCTTCGTTATGCACTAACAAATAAAATTTTAAAAGCCATAAAACAGAATAGTTTACCCTTTTAAAAATATAAAAACAAACCACCAAACATAAAAAGTTGATATTTTTGTCTTAAGGCTCTTCTTTTTAAATGCTATACTAAAAATTGTTGGAACAGATATTTTAAAACAAGTCCTTCTCAGAGACAGTGGAAAAAAACCCACTTCAATAAATGATGGCGGGGGGTGGGGAGGGGGTTGGCAGGGGGAAGAAAAGAATCCCAGCAGATCACTCCATTCCAAAACTTTGGATAAGCATGAAGCCTCATGGATGACGAGATAAATAAAGCCTAACTCGACCCCTCTGTAATTCTTGAACATCCTCCTAAATTTATATTAGGTTTCAATACCCTTCATTTTGGAGAGAATTCAACAATTCAAAGACACAAACAAAATAATATTCAGCCATGAGAACCTTCATAATGTGCAAGATGTAACAAGTGATGCTATTTGACTTGTGTAAGTCTAAAGGTCATGTTGAAATCTAGTACTGAAGATTTTTATACCAGAAAGATATCAAAAGAAGTCACAGTGCTTTTTCTGCAGATTTCCAGCTACAGATTATTTCAGCTTGAAATGCAAAGTAACACAACTATATCCTTTCCATTTATGCTCATTCTCACCAAAAAATTCTTATATTTCTCTGTATATTCTTTTTCTCTTATGTATAGTTGCAGTAATTTAAACAAATAAGCAAAGCAAAAAAAAAAAAGCCCACGAAACTAAACAAATGTAAAAAGCCCAACAACAACTTTGAAAAAAACTCCTGGTGGATAGAGATTTGCCATGACATAGAAACAGAGGATTTCATCTTTTCTATTTTAAATTTAATGCTATGGGATCTTGTTGTAGATTTGCCTTCTATGTTTGTAGGCACTTTAAAATGAAATTTGTTTTCATCCATAAATGTGCATTTCTGAACCATGAGCAAAATACATGTCAGTCCTATCAATTCCTTGAGTCTCACTGTAAAAGATATTGACATGTCTTCATTAAGGAACTTTTCCTAAAATTTGCCATGTTATCAACATAGAGAACTATAAAAGTCATCAAACAAACATTCATCAACAACAAACTCATCTTTGGTCTATACAGAGTATTGTTTATGTTCAATAGTCCATTCATTTCACACCTAAGTCTCCTTTTTACCTCTTCTCTCAATCCTAAAATATTAGGCATTCATTTGCCCAAAGGAATTTTTTTCAGCTGCCTTTTCTGAAATTGTGTTCCTCATGAAAGTGTGGCCTACATTTCTCTCTTAGATTTATGCAGCTACATTTCTCTGTGCAAAGGTACAGTTAATTCTTTAATTAAATAATTCTTTCCCAGATGGCTGAAGTTATATCTAGGGAATAGCTACAGCCCGAGAAACACAGCAGCAGCTCTAATCCAGCACAGGAAAAATTCTCATGTGAAAAAATTCCCCCCTGAATATAACAGGAGCACAAAGAGCTGTTCCAAATTCCACTGATTTCAGCATGAAATGGATTCAGCTCAAGAGACCCAAAGAGAACAACACAATTTCAATTCTCTGGGCATCACAAGGGAAGTGTGGGGGAAAGTACCGCTAATGACAGTGTGGGAGTAGAGCAATTGTTTCCACAACTCTCAAATCAAAATGCACTAAATTATGTTTCAGACTGGGAAAATCCTGAAACCGTAATGGAGAAAAGAGAGATTTAATTTTATGTATCCAGGTCTTATCAAAACAACAGGAGAAATTCTAAACATGAAAGCCCTAACCACACTTCAAAAATCCCTTAAGAAAAAAAACTAACTGGTGGGGTTTTTTGGATGGTTTTCCAAAAGATCATGGAAATTATCTTTAGAGTTTGTTACTACTGTGCTACGAGGTTCTGGCTATGATGTATGTGATGTACATTTCTTTGTGTGAAGGCTGACAAATCCTCTGGAGTACCTGCACACCAATTAATACACTGGATAGCTTTAGAGCCTGCTTGTTCATTTTCCCCACAAGGCTTTGACAGACCCCCTTTGTTTTGTTTGATTCCTTATAGAACAAGCTACACTTACAGGAAGGCACAAATGGTGGAATATCAGGTTTAATCAGACCTGCTGCTTCCAAACCTTCTTGGTTGAGTGCCAGTGCAACCTTCCTCCTCTGCCCCTTTCTTTTCCACTCTACAGTCTAAGAAACTGTAAGAGCATCCAAGAAATGATAAAACATAGGAACGCTGTTTGCCAACATTTCTTTTAGAGATGAAATTGCAATTTAAAACAATAACTGAAATTATAGTGCAACAAAATGTAATTAGCTACAGCTACAGAAAGAACACAACCTCTAAAAATGTTACAGACTCAGGAATATTGTGATTATGGGGCATAATGGGGCATGGCTGAGGCAGATCTATACATCCCTAAAACTGATTTATAACATAGTAAAAAAGATTCCTGCTCTATTTTCCCCAAAACTCTAAAAAAACCCTCCACAAATCACTTCCTAGTGTTTGCACTGTACAAATATGGGTGCCACAGTACAATCCTATTTGATTACTTCAAAAACCAAAGAAGAAAAATAATTCATATATTCTTTTCCTTCCTCAATTAAAAAAAAATAAAAACAAAAAAAAAAACAAGACTCCAGGGGGTTTGCTCAGGTTAGGTCCACCCTCCTGACTAAACCAAACACATCTTAAAGGGAAAACAACTTCACCCTGCCCACCCCTATAAAATCTTCCCTTCTTAATAATTGTTCATCCCATGATAGGTTAAAAGCATGCATGCTTGTAAATGATTTTCCTGTACTTTAGGGCTTTAATTCTGTTCACAGTTGAAACAACCCCCACAGAAACCTCACTGACTGAGCAAAGGACAGATCCTACTGGTGCTTGCTCTACCTCACTGTTAGATGTGGGAGATTCTAACAGGCTCCTGAAATTTCTGTGAAAGACAATGTTTTTTTCTTTAGGGCTGGTATATCAGTAGGTATGAAAGCTAAATGCCAATTTGCCACAAATCAAGAGGTGTATGTTTTCAGATGAGGCAAAGGAGCCACGCATTCCTCCACTCCACTCCTGCTCAAATACCATTTCCCCAGCATGAGCAAATCAGCCCTTGTGCACCAGCCTCTCTGTGAAACAGAGAAAAGCTACTAATTGTACACAGGTATTCAAGGAAACCCAGCTGCTGCATTTAACCCATTCCTAATGGAACTTTACTGAGTTCTAGGCTGAGATGTGGCCAATTGCTTGCTGATCACCATGGAAAATGAAAAAGGCTGCCGTGCTTAAGCCCCATTCCCCAAAGTGACAGCAATTCTCACTTATTAAGAATAATTGTTGGTAGACACAGGCATCCTCGAAATACCTAGGAGCACTATGTGAAAAATAAAGCTATTGTTAGGGCTATTCTTAAAGGTAAAGGTGAAGTAGTTCAAATATATAACCATCCATTCATAACAAAAGATATTTTCTCCCTCAGTGAGGATGAATATTGGATTCAATAGCGAAGCAATTTAAAGTGAATTTCCCACTCTGCAAAGTTTATATGGCATACAGCAGATTATCTTCCATCTGCAGGTACAACAATTAAATCCACTGAATAAAATTAAACTATCTGGGGTATGCAGATGAGTTCTGTTGCTATTTCTCCACCAACATATTTAATGAGGAATTATGTCCAGTGTTGTGAGAACAAAGGACATTTTTACATTATTCTTGTCAGCCTTTTTATTTGATAAGAGTTTTCTTCATCACTCTGGGGATTTATAGGATTTAGTATAATGAATAAAAGAACTGAATTATTAAGTCTGATATCCAAACCACAGCAGTGACCACTGAAGAAATTATTTACTCTGTAATATCAAGGAGATTATTTATTCCCTCAAGCATAAATATATTTTCTTTCTTTCTTTTGTATGTTTAAAAAAAATTTTCAAGGCAATCACCAATTACTAAGGGAGCTAGAATTTAAGAATAAAAACAAATTTCGAGAGACTATTCAAATAGACATGAAAATAACAAGAGGCCCTTGCTCTCTTCATATTGAAAATAAAAACTGAAGGAAAGCTCAAAAGATACTTTAAAAACTTCAGTTAAGAAATAATCTACAGTAACTATGTTTCTTTTTAAGAATTTTCTTTTCTCTTAAGAGAACTAGCTCATGGAACTAGGCATTAAGATATGTTAAACCTACAAAATTCAGGGGAAGAAAATCAGCTAAAATATACTGTTAAGGACTGCAGTCCTACAAGTTGTTTTGATTAGATTTCTAATTTTGATAGTGAGCTACGCTATGTCAATGGGGTGAATGAGCGTTCTGGCATTCCATAGGAACTAAATATTGTGTTTCAAATCAAAATGAAGTGTGGAACATGCTGTTCCATATCTCTCCTTCCTCCTCCCGATAGTCCATCTACCTGCCTTATCTGATTTAGGTCCTGTTCTGCAAATCCCCCTCTGATTTGAATCTGAAGTGGGACACTCAAGGAAAGAATAACAACAGCACAGTATCATGAGCTTTTATTCAACATCTACATTGAAAAAATTATTTCTACACACAGAGTCATTTGAATTTAAGATTTCACTAAAAAGATGATTTCTTGAATTTTAATAAAACATAGCACAATTTGCTTTTAATATATGTCTTACATGTAAATTCAGAAATACCCACAGACTAGTTTGGAAGTCTGGGGATCACAGTATAGAGGTTTTTGGTTCATGTTCTAGCCTTTTCATCACAAAATTCCTAGACTGGATGATTGCAAGATGCTAACAACTGCCTGTTCTCTATTCTCTTGAAATAAATTTAAGCAAATGATTCAGCAACAAAAGAAAGGAGAAATGTGTCATTCTTGCTATTTTGAAACATAACAACTACTCATTCTTTTTTGCACAGACACACAGAGCCCTGTTTGTGGTGATGTATTTTGGCTCCACTTGTGGCCAACTGCAGGAGATGTGGCTGGTTACAATTCTGTAACACCTGGAGCTTCAGTGTGGGGATGGTTAAGGACCAAGTGCTCCTAGGAAGCAGCCAAGGGCCAGTTGAGTGGCCAGGGATAACCGTGAAGGGATGATTCAGTCAGAAGGGCAGAGGCACACAAGCCATGCTTGAAGGCAGCAGGACACACACACAAAGAACCTCATCTACAATTCCTTCTGTATAGAACCATGCTATGAGGCCTCTGAATGCCCATGATCTTCGTCAAAAACATTCACACTCCTTGCTAAATACAGTAGGAAAACTCCCTTTTGGGAAGACACCAGAGATTACTTCAGAAACCTGAGCAGAAACACAGTAAGTATGTAAAACTATTTTACTCTACAACTGCTTAAGCACAAAGCTGACAACTGAAGTATAACTGATACAAAGTTCCATTTTGAAGAATGACATAAAATTACTTTCTTTGCCCAATAAATAGCAGCTTTCCAGCCAGGTAGCTCTGTTCTCACAGGAGGCTGTCAGGGGATTCCTTTATACCTCCCCTTTTCAGAGGGACACCCTTTCCTACTCGGTAGCCCAGGCGACGTGGGTGATTACATCAAAGGAGCACAACAGAAAACTTGCTACCTGGGATGTTTTTATACTTTATATAAACTCTTGTCAGAAAATCTTTGAATCAGGCAGTAATTTGCAAAAGAGAAAGGGGTGCAGTGTTTGCTAAATCAGTGTTTGACAATTACTAATCAAGACATTATGGCTGGAATGAGTTAATATGATGGATTCTGGTATCCAGTGAGCAATGAAATGAGCTAACAATATTTAACATTTCTCTCAATATTTTCAAAAAAAATAGATTTTTGAAAAATTGTATTTACAACTTACAGATAAGTTTGACTCAACCACACACAATTCACACAAAAATATTACAAGATCATTTGATTGAAATAAATTAAATTCCTACAATTTAATGTCAGTAGCTACCATTCATCCAATGTCAACTAATATGTTGATCTGTAGGGGATCTTTGTTTCCCCAATGAGTAGGCTCTAATTAAATTACTTCAACTATGTTCACACTGTAAATATTCAACATTAAGAGCTACAGCCAATTCTCTCAGGATTAGTTGGGCAGACTCCCCCTGGAAAAACCTGAAATCTCATGGTAATTATGTAGCCTCCTTTCTTCTGCTTACATTAAAAAATGCTATCAGACTTTAAAGGTTGTGTGCCGCTTCATCACATTTTTAGCTGGTGCAAAGGTCCATCATTAAAGAATGACAGAGAAACTCCTAAGGTATTCTAATCTGTTTCCAGGGTTATACCTGCACAGGGATTGCCTCGCTTTGTAGCCTGATACATTTTCTTACTTGGCCCTTGGCTGAGCTGAATACAAATTCAAAGTCATTTCCTTCTCTTTCTACTTGTAGATGGACAGAAATATCAATTTCAGCTGTCCTTTGAATTTATATTGATGAGAAAAATAGAACTTAAAAAAAAAAAACCTCCAACAAAACATCAAAAAAAACCAACCCTAAAGTGAGCAGAAGTGAAATATGAAGGCTGTCAGGCTTTATTTGGAACTATGAAGCACTTTGCTACGAAAACTGCAAATTGCACCCTTTATGCATCTGGTCCTGAGTTCTCTTTTAGTTCTCACTCTAGTTATAGATAAGGAAACAATGAACAAGCCTGGAAAGAGTGAAGGCTTAAAGGACGTTGCACAGGAATTGATAAAGATTCCTTTACAACACTTTTGAGCCTGCAAAATAGGTTCAGCAAATGGCAAAGCCACAGTTTATAAAGCACCTAGTGGAGAAAACTCCTGGACTATTATATCATGATTTCAACTTTGACTCAAGTAAGACTATAGGTAAGCAATGCACCTATAAAGTTCTATATATCTGTTTGTAAGTACAGAGGGAGAAGAGATAAACTGCATGGCGTCTAAAAAATCCCCACATGAATTCTGCCTGGCTAAGCAAAAATCACCTGTGAATTCTTCGAAATGTACATTCTATTAATGTTACTCAAAAAAGGCTTTTTTTAGTAAAGTAAGCTTAATCTAAATAAAAAGTAAGCCAAACTGCTACATAGAAGGCAATGTTTCAAAGAAATTCATTCCCACTGTACTCTTCCCGATCACATTTTAAATTCTTTTCAAAGCTACTTGTCAGATTAAAGATTTTTCTCTTAAAAAACAAAAAAAAAAAAAATAGATTTTTAACACTTTATGTTTTACATGCTGAATAAATATAAATAAATAAATAAATGTCAGTGACATTTTTATATAATTATATTGTATAACAATATATTTCTTTGACACACTATACAACTTTGAATATGTCAAATGCTGCAGAGAAAATGTAGCAGACCTTATTTTAATAGTTGCATTCAAATAAAGTTCTGCAGTGCAAACATGAAAATATGGAACTTCTTAGTCCTTCTTTACTTTCCAGAGGAACAGTAACAGGTACAGAGTATTGTTTTCTACTTATTATGAACAGTAGAAAACTAAACACTACCAAGACCTTTGCAATAGAGATAATAAAACAAAACCTTTTGCCATATATCCATAAAATCTAGCAGCAGACAGAAGAAAAAGTTATTACTTTGTTCATGTACTCCCAGCACTAGACCAGATTCAACTATATCTTTTACTTATTTTTAATATTCTCCTTGGTTAATCAATGGTCATTCTTACTTATAGCATTTTTTTTAACCCTAATTCTGGTATATTTTTAATAAATGGGTAAAATAACTATCCCTAGTTTGACAATACTGCTGCCTATAGGAGCCAAATGCAGCACTGAAGTTACTTAGGAATGTATTGCCTGATCCTGCAGCCATTGAAGTTAATAGCAAGATTCCCACTGGATTTTCACAGAGACAGAATTTTACTCCAAAGTTCCTGGCAGGTCATCACACTGCTTGAATTAACAGGCTTATTCTCTTAGGGAAACTCACAGGTGGTTTGGAGCTCATTTTGTGGGCTGCATGCATGCAATTGCTCTTTGGGTGATATAAACTGGCCATGCAAACGCCGTGAGCAAACTCACTTGAGCAGAGTGCAATTCCACCTGCATCCAAAACCAGCTTCTGCATCACATATGCACAAATGCTCTGTTACAATACTACGATAATTATTTGTAACCAATGTGGAAAATTACTCCATCTAAATGCAGAAAATATTAAATACAAATTCATGTATCTCAAAAGCTGGGCTTATTCACTCGTTTTCACTTAGATCAAAAAGGAAAAAAACGCCAGCATGTTTATCCTTTCTGATCAGTACAGTGTTTTCCAGTGCAATTCCTATCACTAAATAGCTCTTCACGAAGATACTCATCTCAACATACGTACTATAGCTCACCAAAATATCACATCACCGCATATATATGCACAGCACAGAGGTGCTAAGAGAAAAGCCACAACCTTTCCTTCCCTTTCCCCACAGCAGAATTCATAATCCAGTTTTTACCACACATATAAATTACTTCACTTCCAAAGGAGTATAACCTATTGGTGGCAACACATCTCTTCCAGAGATTTCACTTCTGTGGACACCTGCAGAAAAATAACTATTCTCTTCAATTCTTAAGGTAGAACACCAAACTTAGAGAAGTGCACAAAAATAAATAGAAGACATGCAAGGCTACTAGTGCTTAGGCAGTGTTTAGAATTGTCATTATAGGCTCCCCCTCATCACTACTTGTTGGACATGCTTGTAGAAGGGTGCTGGGACAGCTGAAGAGAAGCAGGATTGTTATTGTTAGTAAGATCTGTACAGTTTTAACAACGTTTCTTGTGTGAGAACTGGAGAAGGTGAAAAGACAGGTCTCAATCTAATTCCAACTCTGTCAAAACAAGGTACTAACATAAATTATTGCATTACAGCAGTTATAAAATTATTAAATTACAGCAGTTACATATTTGCACTAAATACTAAAACACCAAATACCACTGTCACCCACTCAGTACACATGCTCCAGGAAAAACTAGCACACTATTGTGCCTCATTACTCATGTCACTGTGGAAGAAAATAGCTGAAAAAAGTCCAAAGTATTAGAGGATTTTGTAGTAAAATTTTTATATATTTTTCTATTAATAAATCATAAGAGCATAATACCTTAAAATATGTGTCACCCTGTACTTTCTGGTAGGTTGGAGCAAAATTATTATTCTTTGATCAGCAGGGTCTCTGCTCTTTAGCCTAATTCATAAAAGGTCTTTTCCAGGAGATGTCAAAAGATTTTAAGGCAGTAAAACTTCTCTTTAAAATATGATAGAAAAAAATCAACCTTATTATTGCAGCCTCACCAGGGGTAACTGTTCTTCTTTCCATTGAAAGAGGATTCCTCCTTCTTAGGAATACTGTGCTTAATACCACTCATACTACCTATAGCTGTGTGACATTCCTTCAGCTAAGTAATTTTACTTATAAACTTCACCAAACTGTTCCCCAGCCATGAGTTGATTTAAGGTCAGATCTTGAAACAAAGGTGGTTTACATCTGCTTACCCAGGGTCCTGAGGTGAAAAAAGTGAAACTGATTCTATGGTCAGATTCAGTTCAGGTCATGAGGTGTTTATAAGAGAACAGCTGAACTAATATTTTTTGGCCCCATTTCCTCCCAGCTTTGTCTGTCTCTCATTTTTTGCCCCCTGCAGAAGTGACTTGCTGGTGCTCCTTTGCCTGTTACATGCCCACACACATGATAATTCCAGTATTTGTGCCATATGGAGCTTTAGCACTCTCTGTACAAAATCTAGCTATGAGGCCTAAAAAAGTTCCTCCTGTGCTATTTGCATCTGAGACCAAAAAGAAAAAAAAGACCCAGACTTAGTTTTGGATGGAAGACAAGGATCTGAGTTTACAGAGTGGAGAAGACAACAGTTGCCAGTGCATATGGTTAAAAGTCAGAGCAGTTCCTACCCCAGCGTGGTTCTGGGTGACAGTGAACATTTCTGCCAATGCAGGGCAGAGCCCGAGGGAGACAGGACAGACTGACACCACAGTTTGTGTGCTGCTTCTGCTAAAGCATACTAATTTAAACTTCATTTGAGAGTGGCAACTACCAATACCAAGTGTACACACACTCTGATTGTAACTCCAACACTATTTTAGTGTTTCCCAGCCTGCCAATAAATCATCTTTAAGGTAGATGTAACATTGCAAATCAGAGACATGGCTAAGCATTATGTAAACAGAGCTGAATGATCTCTAACTTGCTTTAGTTCCTGAATTAAACAATGCAGGTGCATGAAACCAAAGCTGTGAAACTTTTCACAGCCTGAAGGGAAAAAAAAAAAAAATTAGTAAGCTCATTTCTGATGCCACGATTATCTGTACAGAGCTTAGTTTAAAGCCTGTTCAATTCTACCTACTTCAGTAGGGTCGAGTTCAGCTTCTTCCAGTCAGATGGCAACAACTACCATCCCCCACCCTATCACCCCCACCCCAAAAAAGGTATGTACATAAATCACTGACTTCTCACCCACCAGAAATCATTTAGGAGATAAAGGCTTTTATCTCACAAAGAAAAAGGCACATTTATTAAATAATCTGTTGGAATAGTTGTGTTTAATAACAGTATGGAACCAATAGAGGCATTATAGATGAAAACCACTATTCCCATGAACAATATGGGGAAAAATGCAACAAATGCTGTACAAGGTATAATAAATAGACATAATATTAGCTTAACATTCTCTCTTTGAAAAGGTAGCTTACAAGGCAGATATTGTGAATCTGAATTTTAGTAATGACTTTTATATTATTGCATTCAAATATTTGTTATGATAGAGGAGGAATAGCTTTAAAAAACTATGGATAATGTTATTTAATTAAAATATTATTATGAGTAGGGAATAAAAAAAAAATCAGACCACAAGGAGGTTACCAGTTCTTGAAGGACTGATATGAAGATTGATATTTTATATATTGATATGCTACATTAACTAACATGAAGTAGGAATGCATTAATTACAGCCATTACTGGCATAAAATGTGGCATTTTAAAAACAAATGCAGATAACAATTTTACAAAGATAGTCTGATTGGCTTTTGGAAGAGAAAAAGCAGAAATGGGATTAATATGAAAGGACTAATTTCTGTTATTAATTTGGAAGCTCATCATTTGGGGATGATGGGGGAGGAAAAGGTCACATGTGCTGATTGACAAAGAGTCAAATACATGTTTGAAAAAAGAAGACATGAAGAAGCTGTGAAAGTCCACAGCATCAGTCAAAGTGCACCTGCAGTACTGCAGGAAGTGTATGTTCAAGAGACAAGAATTTATATCAGAAAGCAGAAAAGCTTAACCTGTTTTGTATAGCAAACATAAAATGTCAGAAGAGATGGAATTTCTACCTGTAAATAAATGAGATGAGTAAACTCTGGGGGAGGCAGAACTGGGGAGAGCACTATTTTATAGTTATTGCTGACCTAATGCAGAAACAAATGATGTGGTAAAACCATCATAACATTCAGTTTGGTGTTTAAGGAAGGAGTATCATTAAACAGCCACCAAGGATTCCCCAGTGGCTCCAGATGCATCAAGCAAGCGGAAAACCTAAAACTGAATTACGTATTATTAATTAGTGAATCCTTCGTGTACAGCTTAGCTGTTACTCTTCAAAGATATCTAGTAAATATTAATCCTCCCATAAAGCTGCCCAGCCTAAAACTCTTGTATGGAAAAACTATAGGGAACATCTCTAACTTTGAGGGGGTATGAGAAGAGGGTTTATGCATAACAATGTTTTGAGTACTAGTTAAATTAATTTTCAGGTTATTGAAAATAGAGCCCCAAAAAGTCACAACAATGCCACCTAAGAATAAATCACAGTTTTCTATTACATACACCATGAAGTTTTACTGCTCTTTATCACAAATAAAGTGCTCAGGCAACAGAGATTTCAACAGGCAAGAAAACTTAATAAACATTTTCTTTTCTTATTTTCTTGTCAAAACAAAGAGACAATTAAAAAGCAAGTTCATAATGTTTCAAATACTCTAGTTGCCTCTGAATTGATTCATCTAGTGTTTATGCAACAAGAACTAGAAAAAAAATCTGATAAAACCCAAATGCAAATAATCACGCTTCTCAACTATACCCTAATGTTTTAGTTCTAGGCATATATTGATAACACTTGATCCAATAACTTTCTTGCAGATGACAAAGTACAAAAATCATAGTGACACCGGGGGAAGGTGCAGCTTTTTTAAAGGAATAAACTCTTATATCTGATGCAGTAAATTTTTCCTCAAGAGCTTAGACTATTCTGCTATATGTTACTGTTTTGATGGCAGCTGGGGCACTAGCTAATCACTAATTACAAAGAGATCAAAAAAAATTTTTATGTAAACCATGCACATAATCCCAAAATTTCAGTGATGGTTAAAGGCAGTTGTGCATAGTTTAGCGATAATAAATCAAAATAACTAAAGGATGAAGGTAATTAATTCTATTAAGCTGTATTAAATTCAGATTCTTAGGGAAGATGTAAATAAGCTGCTCCAAATTATTGTATTTTTAAATTGCTATCTATGTTTGTTTATCCACCTTTCAACTATATTTCATCTTACATATATAATTTAAATCATTAAGACCTTGTATAAAAAACAGTCAAAACCCTCAACATCTGTAGTAACCGACAGGGCAAACAGAGAAAAATTCAGACCCTTTCAACAAAAATCTTTGACCTCTATGCTCTCTCATGAAAGGGCTGATTTAGAGACTGACATGATTTGAAAAGACAAACCATATTTAAATGCTAGTATATTTGCCTTTCAAGAACTGGTGTTGGCCTACTACTACTTGCATTTGGGCATTGCTGGCATTTTGTTGCAGGGCAAACTACAAGTTTGATTCAATTTGTCAACTTATAATAACCAACACAAGAATTGTCTGATCTGAAAAAATCTAAAATTGTGTTCAGGATCAGTGATGGAAGACAGAAGTAGTTAGGCTTTTTTCTGCCTTTTTTTTTCTTCCCACCCTTAACCAGAACTCCTCTGCTCTTTCTTGCCCACAGGTAGATCAGGAAATGTTTCAGAACTACAAAATGTTACAGGATCACCATGTTCTTCCTGCTCCCTATTGGTGATAAACTTATATTGATCTATGAAAGTTATCCAGCCTTCAGCCCCAAAAGAAATTGGATCAGACCATAATGTTTAACAAACAGATATTTATTAGGATACTCAGTTCTGGGAGTGAAAATTAATTACTCTTAGACCAATTAACTACTACTTCTTAACTTGCATGCTAAGCCTCTGAGGAAAACCAGCAACTGCCTCCAAGCTCCCTGGAGCACAGTGAACCTGGACAGGTGTTCTTGGACCCTGTGCGCTGTTCTCAGGGCTGGAGCTCTGCCGTGGCAGTTTGCTGTTCCACATCCCATGGAAAGGAGGAAAGGAGTCTGCAGTGCACAGGGGGCATGATGTGGGCAGAGAAAAGGGGGTGGTTGTGCCTTGGGAGGCAAAGCTTCATCTCAATGCCTCTGCCCATCTCTATTGAGTCCCATTTCCTCAGCATTTCCTTCCAGTTCCTCCATTTCCTGAGCAATGCTCAGGCTGCTGGTGGAACATGACCCAGGCTCTCAGGTTTTACTCTGCAGTAGAACTAATCCCATGTGTCTCTCCCTAAAAACCAGTGCAGCTACTGTGAAACATTTGTGGCTCCAACTTTCTCAGATTGTCCTGACAAAACATGTCTTTTCAGAACCTGACTGCTAAGTTAGTTAACACAGTTAAATTTATATCCCTGCATTTCAAAAGTATTTCTATTTTTAGTATATTGGCATTTTTTAATCTCTGCTAGTGGGTTATGAAACATAATGTCTCATTTGAATATATTAGCATATTGGTACCACAAGGTCATTTCAGAATGCAGAAGAAAGCAGTTTTACATGCTGTTATTTTCCAAGAAAACTGGGAGAAGCAGGAGAGTAAATAGCCTACTATTTTGCTAGAAAGACCCCAAAAACAAAATCACAAAAGAAACCCCAAAGCAAGAAAAAAAAAACCCAAACAAAAAAAAACCCAATTCAAACAATGCATTCAACAGTTATTTGATACACCTGTGTCGTGGATAGCTCTCGTCTAAACTGTTCTGGATCATTTTGCTTTTATGGATACTAAAAACATCCAATATTGTTTTTCACATGCAAACATCACAAAAGTTCTATGATGAAAATACAACAAAATTAAAGGGACTCACAGTATTTTACTCATTGTTGCTAAGCAACTCTACATTTGTAGACCATTGCATTTCTGGTCAGTATGAATAATACAGCAATCAAAAAAACCCAAGCCAAAAGGAGCAGGCTGTTCCACACCTCTGCTCAGCTGAGAGTGCACCGTGGTTACTGGACTGGGCTTGCTTTGACAATCATTGCGCTCAGGAAAATCTTTTAACCAACAGCAGTACCAGGACAGAGTAAATTACACTCTCCTGTCTTTGTCAATTCAAAAACAGTCTACCAGAGACGAGCAATCCAGGAAAGATGATTCTTTTCATTAAAATATCCAATTAAATATTTATCTGCAGTAAATTGTCAGATTTGAACATTTCAAAAATTATATACTGCATATAATCATCCAAAACATAAACTCATGATGGTATTTTATATTGCAGCTGCCCAATAAATTCCAGAAATTCAGTGGAAGGCTAACAATTAGAGGCACCATGGCATTATTTCTGAATTTGATTGGTTCACTAGGGAAAGCAACTTTAAAATTTGCCAAGAAATTTGGTTTTGAACTTGCTTATTCTCACTGTGCATCTAGATCCACGGCTATAGTTTGGACCCATCTGTCAAAGTATGTTTGAGAACACACAAACCTGAATAGGAAATGAACCAGTAGAAAACAGAAAGGTCGTAATCAAATCAAAATTCTTTTTGATGTTATCAAATTCCTTCATCTTTCATTTGCTTTCATTATTCTTCAAAGAGACTTAAAAAAATACTCCTCCCTTTTTGATCAGTACAGCAATCAGAAAGTCCACAAGTTAATATTTTCCACCAATGTATTGAGAAATTAAGGTGAAAATTAATTTAGGAAGCATAAGGGTTTTTCTTAAATTATAAGATATTTCAGAGGGTACTTACACTGCTTCTTGAACTTTTCAATTTTCAGACTGATAGAATGGGCAAAAAAGCTTATCTTTGCACTTTATAAGGCATTCATGTATCCAATTAAGAGGTAGTAAAGGCTACAGAAGTTTGTGAAATCATCCAAGGAAATTATTTGAGGATTCAAATGAGGTTCAAATTTCTTTCGCTTTTTAGTTGTGGTGGAAAAATAACATAAGCATATCGTGTTATTTTTTTAAACATGTTTATTATTTTTATGTTATTTTTTAAATAACATAAGTATGGCTCTTTAGGGAAATACACACCTGTATATGCTTTGACCATTTAAAGCACAAAGGCCTAACATTTCAATTTTTTTAAACTGGTTCTTATTCCTCAATACCACCCGATGTGCCCTACTTCTTTTGACAATGAGAATAGTTGCTTTCCAGACTTCAGTCTGGAAGTCCTCTTCCAGATGTCCTCCACTCAGATGTCCTCCAAGGAATGCTAGGTGGAGGAGATTATTCCTTCTCCTTGCTCTGCTGGCCGTGCTCCTGTTGTTAGCATTCAGAAATGAGACATAACCACAGAATGATTATGCAGGTGCATTTATTGAGAGTTCTGGGTGTCAGGGGTACAAACCCAAATCTGAAGCTGACAAGAAATTGAAAAGAACATGCTTTTATCCCTCACCGTTACATAACTATATGCTAATTATTAAGCTTACATTGTTCTATTGTATCCTTTGATTCTACGCAAGCATGGATTCTCATGATCTTCATCAACCTCCCCGAGCATGATTCTTGCTACAGATTATAATAATTTAACAATAATTTCATTTATCATAGTCGCTAAATGGTTACACAGGTGCAGTTAACAATCATATGATAATACAGGTGCAGTTTCACCTGACCTAATAAGCTAACATTTCCCAGGGCCTGCCAGGCCCAATTCTCTCCCCTAAATATCTCATGATTTTTAGAAACAATTTAACTCTATCACCGTCACACAGCCCCAGTGGTCGCTGCCCAGCTTTGTTGCCCGGGAACTTTCCTTGCCCATATCCCCCTTGCTGCCCAGCAGGACCCCAGAGCCTTTACCACAGGGCCGCTCCCTAGCAGTGCCCAGCCTGCCCTGCTGGCAGTGGCCGCTCCTTCCTGGGCCAGGACATTGCCCACATCCCTGCTGAGCTCCACACGGCTCCCATCAGACCATTCCTCCTGTCTGGGAGTGAGGACAGCCCTGCTCCGCAGCAGGTGAGCTGCTGCCCCCAGGCGTGTGCCAGCTGCACACCCGCAGAGCCAGCTCTCCGTGGCCTCAGCCGCGCCTCTGGCTAAAAGCTGGCACAGGATGGGGCCCAGCACAGCCCTCTGTGCTACTGCTTGTCCTCCTGGCACCCGGGCAGAACACAGCCCCCTCCTCTGGGTCAGAGCATACAAACCCTTTCCCCTTACTCATCTGCTTGTCCACCCATCCAGACTGCATCATCCCAACCAGCACAGAAGGATGCTACATGTGACTGAATGAAAAATCCCAGTAAAACATTGTTTAAGCTTGTGATTTGGCCATCTGAGGACTGAGAAACATGACAGGTCCATAATTATTAATTATTTCTTTTTCTTTTCATGTTCTTTCACTTCTACCTGCTCTAAATAATTTTATGCTTGTGTATACAGCAATTATTTTTCTCTCACAAGGAAGAAAAATTAACATCTAAATTACTTCAAAAAGCTAATAACCAGCAAAGCTGTTTGAGCTACTATGACTGCAGCAAATTAGTAGAAACAAAACACTGAAAGATATGAATTGGACTTGTTTTTAAAGAAAAGTATTTAATTGAACCAAGTTGAATATAGGAACACTATCTTTTATCTGACAGTATGCACAACTCTAATCTAGTGATATTTAGAAAAAAACATTCTTTTGTTACTATTTTTGTAATGTAGGGAATTATCTCAGCAAAGTATAGCCAGTTATCATCTTATATTCCAGATCCTAAAAAAAGGTTGCTTAAAAAACCTTTAATTAAGAAAAAGAAGGCAATTAATGAAGATTTTAATAGTCATTTTCATATCAGCAACTTTCAGTTAGCAAAAGAAATTTTTTTTTGTCAAAAGCTAACAGAATCCACAAGTCCAGAAGTGAAGAGTTGGCAGCAATTATTTCAACAGGGAATTACTGACAATGTTACATAAAATTTTCTCAAGGGAAATGTAAACTCATGCTACGTTATTTTAAAGTATGTTTTAATGTCTTTCTTAGGACTAGAATTTACGAGTTTGAGTAGGGAACATTTATGTCTTTACCAACACATGCAGTTGTTACTATAACTAAATACCAAGAACAAAAAACATGCAGGGTGTTGTAATTTATTTAACATATTTCAGCAAGTCTGTCAGTGACACCAAGCTGAGTGGTGCAGCTGACACAATGATGGGATGCCACCCACAGGGACCTTGAAAGGCTTGAGAGGTGAGCCCCTGCAAACCTCATCAAGTTCAACAAGGCAAGACAAAGTTTTGCACCTGGGTTAGGGCAATCCCAGCACAAACACAGCCTGGGCTGGATTGAAAAACAGAATGGATTGAGAGCAGCAGCCCTTAGAAGAATGACTTGAAGGTGCTGGTTGACAAAAAGTTCAACATGACCCGGCAGAGTGTGCTTGCAGCCCACTAAGCCAATCATGTCCTCATCTGCATCCAAAGCAGCATGGCACTTAATTAATTTTTTATTTTTATTTTTTAACTAAATGGACACAGAAGGGAAAGTACATTATCAGATCTCTGGAAAATGTGAACAGAAATTTAAATATTTTAGCAAAAAACCTTTCTGTGAGCACAGCCTTAATACCAGAAAGTTTCAAGTCATCTAAAAATGTGCAGCTGAAGTGCAATGGAAATTATAAAATGGACCTCTGCTAACATCTATCTATCATGATACCATGAACATATAATCTGTCCTAGTGTGTAAGACTATTGTCAAAGCAAACCACACTATTTCAGCACAGCTTTTACTCCCAAAGTCTATACACCTCTTATCTTCCCTGAATTGAGAATTATTAATTCCTGTGACATTATTCACCACAAGTTCTCAAAGTGTTTTATAAGCATCATTGGACAGATGGGGAAGCTGAGAGAGAATAGTGAAGCAGCTTTCACAAGGTCATAGAGCAAGGCTCCAGTAAAACCAAGAACAAATGTCATGGTCTTACCATCTATCTGTGAGACACGCAGATGTACAAATATTAGATCCTTCATCATTCTTCCTACCTTAGATTTAAAAGCAAAGATTCTGGTAGAGATTTATGTTTACCTTCACAATATATATATTTTATAGTCCTTCATATATTAGAGTTTATCTTACCTTTTGGATTTGTTCTGAACTAAATATTATAGAAAATATTGCCCATTTTCTTCCTGTAGCTTGGAAAATTAGCTCTGGGAACCGACATTGAAACCTAAAAACTGATGGAAAACACAAGTTCTTATGACAGATCAGAGGCAGTCACAGGAGATTATTCAGTAGCCTGACACAGCTGGAAGAATATTGGATCAAAGACAGACAAAGAACAATATCTAACCCTGAGATAGCAGTGCTTTGCACAATGTGTTTCCAGGTATCTGACAGCCTCTTACCCTGCTCGTGCAAGGACATTCGGGGGTGGACAGAACAAAATGCAGTGTGAGGGTGGATTTTATTTATGTGTACACTCTCTCCCAGGCATTTGTTTGCCATTCATGGTAACCACATCTCTAAGGAAAGCAAGGACAGGTGTCCCTGGAATTTCTGCATACAAGCACTTCATGGACCTCTCCAGTTTTACCCCTGAGCTCCCTTAGGTTGACGTAATCCTTAAACTCAAACCCCACCAGCAAACATCACTCATGTGTTTTAAAATCTTTTTAGCTTTTCCTAGAGAATTTATCCCATCACTGCTCTTTCAACATTTAAAATAGCTTCTCTAAGAATTCTCAGCAGGTAGCTATTTCAAATAACTTTATCAGTGTCTCTACTGCCTCCTAAGATATATTCATCTTTTTTGAAAGCATGCTTTTCCTGTAGCTTCTAGAGAGTAGGGCAGGCTACTTATTTTTCCAGTAACTCCATATAAGGATGAGAGACATGGTAATAAATTGATTAATATTAATCTGGTTTACTCCCGAGGAAAATGAGGAAATCGGGAGTTTTAGAAACTTCTTTCTAATTAAGTTTTACCTCTTATGGGTCATTAGTTACCAAATATTTCTGTAGTTTCAGCTCTTTATACACATTTTTTGAAAGCAAGTTATAAAAGTCCATCATGTAACCCAGACTTGGTAGCCAGTCCATGACAAATACTTTCAGTATCATTTCCTGAAGGTCAGTTCACCAAATGCGCATGTGTCTCTCTGCTTGATGCCCCAGCTGTCCGATCTTCAATATATATGAGTGTATTCAATCAAGCCTGATTAGCTTCGTCCCTTTGATTCAAGTTTGTTAACTGCAGGGCCCATAAATTCTGTTGATACAGACAGGCTCAAATTCTACTAAGATAAATTCGATTTCCCTTCATCTAGAAATACATTAAAACAAAATACAGTGAACAAAGAAGTGAGAGGAATATGGGGAAATAAAACTAAAAATACAGCTCTCCATGAATCTGAAATTAAATTAAATTTGCAGGAACGAATTGGGACTTGCCTTATGGTAAGCACAAAGCAGATCAAGGTTATAAAGCCATTAGTCTCCCACAGAGACCTGTTGTGGTCTTTGTTCTGGTCTGGGATGCCACAACTGCTGGGATCTCCTTAACCCCAGGAGACCCCGCAATATGTAGGAAAGTCCAGGTTTCCGGCCCGTGCTGTTGAAGGAGTAGTCTGGAATCGTTTGTTGGTGTTCTCAAGGCAGTTTATTAAGTCCTTATCAAAGAGAGATTTCTCTGCTCTGCCAGGGTTGACACAGAACGCGTCCAGAGACACACTGTGCCCGCCCCNTTGCTATGTGATATCTCAAAGACACAGCATGAAAACTTGAACAAAAAATTAGTTTTCTAACTCAGCCACAAGTGTATATTTATAAATTCCCAAGTGGGCAAGTATCTCAGTGCCTTTGAGCAGTCCTGAGAGCCGCAGACACGCCCTGTTTAGAACCAAGACGACTGCCCTTAAGCAGAGAAAAAGTTTTTAGTATTTTTAAGATAAAGAACAAAATTAATGACTGGCTACATATCTGGAGGTTCTAAAATATAACATTGCTTACGTGTTTAATTCTTGCTCTGTAAATATTCTGCTAGAGTACAATAAATAATTTCCAGTTGCACTGGACCCTAAAGTGATTGAAATTTTTATACAGTGGCAGAGTTAGATAAATTATTCTGTTGTGAAAAATTTAATTATCTTGAGAAAGGTTCCCTAAACTGAATGGTTTGAAAAATTACGTTTTTAAATCCAGTTTAGAGATACTATTAAAATCCTAATTTAAGAAAAGACAAAGATTATTGTGACAAGTTAAAGCCCCCGCCAAGATGTGGATTTGTTTAGATACAAATATTGTGCGATGAGTAATTGCAAAGCTAAGACAAATTACACTGTCTTCTTCATAGAAGATTCTATTGCCTGAGCAGATTGAGCATATTTGCATGTTTAATATAATCTCCTCTCCTCCTCACTTCAATGCATTCTGATATGGTCATTATTATTTACTATCTCCACAAACTACATTTAACCTCCCCCAGCTCAGAAAAGTCATGAAAAGACTATCATCTTTTAGAGCTCTCTGAATTTCTACATATTCATTTTACTTTCCTGACAACTCCCACACATTTGAATTATTTTAATTTTTCTAAAGAATTTTTAGCAGAATGATGAAATGTGAGAGAGAAGAACTGTAATGTCCCAAAGACTGTGAAGTATTTCTAGAATTGCACTAAACTACAATCACAAATATTCTTTCCTAGCTTACTGGCAATCAAGAAAACAGATATACAGTGTGCACACCGAAGTATCCTTAAGTGCCCAAAGCACAATTCAGAAAAATACATGTAGAAGCTAAAATGTCCTTTTTAGTTAAGACATTGGATATAAGCTAGTTTGATAATATTTTAATGACTTTTACAGAGATTCTTATCACTGGGTTAGTTACCACTGTTATGTACCTTTATGACATGAAAACTCAGTATTCTGAGGGGCAACTCTGTCCCAGTTTTAAACTGCATTTGTCAGCAATGGCACTGATGGGAGACTATTTTCTGAGACAGAATGATCAAGAGAGCTGTCACAGTAGAAAGAGAAAAAAAATTGAATAGAAATAGCAAGGTTTACCTTAATGTGCACAACACTCTGCATAGCTTTATAGCCTCACTTAGAATTTGGTACCTTAATAATTAATGTATACACAAGTTCATGCAAGGTATCTAAAATCTACTGTGCATAGGTGGATAAGGAAAACCTTTCTCAAATACAATAAGCACACCTTCAGTGCTGAAAACGAAAAAGAGCAGCAAAACACGAATCATACTGGGGTACCTTGCTCTCTCTGCACCATTTTTGCCCAGAGAGTTCTGATGTTAAGCAGGTTTCACACACATCCACTTGTCAGAGTCACTGTGGACAGATGTTCCCTGTTGTACTGGTTTACACGAGGTATTAAGATCAAAGCCAACAGGAATGGTCTTTCCCACCAGATCCTCTCTACAAACATGAAGAAAGCAGATAAGAGCCAGCTGTTATTTTGCTAGTACAGATGTTTGTTTTGTAAGACCTTTGCTGCATATCCACTTCAGCTGGGATAAACTTCACTTTGTTTACACTGGGAACAAGGAGCAGTGCGTACATTCTGAAAGGCAGCTAACAGCCCTTTAATGGAACTATAACTTTTTGTAGTAAGACAGAATGGCAGGAAGTACAGTTCCAAAAACAATAGTGAAAATAAGAACCAGACAAAAAAATGAGAGTTGGCAAAAACTTGTGTCACTTTTGCCAAGAATTTGATTAAATGTTTGCTTGAAAACTTGGTTTGTTAAATTTTGAATATAGCCTGATTAGCAAGAATATTCAGGGGATCTCTCAGCTACATGGATATTCCTGTTATTTCTATTTTCTCTTCTTTCTCTTTCCAATATATTTTCTTAAAATTATTTTTGCAATAAAAGTCTTACAGCTCTTCTGTTCCCTGTTATGTACTAACCCAAACATCCTCCCTGTTTTAACCAAAGTTTCTGCTTTGAGTCTTGGCTTTCTGTTAGGAATTCTATCCCATTTTAATGTCACATGTTTTTTATCTCCCTAGTCAGAACTGGGTAAATTAAAACCCAAAACAGAAATAACTAACACAAAGTCCCACCTATAGAAACAGGACAATCTGTTCCGCCTTAATCTCTCAAAATTGATGCTATGATTTGGTCTCAGTAGTAAAATTGGGATAAATGCTAACACTCCAATAAAGAACCTAAAATATGTGTATGTATTTGCAGGAAAAATATATAAACATTTTTTGCCTGCAGCCTAAGACAACTAACACAATTTTAAGTATAATTTATTGATACCACTCTAATTATTTTCAAATATTCTGTTTTCATACTACTAGAATAATGCAAGTTCTTCTAAACATAATGTTATGAAGTACAGCAGAGGCATTTCACCTCATATTGGCAAGCACTTCCCAATAGGCACATTCTTTATGAAAGGCCCACTGGTCATGCGGAGAACAGGCAGGAAGGTCAGGAGCACCACACCACACCATCAGGATGCACATCTCTCCAGGAACACTTTGTCCCTAGGAGGCACAAGTAAATTCTGAGCTTCGCACATATGACAGTACTTCAAGATTCAGAGACTAAAGTTTCATTTCTGCCTTAATTTCCAAAGAGGAAAAAAACCTATTTTTGTTCCCTCACCTAAAATTTAAATTGCCGTGCACCTTGTATCTCCTTTCTTGCAGTTTCATAGCCCAGCAGTCAAACTCTCATGCTGGTTGACTGTGAGACTAATCAACATTCCAGCTCTGTTCACCTGCCAGGCACATACAGAAGATCCTTTACCTGAGCCAAAACTTGTATTTCTTTCTTTGTGGTTTCCTTACTGCACCACAGATCAATCTCACAGATTCGGAAATCTTCAAGAGGCTTTGATTTCACACATTATGAGGCCTTTCCTTCTAAATTGCTGTTAGTGCCATTTCAAAATAACTGTCTTTTCTGACAATAAACTAAATACTTACAGAAATCTTAGCAGAACACAGATTTTTGTTATATCAACTAGAGACAATTATTCCACATACCTGAGGCCATATGTGCCATACCACCTTGCCTTAGGTCTAACCAACCAAAAGATCAATATGTAACCACAGAACGCCAAAGCCAGCACATCAATAATCTAAAAGACACTCTTTTAAGCAGTGCATTTTCACTTTCTGGTTTGGCAGACTGAGACACAGCAAATTTTTCACTCAGTAGGTCTGCTCTACCTTAGCTATGAACCCTGCCATATATAAGACATTGGTACATGATGCAAATCCTCTTCTATTCCAGATGTGGAAGCACAAGCTAGACTCTGATGAAAATTAAATAAAATGGGAATCATCCATATTCCAATCATTACATATTTTAATTTTGCTGCAGTATTCATGTAGAAAATAATGCAGCAACATTTTGAAAGTTGTGTGAAAGGGTAGTCGCATTATAATACATTTGTGCCTTGGTAACTTTTGAAAAATGCATCTCTTCTTCCTGTTGTCAAAGTACTGAAAATAATTAGCTGATAATGACTAGATGTGGCAACTCCAGGACTTCAGATATATAACATTTCCATTTAACCATCTATAAATACAGTCATTAAAAGTAAGTAATTACTCCTGAGTGATTGTCACTTAGCACATGTGAGTCAGACTTCAGAAGTAAAGAAAGATCATGTTTCTACAAATGCCTGGTCCAAAAAGATTTTAAGTGGTATTCTCCAACATAATTAAAGTACAAAGGATATTTGTAATTCCAGTTGATATATCTCGTGGCTAGTAAAGTAAACTTTATAAGCCAATAAAAGCATCAGCTGCAAAATATTCTATTCTGAAAGGGAATTAAAACAAAAGAAAAAGAAAGGAAGCTGGTAAACCTGTCAGATATTGTTTGCATTTCTCTGTGCAATCACAGCTCTCTAACAACCCTGTCCATGTTCCCAAGTCCTTTGGGGATTGCATTTATTGAACTATTAGATCTGCCCTGCTGCCTGCCTGCTGAGAAATTCTCACAGAGAAGTGCATCGGTTAATTTTGCTGCCTTGCAGAGATTATCTGGTACATATCTTAGTCCAGAAAATGGGAAAAAGAATAACAAGTTGACCACCACCATCATCAACCTGATATTTCGGTTAGAGCATAGTCCTTGAATTAAATAACTTATTCCAATTCTACGAAGAAATACAGAAAAGTACAAATACAAGCCATCAATGTTACAAAGCTCTTTGTTATTAAGGATGCCTCATCTTAACAGGAAAATGGAAGAACTACTCATTTCCTCTCAGCTTTTCTCAGCCCAGATATACCACTGAGTACACATTCACTAAAGAAACAGCAGGCACAGGGCAGACTGGCTAAATGACACTTGAGCAGTAACAAGCTCCTTCCCACACAATGCTTATTGTAGTCGTGATCAGTGAGGTTCAGCAGCCAAGAGAATATATCTGAAAATTATACAAAGTACTAAGCTTTAAGTTCTACACTTCCACAGTTCCTCCTTTTTGGATAATACTTGCACTTACAGTTTTCATTTCTAAGTAGAAGAGCAAATAGTCTTCTGCCTTCAGAAAGTCCTGTACATGTACTATGGAAGCTGATATCCTGGTTAGTTACATTTGCTAACTAAGAAGGCTTTTATGCTGATGGTCCCTCCTTTTCTTCCTCTCACTAAAGAGAAAAGATTATTTGCTGAAGTTGAGAGAGGGCTTTAGTGATGAATTCAAGATACAGAACACTAAGAAATTTCAGAGACAAAGAATGATGACCTTTGATGGAAAATTAAGCAAACATTCCCATTTCCTGAAGAAAGATGACAGTGGTAGATATGATGAGGGAGGACTAAGGAATAAATAGTCCAAAATAAATCTGGACTATGATCCAAGTCCTTGCCATTCTCCAGCATTAAACATTTAAGATGTTCTATTCAGTCATTCATGCAACTTTTATTTTCTTTTCCAGATACAGGGAAAATTGTGCTGCTCTAATGTGGTAGCAGATTTCAAGAATTTCCCATTTTTAATCCATCATAAGTTTATGGATTATAGTTTATGCAGTTTCATAGTACAATTTCATGCTATGAGTATTCTGAGATGTGGAACAGTATATGCTGAAAGGACTAGGTAAACTGAGATGATCAAAGACAATGTGTCCTCACCTATGTTTCAGTCTCTACTGCAAGCCTTTCTGTGTGTTTACTTGACAATTCCTGGGCCACCCCTGGGGATGAAGTATCTCATTGTCACAGCAGGATTGGCAGCTGTACAACTGGTGTTACAAACATCACTTTGATCAACAATACCCCAGAAGTGATTAGACTCAAGTACAGATATGCCTTACAGTAATTCTGCCTTTTTTTTTAAATCCTCTAACACTAGAAGACAATCTGAAGTCAGATGACAGAAACCTAAGGAGTCAGAAAACAAATTATGTGTGACCCCTGATTTGTGGCCCATGAGAATCCTATAAAAACGTTATTCTGGCATTACTGAAAAGCTTCCTGAGAGGGAAAAAAAAAAAAAATTTAGCTAAGCTCTATTATGTTTCCAATGACATCCGAACATGCACAAAACAGAGCATGACCAATTTATGTTCATCACCAGAAACCACAGAAGAAATAAAGCTCCCTTGAACACTTTCTTGTACAAGCAGATTGCTTGATTCAGTTTTGTTAAAATTATATATGAAAAACCTTATCTTTTCATAGATGTTCAGACAGCTATATAATATATAAAATATATGCATTAAAAATATACATGAAATATGAGTCTATGAGTACACAAGAAATTCTGAACAAAAAAGTGCAAACAGCCCACAGAATGTAAGTTTTGATTTCTCTGGATTTGTCTTCAGGGATATGCTGCAAAACCTTCCCTTTTCATATTTACCAGGAAATCTCTAGCCATTCTTACAAATATTCAAAACCCACTCAAACGTCAAGGGCTAAATGCTTCCACTATTTATAGAGTGCATTTCAAGAATGCATTCAGTGAGGCAATTTGTGACTTACTTGGGTAAATAACTAGTGTTTGTCCATCTTTGCTTTTTCCTTTTTCTTTTTTTTTTTTTTTTTAACTGATGTTGAACTTTCTGTCTGCTTTAGGAACTTACACCAGTTGGAAGAATTGAGACCGTGCTAATTAGCAGAAACTGACCTCAGGAAGAGCATACGTAAAATGTAAATGTACTTAATAAAACTAATGCCATTTGAAAATCTCATCTGATATGTGATTCCTTCAAGTAACCATGGTTTGTTTGAAATCTTTTTGATGAGTGAAAGATTAAAGATTGCTTACTTTTCTCATGACAGGATATACTAGATGCAATCTTATTTTTACATGGAAAAAAGCCCCAAAAGATCCAAAAGCAAGGTCATGTCTCTCAATGCTGCCTTGCCTAATATAAAGGAACAGTGAAAAAATGAAGCCGCTCTTCCAGCTTTAATACTGATCTGTTGCATATCAGCAAGTGAATTCATTATATTGCTGTACCTTTTTAGCTCTCTGACTTTATACAGATGAAAAATTCCTTTAAGTGGACATAATTTCTTCCTGTACCTAATACACAGCTTTGGATAGAGACTTCACGCACTTCTACACTGTAAGAAATAAAGACAAACATAACAAAAAAATTAATTTGGTGAGCAAACTCACATTTAATATTAAACTGAGGCCCCTTAGGCACTTATATCATACGAAGCCATCAGAATGACTTTTAAATCCAGGTCAGGTCTATGTACAAGCACCAAAACTTTGCATCACAAGAATATCTATTAAAGTTTATGGAATTTCTGTCAGGAAAACACAGTGGTCACATGAAAAGTAGGATCTTGTCTTATAAGATTATCAGCAGAAGCAGGATTCTAAACTCATTATGCACTTAGGTGGTTTTTAGTTTTGGGGTTTTTTTATTTTTTCATTTCTTCCCAGGATGAATTAATTATTAATGATGAATCTGTATGAATAAGCTGTTCTAGGTCAGCCAAATAAGACACGTCAAAATGGCTTGTTAAATATTAATAAGGCACTCAAAGCTCTATTCATTCCAGGGCTATAGTCATACAGACTATCTGGTTTTGTTGTTATTTCTGTTTTTAAGAGCTGTTAGTGCCCTTTTCCAGTTACTCTAGCAAGATATTTATATATCATATTAAATATTAGAGACTAGAACTACAATCTCAAGTATCCTGAAACAGAAATAAGGATTGAAGGACAAAGACAAATGCTACTGAAGTCAAATGTACATTGTTTTCTATTATAAACAGAGAGGAAAATAAGATTACCAGTTGGTTTCACTGTGCTCAGGTCTGGAGAATTTTTAAGTTTGCTGAGGACTGAGTTTTCAAATAATTCCCTACAAGTGACACTTAACATCCATGGCATGTCACCTTCTCTACCCCCATACATACACACATGTTGTTCACCAAACTCCAAAGAAATAGGTCTGCATCATACAAATCATTACTCAGAAGATTCATAGACTTCTGTGTTACCTCTGCACTGGGGAACTAAATATTTTAGACAGAGATTATTCTCAGTTCCATTCAAATGGTGCTGAATCACTGGCTTCCCTTAGCACTCAGAATAGAAGAGAACAGAGAATGCCATCTTCCCTAAGGAGAGAAGGATCACAACACTGACATATTTTCTTGTACAGTTTAGCAGCCAGCAAAGACTTTTCTGGCATGGTATCAGAATTAAAGGAATAATCTTACACTGCTTTCAAGAATTCAATACAAAATCTTAATCACTGTCAGGTCCTAGAAGATGTTGTTATGCAACACAGACACATCATCTGCCAAAATTAATAAAATGGGTGAATATCCTGTTAGATTCTGAAGTATCTAAAAACCAGAATGCCTGGGGTTGGAAGAAATCTTACAGATCATCAAATTCCAGAACAGTAGTTGCATTCATATTAGAATGATTTGTCTGTGGCTTTTCCTACTACTAGAATTCTAGAAAAGTTACAAATTATGGCCAATTATTATTCTTTTGCTCATCCAAATTCATGTACTTTAAACAGTACAGAGAGGGTTTAACACAAAAGCAAACTTACAGCAGATGACTGCTCTTTCAGTATCCTAGAACATTGTGAGCAAGGAAAAATAAAGAAAAGTCTTTTAAGTGTAGGATGAAAGTTTCTCTGGAAGCCAGAGAAGATACAGATATTTTTCTATATCCTGCCTAAGTCTTGAAATCAGACTTGATGTTCAGACCTTCCCTGTGCATAGATCTTCTCCTGCTCATCTCTTTTACATAGGGTAAATCTTCACAAATATGAGCAAGGCATTAGAAAAGGAAAAAGAAAAGGTCAAACAAGTCCCACAATTTATATAAATTTATATGATTTAACTCTGCTTCCCTTACCTGCCTTTTACTCTCTTGCCCCCAAAAGCTGGGAAGGAGAAGGAAAATCTTTCCCGTAAGTCCTGAAAACATGACATTTTTTCAAATGTTCAATTAAAATTTTAAACCAGAACTTTCGAAAGCTCCAGGCAGTGAAAAAACTTAAGAAGCCATTTTTCATGAAGATCAAATTTGTGTTCAAAAGTCTGCAATAAACTCAAGTAAGGAGAGCTATAGTGAGGTTGCCAGGCTGACAGATGAAAGTGTACCCTGACAATTTGTCCTGGCCATGAGAGACAGCTCGGTGTTCTCAAGTTTGGTGTTTAAAAACTCTGTAATCTCCTGCCAAAGCAAGAGAGAAGATGGAGTTTCAATTTATACCAAAGCTGTGAGAATACTGCTGAAAGTTTTAGCATCAGTGTTAGGGAAAATCCATGGCACAGGTCAAAAAAATCACCCACCTCTCTCAGTTTCTGGCTACACCTGTACCTGCTTAGAGGATCCCCCTTATTACATCATCTGCTTTCTTTTGTCCCACTCAGTCAGTCCACTGCTTCCTTTCAATATTCAAGGGGTATCATTTTTCAGTACTACTACACAGGACCTTACCTATGACCACTTCTCAAATGGAAACCAAACATTTTCCCAAACAAGGGGAAAATGCCTTCTCTTAATTCCATTACATATAGTTCTGATTTTGCAGAAATCGTCTTCACCTCTAGATAGAACAGAATGTAATCCTACGAAAACATATACACAAGAATAGAAAACACAAACAAACACAAAAAAACTCCTATTCGAAACACTGTAGCATGTTGCGAACAGGTTTTGAAGACAGCACTGCACAGTGGCCAAGAGCTTCCCTATTTTCCATTGCCCAGGCCTGGACCACATGTGCACCAAGATTCTACACTAGTATTTGCAGAATTCCTCTTTCCCTTTTAAATTTTATTCAATGAAGTGTTCTATTCTTTTATGCATTTCTTCTGAAGAACACTAGTTAAATTATATACTGGAACATTCAAGCAGTTGATTTCACATTACCAACATGTTATCTCAGTGATAAATAGAATGGAATGTCAAGAAATCTTTAAGACTTCTAGGTGTGCTTGGACAGTCACTTACCTATATCCTTCCCCTAAGAAAAGAATATTGACTGACTTGTAATTGCAACATTTGAAACAAATTTCTAAAATTAATTTTGGTAGTGTATTTTTGGTCTATTTATCTTTCTTATTTACCTTCCACTTCTCTTTTTTTATTCCTTTTCAACAACTGTCAGTTTTTCTCCAGCCCTACCTATTTTTTTCACTCTTTCCCTCACATTTACCTCATCTTCTACTCTAATGAAACACACACATTCTTCTCTTTACCAAAATTGTTAGATCTGAATTCATAAAATGTTTAAAAATATATAGGTTTGCTTTTGGTGGTTAGGGACACATAACACCAGCCATAAAGCACATCTAAATCAATACACTTCCACATATCAGAACAGCATGTGGCAGTAAAGCATTATGAAATTTATAATTGCATCAGATCCTTGATTTCCCAATAGCTCTGCCTCTATAATAACTAATTTTAAGCTAGAAGTCCCACTGGTGACCTACAAAAGAAAGAGAAAATGGGACATTTCACTGAGGAATGCTAAGCTGATCCAGCATGGACTATGCTCCACATAGTGGAGTGATTTATTGTATTTTTTATCACCAAAAAAATGAAATTAATGACTTAATGAACATTTATAATCTGACCTTTGCATATAATTTTAAGGGGTTTGTCTTTTTTTTCCCTATCATTTACAAAAATAACCCTAGTCTGATACACAGAACTGAACTGAACAGAAGATAGTAAAATGTTATAAATATGAGAAAATAAAAGATATTATTTAAATAATAATAAATGAAAGAATATATAAATAAAAATATTTAAAGATAAGTAATTCTCTGACAGCATGGGACCTCCAAATATGAACCTTAGACTTAAACAAAGCGTGCTTTAGTTTTTAAGGTTATTTCAGAATTCAGTCTGAAATGCACATAGAGAACAAAAGGATCCATAACAGATTCCTGCCATAAATAAGCACCACATTTCCTTTCCCCAAGAGAGAAAGGTACAGTCATTCAAAAGGTAAATGTGCAGTCATAAAGAAAAAGTTGGGATAATTTCTGGCAGCTGTAAGAATAAAAAAAAATACTTGGTTAAACATTCCATTCTGTATTCTGAATCACAGCATTAAATTAGTTAGAGGAAAAACCTTTCAACATTATTTGGTTATAGACAAATTGTCCACAATGGTATTGTATCCTGTCACACCTGCCTGCCTAGTACAAAACACATGAAATATACTCCATTGCAATTGTACAGCTAGTCAGACTTTGTGGCTATATATTAAAACTATAATAATAATCACATGTGACCATCCTTCAGTTAAAAAATAAATTAAGAAGAATCACAACTCATGGCTGGTGTCCCCCTGCCCTGTGAAAGCCACAGCCATCACAGCCCACTGGCAGTCAGGGAAGGTCCGCCGGGGGACCCCTGTGCCTCCCCCCCTCCAGGAGCCTGCAGAGGTTGCTGCTGTCCTTCTTTGGTTCTCATCATAAATACGTGGGTATTCAAAGCCGCATCAGTCCAAGGTCCCCACCTGGGAAGAGGCACAGACCCTTGATCCAGCTTTGCTTGATTTGAGTAACTCATACATCGGCAGGAAAGCTGGAGCACCAGCAGATGTCCTGATGGTGGCACCTCTTACTCACAGGGCAGACTTTACTCTCAAACTCCAGGAAAACTGGTAGTCAGAAATTTTGGCACAAAGCCTGCGGCCTCAGGAGCCAATGTTCCTAGCTCCATTCACTCTGTGGTACAAACTGAAACGTAAAAGCCCCTGAGCTGGTTTTGTCTGGGACAGGGTTAATTAAATTCATAGTAGCAGATGTGGAGCTGAGTTCTAGATTTGTGCTGAACACAGAGCTGACAATACGGAATGTTTTTGTTGTTGCTGAGCAGTACTTGCACGGAGTTGAGGCCTTTCTGCTTTTTGCGCCGTCACGCTGGTGAGGAGTCTGTGGATGCTTGGGAGGCTGGGGGGAGGCACAGCTCAGACAGGTGACCCAAAGTGACCAAAGGGATATCCCAGACCATGTGGCATCATGCTCTGTACATAAAGTGGGGGGAAGAACACTGTGTGACAGAATTCAGCATGGGCTCCTAATATCCTTGTCATGGGACCTTTCATGGTGTTCCTAAAAAAGCCCTTCTCCCTGCCAAATGTTCAGCACAAATGGTAAAACTCTACTTTAAAGTACAAGTCACTGTAGAACCTTAGTTTTGCTAGAAACCCAAGGGTGCATTTCTCATCTAGAGTACAGCTATCACATCATACAAGGGAAACCAAAGAAACAATTTTGTAGAGATTGAGGAGAAGAAAGAATTTAAACCAGCTCCATTACAGAGATAACCACAGGTTAGATTTTGTTGTAGACGTTTATGAAATTACTCATACATTCCTCTTACTGAAGGGAATCAGGTTTTCTTTCATGTCAAAACATTATATAAAAGCTCCTATTCTTGTAATATTTCCCTCCCATATATTTATGTATCTATTAAAACATCACTAATTGTTTGCTATTAAGAATGAGCTAATTAGCTCTTGCACTGTGTAAAAGAAATACAAAGTATGTAACTCATGTTCCATTAGAAAACTGCAAACAAAGGAAAACACAGAGTTCCAAGAAAAATGAAAGAGCTGATGAACCAACTGTGCTTTGGTTACCTTGGAAGACAAGCTAAATTACAAACTTATAAAGAATATAAATACCAACAACAAAATTAAAACAACCCAAATCTATCATATTTGACTTTTGCAAATGTAACAGCTGAACAACCTACAGGGAAACATCTCAATTACATAACATTTATTTAACAAATACCTTGTTCTACCTCCCTTGGGATTATATTTAAATCAATGAGAATTCATAAAAAATAATAATCCACCAATTACTGTTGGTTTACTTTGTTAAAATTTATAATTGAAGTTTATAAGGTCTAAGTCTAAAACTGTTTGAATAGAATAAGGATGCCTGGAATAAAATATTTTTAAATTGATAAATAAAATGTTTTGAAACAAACCCCACTGTATTTGTAGAACCCAAATTTCACCAGGCACCTTGGGAAAGATGCTATGTAGATATGGAAGCCACAAGTGGATTTTTGTTCGGTTTAGTTTTGATAAGCATCTCTTTCCAGTTCCCTTTTCAAGAATAACAACTTTTATATAAGGACTTGAAGTAGTCTCTTGTGAGTCACCTTGTGTCTTAGCCAGCATCCATGCTGTGTTAGAAATCATCTTTGCACTGTTTTGGAGGACAAGAGAAATTTTAAAGCTCACTGTGTTCTGCTTTGACTACAATACGTTCTTCAGATTGGCACAAGTGCCAAAAAAAGCATCCTTGATATGGTGTACATTTGCTGATGAGTTATTTATCCTTCACATGTAAAAAATTGCAGCTAATAAGGAATCTGCAAGTGGAGACAGATCAGTGATCTGAGGGGCATTAACTTGGCCTTTGGCTTAGGGCCAAAACAGAAGCAAGGTTCAGGCTCCAGTCCTTCGGGTATCTAACAAAAACCTGCCCAATCAGGAACTCCATCTAACAATTCCTAACTGTTCAACATGTTCTTACAAGTGGATTTTAATTACTTATTGATTTTTAATGCACTCCTAATGTCTGAACACTCACAGATATAATTAGCACTTCTATAAGGAAAACAAACTCAATAAATAAATGCAGTAATAGAAAACTTCCCTACGTAGGGAACCTGAGCTGTCAATGCTTTCGCACTCAGATACCTGGGCAAGTAGAGAGTTGTATGACTTAGATTTTTCCAGACTACACAAGTAAAGCTTAAACATGCCAAGATTTTAGTAAGGCAGCTGTGTATTAAAAAAATGTCTTACCTGTAAAGATAAATTTATTTCTCATATTCTGTAAATTATGTTACAATTGGATACTTAATAGAGGATAACTTAGCAACATAATTATGGATATTTCAAGATATGTAGCCCTGTAAACCAACAGCTTAGCTCGAACAACTAAAGGCAAAACAAATAGTTACTAAACACCAAACCGAACAGTAGTCATGCAGTAGTATGTAAAAGTTCTCACAGGCCAAGAATAAAGAAATAACAGCCGAGTTTTGTAATCAATTCTATACATGCTTGTACATAAAGATTACGCATTAGGTTTTCTTTCTGACAACTGTAAAAACACATGCCTCTACTTCAAAGAGCTTCTGGTGTAAGCAGCACTGTTTCTATGCTAAGAGCATAGAAAAGGAATGCAGTGACAAGTAAAATCCATTACATGAAATGAACACAGTGTGTCTTTTCAAAACTTATCAAGAGTGCTCACAGTCAGGGACAAACCTCCAAAATATTGCTCTTTTAAACTCAGAAAACTATGAAGGTGGTAAACATGACCTCCACAAAAAGCTGGGGTTTTTTTAAATTAACATTAATTTGCTGTTCAGAATAGAACAGCACTTTAGAGGTCAATCATCTACTGAGATGCAAACCCAAAAAGTCCAAATAAGGAGAGAAATGGTACCAAGTCTGAGGGACACACAGCCAAGATTTTTCTGATGAAATTTATCTATTCATCGATTGAGTATCTACGAAGTTATCAAGGGAAGATGTTCAGAATTAGTTCTATTCTGATGTTTAGTTAACCAAAGATTGATTCATCTGATATTGATTATTGGACTGATCAGAGGAAATCCCATGGTTCCCATCCTATGAGGTTTCTCAGCCATGCCAAGGTTTTAATTTTAACACGACAAAACACGGAAGCTGAATTTAAACTACCTTTTTTACTGCAATTTGTAATATGCTTGATTATTTTTGTTAGTAATTGTGCTGAAAAAAATCACACCAAGCCAAGCTAAGCTATGAATTAATTAGGGGTTTTGGTACAGAATACATGCCTCAAGGCTTGCAGTTCCAAATGTCACTGTATTCATTTTATTAGAAACACTTTTTCAGAGGAATAAATCTGTTTTTCAGCCTGAACAATTGATGTCAGTGTTATATAAAGGTAAATACTTCTGGTGTGAACATCTGATAAAGAAACACATTAGTAAAACACGATACGTCACTGCCATTGTACCATCTGTCAGGTAGTGTGCAATTATGGCAACATCATTCTTCTCAAACCCTTGGATAAAAAGAGTGGATCTGGCAAAGAAGGTTAAATAAAGGCAGCTTCAGTCTGTAATCATTAAGTCAGTGACAGTTTTGAAATTCATTCATGCCCGTTTCTACAACTACAGCACTGTGCCAATTACAAACAATAGCTTTTTAAATTATAATGTAATTTATACCAGGTAACCTCAGAACTGTAAGTGATGGTCATAAGCAAAAATTTTTACGTCTCCTTCTGTCAAAAAAATCTATGTAGAAGAAAACCAAGGTTCAACTATCACCACTAGTTTCCCCTCTATATGACAAACAAGTTATCATCAGCCCTACAACATGCTGAGGAACAAATCTGCACTTTAATGTATATGCATACGTATGTCTAGATACAGTCAAACATAGATATGCATATACTAAGCTGAACAAACATAAACAAATGACTCATTCAAAAGTACATATGCAAAGACATCATCACGTAACTCCAAAATCTGATGGGCTATTCACTTATGTCACTTTGTTGATAATTTTAAATTTAGTATTAACCTAAAAAAATACAGAAAATATGTTCTATCATTAACTTTTCAGTTTTAGGGACTGAGTATAGGCTTGAAAATATAAATGTCACTTTAATCAAAAGTGGAAAAATGTTGTTTCTAAGTTTTTAATCACCAGTTAAGGATGACTTATGGAGATACAAATAATATCCATTGTACAGAGAAATAATGCCTAGGAATCTGAGAAACAGTACTAAGTTATAAACAAAGGTCTCCTCTATAAATAATCACCTTCATTACATTTGTATGTGAACAGAAATGTACCATGTATTCCAATAGGCTGAACTGAAAGTGCCAAACCTCAATACATTTTGGATTCCAGAAAGTCAAGTTCTTCTTTTTTTTTTTTTACTTACAATCCTTTTAGAGGATGGTTCAAGTTGCAGATAAGAGCATTTGAAACCATTTATTTGACCTGGACATATTTTTACAGATTACCTTCCTCCCTATGTACTACTCCTTGTAGTACAAGGAGTACTGTAGTCCTTTGGGTTTTTGTTTTATAAAAATTATGAGCAAACTATCTATTGATAGCTACTAAGTGCAAAAACTCATCTTTTGCTTGTAGAAATAAAATACATGCATATAAAGCCTGTAAAAAAGACAAATATGTAAAAGGCACCAAAATACTTCAGCTATGAGTGGACACTTTTAATCCATCCCTCAGGGATTTACCTGAGAGATTTAAGTGTATTCCTGAGTCATGTTCCCACTAAACAACAAACATCATTAAAGATTACCCTGTTCAAGAACAACTGCGCGTGCCTTGTATGAAAGTAAATTGCTGGGACAGCCTTAGTTCAAAATTCAGCCTTAAACTGGGGAATCAGTGCTATTGAAAGCAGCTGCTTTATTTATTATTTATCAGGATTCAGGTTTAACTGCTGTAAATTGAGCATCTTTTCCTATCAGATATTTCACAAGGCAATTGATGTCCATGCATCCTACAAGAGTAAAGATGGTTTTGCTGAAGGGTTTTGGGGTCAGGCTTTTCTCTTTTTTTTTGCAGTGAGGATTTTTTGGGATTTGTTTTTGTTGGTTTTTAATTTTTAATCATTATTTTTGTTTGTTCTCTGTTGTCAAGGAGGGTTGTGGAGGGTTTTTTTNNNNTTGTGGAGGGTTTTTTTTTTTTTTGCTGTTTTGGTTTTTGGTGGAGAATTGCCTCAGGTGATAGAAAATAGCAGCATATGAGCATTATGTAGCTTCCATGCACTCTAAATCTATTATCTAGGAAAAAATCCATATTGCTTAATTAGATATAAGTAGCTAAAACATTTGAAACCTTCTGTTAGGAGAGTGTCATACACTTCTCATCAAAAAAAGCTACCCTCACATCTATTAATGTTTAACCTTTTTTTAATTTCACAAGACCTTACATAAATCAATTAAATATAAATACTTCAGAATTGCCAGTGAGTACTGCATACCTACTGCAAGCTTCCTTATGAGAGACAACATGTATTCTCTGCATTCAGAGTGACCCATCACTCCCAATTTTAAATCAAAATTTGGTTCAGCCTCAGATCCCTGGACTGAAATAACTGGAGCCTGGACATCATTAAATCTCTGTGAAACAAGCAATGCAATTCAACACATTTGCTGAAGATTCTTCACATGCAAGAGGCCACCATTGTTTGGTTTTGGCTTTTTTTGTTGGGTTTTTGTTTGTTTTTTTTTAAATAGCTTCCCACTGTAAGCTCCAGTTCTGAATGACCTTTTTCCCTGTTAGACAGTATTTAGGCATAAAACTCCCTAATAATATGATCAAAAAGTCTTGGAAATACTGTAAACTCAACTATCAACTTTTTTAAAGTTTCCTTCAAATTATTTTTATTATTTATGAATGGAAGTCTGGCTTTACACCTTTACTTTGGCCTTGCACTATGCCATCGTACAATATACCAAAATATTCTAAATAATCAACTTCATATCACACTTAAGACTGTATGAGAGCTGACCACTAAGAAGCTGAAGCCAAGAAGGGAAAAGTGACTCTGCAGTAGATCCATCTGCAGTAAATTGCTGAAAGAACAGCTTGAAGAGGCACCTATGACAAGAATTTCATTTGTTAAACTTGGACTTCAAAGGGTTTCAGTTTAAATTTACTGCAACCACGTACAAGATGATCATGTCCCATCAAGAGCATTCCAACTTTAGCTTCTTTAGTGCAATCTATGCAACGTCTCTGCAGAGATATCTCTGAATTTGATAGTAGCATGTGTAGCTGTATGCTGCATCTGTAACTTTGGTATCCAGGCTCGTTACCAATCTCCTGAGCCATCCATTCTTCCTCAGTTGTGAAAATGTAATAAATTGCCTTTTATTCCCTGGTGTATTTAGCACTCATGAAAGCTGACAGATTGACAGCTGGGAGGCTGAAGTATTCTGTTTAAATCACAGAGAAAAGGAAAGAAGCAGCAATGACAGACTAAGGAACCAAAACTGAATTAACCCTTTGCTTAAGTAGCCAGCTGAAGACAGAATGGCAAGGACTCAATGGAGCAATCACTGGCCTATGACAACAGGGATCTTACTTGGTGAGGGCAGATATACAATTAAATAAACCTCCCACACTCCAGCACACAATTATATTTGCATATTCATGTGCTCAGCAAAATGTTTGGCCAGTTTACAGTAAAATTATGAACAAAATCTTAACCCATCAGATATTTGACACATCAGCTCATTCAGACAGAAAATGCTGCACTGTAAGTGCAGCGTACTTACCCTGCAGAGTAAGTTGAATGGCTAGAATATAAAGGAAAAAGAGATATTACTGGGAAATTTTCACATTTTACCCAGTTTTGTGGATTTTTTTAAAGCAGCTTGCAGCCAATCTAAGACCTACTGCCTACAAATTCAATATTCAGCCATCACATAGCTCACTAAAAAAAGTTGGATTTTAGAATATTTTCAAGTCTATCTCTTCTGCTAATATCTAGTTGCCAGAAATTATGAAAAAATCTTGCCTCAGCTTTCAGCTGATGTACCAAGATGTACTACTGAGTCTGCAATGGTGGAGTCTACCTGTTCATCTTCTAACATGAAAAAAAAAAAAAATAAAAGAAAATTTAAGCAGGGAAAGGGCTTTCCTTAATAAATTGTCTGCAAAACCTAGAAGCCTTCAACAAATTCATTTGGACACAAACTAAAAAGAGCTAGTTGAGTGAAACATCTGCACATTAGCAAAGGACTGCTGTGATTTAAGCATTAGAAGCAAATCCTCTGAGGTCTAACTCTAGTGGCCTATTTATATGCTATGGCCAAATAATATTTCCCCTGTGGAAGACAGTGAGCCTGAAAATTTGCTAAAAATATGACAGCCAGTCCCATCAATGTACCTGACTCATCACATGTGTCCTGAAAGCAGGTTGGGATCACCAACACTAAAAGGTCCTGTGCCAGCAAGGACATAGGCACAGAACATGCCTCAAATACTCAGCCTGGGAATTGGAGCTGCATATTCTACTCCAATTAAAAAAAGAACTCCAGGATCTATCAGGTCCTCTATAAGATGTCTCAGGAAAGTCAATGCTACATTAACACAAGGATCTGAAGATACCTCCAGTGCCTGGACTTAGATTTGTGACCAGATTTACTTATTACCAATAGATTTGTGACCATATTTACTTATTACCAAATAGATACCCTGGGACAGACCTTTAATCAATGCTGTTCTACAAAAGGGCCTCAGGACAAGTCTAATTTTGAATGGTTATGGAAGGATGTAGAAATGTCACTGAAAATAAACTTTCTAAGATACTCCAAAAACAAACTCCACGACAGTGACAAGGATAGAAATCAAACAGGCTGGTAAGTTAGCCATCAGCTTCGAGAACGGTAACATATGTCACTGAGTCTGAAAAATAGAAAGTATTCCACAGTCCCTTTTCACATCCTGCACAGCAAAAATATGCAAAGCACTATTGAGATTTAGAGAAGAGTTTTGAAGTAATTTTTAGCTTTATTTTAACTGTAAAATCACAATTGTGATCACATTTACTTATAAAAAAAAAAATGACCATATTTATTAGAACCTTGAAGGATTATTCCCTGAAATAGTATAAAGGTAATATTCAGAACTGCAATTCCCAACTTGAAGTTATAATTACAGCAAAGCAGAGAATATCTATCTATGTCTATCTATCTATGTCTATCTATCTATCTATCTCTGGCTTTAAATAGAGCACAAGCAAATTATCCTGTCTTCCAGGTTCAGTAGAAGATTCAAAGAAGGTATCTTAAAAATAATTAAAAAATAAGAACTTCTTTCACCAAAGGAATTTGACCTGTAAAGGTACATCACAGAATTGTCAACACAGGTGACCAGGAGAATATTTTGTGTATTCTCCCATCTCCTCCCATACTATGAATAGGCTCAACCATTTGTTCTACACCTGCAGGCATCTCTCATGTTCTGCAGGAGCACAGACTTCACTGACAAAAGGTCTTATCCTTAGAATGAGCCCGTGGTACTGATGTGCACACCCACTTAATGCAACAGTACAATGCATGGGTCACTGATGCAGTGTCTCACACTGCTCCTTCTTTATCCCTCCTTCCACGAATATGTAACCTAAGAATATGTTCAAAACCACCAAAGTTGACCAATATTGTTTTTTTACATTAAGTTTGACAGAAAATGGCAAAGAAGGCCTTGTGCTAGTTTTGTAACAGTAGAGGACAACAAACCCAAGAGGTTGGCTCTAGCAAGACACAGATAACTAGTAATGAAAGAACGTCAAAGCAGCAGTGATTGAAAGGGCAATCTGACTGTCCCATGGGATTGAACTCCTTTTTCTGATTTTGCATTGCTTGAGTTACAGCCCTAGAGCAGCAAAGTCCAGTGGCCTTAACAGGCCCCGAGATTCTGACAGTTCCAGGGATGAACTGTGGTCATGAGCACCAAGAAAGCTTCCCACAGCTTTGGTTCCTTCTTTGTAAGGAGCACATTTCCTACTTTGCTGTGCAGTGTTTCCCACGGGGGAGCTGCACATGTGTGCCAGGCTCCTCTGCTCTGGACAGATGTTTCCTCCCTTCTTTTACATTTTAATTTCTCAAGTGGCTGGCAAAAGCAGATGTTACCACACATGTGTATATAAAGTCTCCTCTTTCTCACATTATTCTGAAAGAAAGAGGGTATTATACCGACAGCTTGATTCAATCTGAAAATATCACAAATATAAGTTTACTCACGTGTATACGTATTCACCCACATATATATCTCTAAATACAGATGGCAATGGTGCATACATATATAACATGATAACGTATAAATATGCTTGCTGAGGCCAACATACATAATTTTATAGATTAAACCAAGTCCAAAGCTTAATGTGTTACCTGTTACCTATTTAGCATTCTGGGTGGCATAATCTATTTAATACATTAGGAAAAAATTAGACATCCTCTACAATAGATGATGGAGAAACTTATTTAGCAGCACCTGTTTTCTCTTTCTCCTACAATGCCATCTATTTTATGCATTTGAGGAAATCTCAGGGAAACCTGAATGACAAGCAGGCGCTGAAGACTGACCACAGAGACAACCAAACCTTGAAGGTAAGGTTTCAGTACAGTGATTTCTTATATTATACCAAGTTCACTTCTGTCACTGGGATTGCCCCCTGCAATCAAAGCTCAAGCTAACAGATTAATCCCTTAATTTCCTTCAGGTCTCTGATCCCTTTCTCCTTCACTAACTAAGCATTAGAACTATCAAAACACAGTGGGAGCAGAATGCAAGAGCAGGGGGAGCTTGAAGCAGCACCCCATGGCAGGTGCAGCCTCTCCTTGCACTGTGAGGACAACACACATGCCACTAAATTCCTTCTCAGTCTACCTTTGTGTGGCACTCCTGCTGACAAATGAACCAGCCAACAGAGCAACTCCCACCACAGCACAGCACCCCTATTTGGTGTACCTATATTAATGAAACAATTTTTCAGAATTCTGTCAAAAATTTTCCTGAATTACTGTGCCAATGTCAAGAAAAGAACAAAAGAAGAGATCTAAGCTTTATAAAACATAGGTTATAAATTATAAAAATTGTTGTGTCTAGATATGGTCCTGGGTTTTAGACTGACTTCTTTTTTTAATTAATAAAAGCACAAATCAAATCTGTTTCTACTACCAAGAAACATTAGAAATTACTAACAGACCTTTAAATATGTAACCAACAACAACATAAATAAAAAGTAGCAGAAAAGCATTGTGCCAACATTATTTTCTCTATTAAGCTTAAGTCCTACCATGATGAAATGCAACAATTCTGATTTACTAAATGTCAACTTAAAGCATTGCTTAGGGTTTTTTGTTGTTATTGTTTGTCCTTTAGAATTCAGAAAATCTTCTGTAAAAGAAAGAAAAATAACTTGGATGCTTTAGAAACAAATGAAAATTCATGTGGAATGCCTGGCAGCTACAAATGAAAATTGTATGTAATTCAAAACTGGCATTTGTATTACTTATGGTATTGTACTGAAAAGAACACACTTTATTTTTTTAAGAGATCCAAAAATTAACAAAGTTGAGTCCTACAGTTTTGTCAGTAGCATATGCTAAAAGGGAGAAAGACCAAGATTACTAATTGCCACCGATTATTTCATTTGTAGGAGAAGAGAGTGAAACACCACCAGCTGCGTATGTCAAATGTGCAAAAAGGATGAAAATGTAAAAGCAATACACACATTCCAAAGGGTAGGCAAAGACACTTTTTTCAGACTTTTAAGTAGCATTTGTCATGGTGGTAAGGAACCTGATGTGGCATTTAACAACATTTTACATAGAATTTTCCAGTCTGAGTTTGCCTACTTGAATGACCAGAGCACTTCTATTGGCACACTGCAAACACTTCTATTCATACATTGTCATCCATGTTTGGTTTTTCTCTATTGATAAAAAGAATATTGCAGAAGGATTGCAATACAGTTTATTGTCATTAACTAACCTCACAGCTTGATCAACACCATTATTTTGAAAATGGAAAAAAATACTTCAATGTGAAAACACAATAAGTGAGATTCCCACTCATAAACCCCAGCAATAAACTGAAAAGATAAGAGACTAAGAGCTAACTGCTCCTCTAACCTCTTCATAAAGAACACTTCATCAGCATGAATAAACAGCATATTTTCAGTCAAAACAGACTTGATTAATCTATCGTAATGATTTTTGTTGTTCTTTAAAAATAATAAATTTATGTTATTTAAAAAAAATATTTAAACATTTTCCCCTGTATCTTGATATTTACAATTGTTCAGAGACACTATTTTGTCCCCTGACCTTCCCATTCTTACGTACAAAGATGACTTTTACATCCAAAATTGTTCAGAATTTCTCAAAAACAAGGTCACAACATGCAGAAGTTGTTTCTAACAGAAGGCTGAATAATCAAGGGATTAGAATTGATAAAGCTGGTTTTCCTTCTATCCCAAGGAGCCATTAATAAAGGTAAGAAATAGAAAGTGACTTCACAAATTCTCTCTACCAAGTTTTCTGTCATCAATCAGTTAGGAAATGATATGAAGTCTCTTTTATGAGTAGATTCTTTCCCATAATAATGAAGACCCTGGCTTTTACTCCTCCAGATAGAGATAATTCGTTTGACTGTAATCAAGTTTAAGGTTTACCTTTTTTTGCTGTAGAATTTCCTTGATAATAAAGAATAAATTGGACATTTGTTTGTAAAATATTCATTTTACATAAACAACAGGATGATCTACCTTCTCAGCACTTGTACACTCACAAAAATTTGACCTTCCTCAGTCTGGGTAGGGTTTTGCCTTCAGAGGATAATGTACATATGTACAGCTATGAGCACTGGAAGCTCTGGCGTAATCAGCAGATTCTTTAATATTTAAGGCTTTCATATTTTTATTTGTTCAGGAATTGTAAGTTGCAACATTGAATTATGTAGTGTGTATGATGCTTTTGAATGGAGCATTAAAACAATCAGGACAATCCCCAAATCATGAAGCAAATAAAACAATATTTTTTTAACATGTTCTTCATTATACATCCTGTAACAAAGCTACCTTACAAGAAATATGATACTAGCACAAACTAACAGAAGAGTTGAACCAAAAATCACTTCATAACTTTTAATTGTTAACAATTTTTGTATCTATTTTTATGTAGCTGTAGAACCTGCACCATTCAAGTGACTGGCAGGCCCTGAATCCATAGAATAATTTCCATGTTTATCAGGGGGCTTAGCAAAGAATTTATTCCTTTTCTTTTACACAATAGAAATCTGCAAATATCTCCAGTCTCAACTGGCTTTCATAACTCAGTTGCCCACATACGTGACTAATATTGCCTGCAAAAACAACAGTGAGTGGCTGTTCTGATTGTCTGACAGAGCACTCCCCTATCTTCATTAATTTCATTCTGATAGAGTTGAGCTGTGCAAGTCAGCAAACCAGAGCACACACAGCAAGCAGAGCTTTACATCAGCTAAGAACATCTGCATCTTGTTTTCCAGGGTGAACTGTCCCAGATTTTATTAAAAAATGCTTACACTTTTTCTTCACATGTGTGAAAACTCACTTTACTGATGTTCTGATTTGAAAACACCCTGCTTTTTCTCTGCATTCATTATACTGCAGGGGAAAAAAACTATATTCAGTACCTTTTCATGTATTTTTACTAATCATGAAAAATTAATAAGATAATTATTATTTTAAATGGATTCTGTGGCATTACATGGCTGAGATTTTCTCTATTTGGGTAATTTTCCACACGAAGGTAATCTCCCACTTTATTATACCATGTATTAAAATAAGCATCCCAGAAAATCCAGCTGAAACCTCAGAGCAGTTACATGAATATAAAAGTGATATAGTAGAATATTGTCAGAGGAACGTAAAAATCAAAAACTATATCTGGTTCTGCCACAACCCAATATCTCCATCTCTCTTTCCAGTCTCTCCTTCTATGTCTCTTGCCTATATAGTCTGTAAGCTTTATCTGTCATTATGAGCATCATTAAAGACCTGAGTGTAAGTTTTGCTTTAACCACAACAGATTATATCAATAAAAATTATTCTGTTCAAACCAGAAGATGGCTTTACATAAATAGATACCATCTCTATTTATTATTCTTTTGAACTTAATACTATTGAAACTGTGAAGAAAAATATCACATGGTCACAAAAATAGTTAAATTATTTCGTAGTATTTCTAGGTAAAAAGACCTGAAGCTTGAAGCAGTTCCCACATTTCTAGGATTATTTTATTCAGAAGCAGTACTTGCCTGGGCATTTTTGTTCCATGTGGGTTTCTTTTACTCTGTTGTGATTTTAGAGAGCAACAAGATTCAGGAAACGTTAATTTACAAAACTAAGCTAAGTTCACCTGACACATCTGAACTGAATTTAGTTGTTTGTTGCAGTAATTAAATATATTGTTTAGGATTGAGTTTAAAGGATTCCTGAAAAGTAGTTGTTGCCTCAGCTGAGGCGTGATGACCTGGTTCAGGAACAGCACAGCAGTCACCTCCAGACTGCTCGGGCCATAAGCTCACTGACACCAATGTGGTAGACGGCTGATGGCGTTTTATTACCGTGTTACATGGGGTTATACAGCTTAGGTTTATTGCGTCACATCCTTCTGCTTGTGTAACTGCTAAAAGGAGGGTCCTACCTTACCCGTACAACCTGAAATCTTCTGACCGCCTGTCCCTAGCTACCCACAGTAGTCTGAAAACTAATGATAATTTTAAAGCTAATAATAATAATAATAAATATTTCAGAGATCACTTTGTACAAGAGACTTTCCCAAGTTCTTTAAACGATGCTTGGTGTTGTGCTAGACTTCCACTAATTTTCTACACACAAAACTCACCTTGAAAATCAAATAGTCACTAGGTTCTCTAGGAAAAAGAGAAGGATAAGCTAATTAACTAAGACAACTGAAATTTTCATATCTACAGCATGAGAGGAAATAGGTTTAGGTAGTGTGCATGTTAATAATTTTCCTGAAAATTATTTTTGGTGAGGAGTGAGTGCAACTGACTCACAGACATGGACAGACATGACGTGACCCAGACCTGAAATTCTCAGATCCTACACCTGGTTATATGATTTTTGTCAGCATTCCCACTGGGCCTGGCAGTGCTACGCTGTCAGGGCTCCACGTCCAAGTGACTCAGCTGAGCAGATATTGGGCAAACATGCCCAGCATGGCTATGAGCCTGTGCTGGCCTTTCTCTGCCAGTTGGGTGACTCTGCAACTTGTTTCATTTCCATGCTATATTTTTAGGCACAGGAAAAAGTACAGCTAACATCTTTTGACCAACGTCTATGACTTAGTATTTTTAGAATATAAAATACACTCTAACTCATTAAAGGATTTTCAGTACTGGATTTTTAATTTTTTTCCCTATCTTCATAAAAGAATGAATTAAATAAGTACAATCAATTTTATACACAAGTTGTTTTCAGAGTAAAATGTATATTTTTTGTCTCATCTATTAACCAGAATGTTAATTAATGCATCAAAGAAATATGAAGAAATTTTTTTTTCCTAAGCAGCAATAAGCAAAATAAGCTTATTGCATAAGCATAAATCCACACCTTGTTCTTCTGAATCTCACTAAAGTCTCTGGTTTGCATTATTTTATGACGTATTTTTGAAGAGTACTTTGGCTTATTTACTGTATTGCTAAACATTACATAGAAATATAGAGTAAGATATAGGAGCATTTAACCCATAAATATAAGTGAAATCATAACATATTTTAATTATGGCAGTTCTTTAACTGAAAGGCCCTATCTTTGCAATCAGGCAGCTCTGTGAAAGGAACCTTTATTCATTTTCCTACATCAGTTGTAGGAAAGTAGCGTTCTCCTTAGGTTTGCCCTGGGAGATGTACCATACTACAAGAAATTCCCCTTTTGTTAGATGCAGACATAATTTAGACAAAATAACCTGGGAAAAGAATCTGGTAAACTGAAACAAAGGATTTAATTTTGACTGTAGTATTCATTAGTATAGAGTTTCAGTGTAATATTCATTAATTTCCTTGCTTGAAGACAATTCCTTGAATTTCAGAACCTCAGACTAAATTTAAGAGAGTTCAGGTACGTAGTACAACCCCTCAGTTTTATGAGCTTTCCATGTCATTTGTGATAATCAAACAAAACTGAGTGAGTAGGGTTCCTTGACCTTCTGCAAACACAATCAGAGGTTTAAGAAAAAGTAAAGACAATCAAGATCTGATGAGAGCTGTTATGATTTTCTTTAGGTCATAGGCTTTCTGCTGGAGGTGCAGACACCATGATGGTTTTACATGGCTGCGCAGTCGATCCCAGCTCCCCACAGGCTGCTGTTGGTCTAACCTTACAGACAGTGCCGATTCTGTGGAAAGCTCAAAAAACTTTTGCCTTTGTTTGCTGTGAATGTCACCTTCCTTCAGATATAGGCAGGAGTGAAACCAAGTGGTGCCAGCAGCAGCCTGGCTAATGCACAATATATGGCAGTCACACGTTACTCACTATGGAAAAAAAAAATTTAAAAAAGGCAAAGTCACTGCTTTGGGTGAAGCACCACCTCTCCTGCATTTAAACCAGATCTGCAAGTCATGGAAATGACAGACAAAAACATCAGGAAAAAAGGCAAAAAATGGGTTAACAGCAATTCTCTGTCACAGACAGTTCCATCACCAAACTTTCCAGAACATAAGCAGTCTATCAGGAATTACTTCAAATTGTCAATTGGGCTGCTCTGATCTCACGTTCCAGATGCAGAATGAAAATCTACAGCAGTACAGGGAATATAAATGGTTTACACAACAGTTCTTTGTAAGGATCTCTACCAATTCATAGCAAACGAAGGTCCCACCAAAAATAATATCTGTATCACCCATATCCCAAGTTAATTCTTCCAGAAAACAATCATGTTTTTTTTCTTCTAACCTCTTGTCTTGGGTTGAAGATAGGTATCTGCTGGAGAAGGCAGGAGCCTCCCTTATAAACCCCCTTCTTCTGAATTAAGTGGCCTTTAGGTGAGATATGGGGAGGAATAACAGTCCTTTATTAATGAGTATAACAAGATACAAATTAACAATAATTATGGTATTAATAATAACAACAACTACAGAGAAAAAGCCAGGGAACCCCTCAGCAAAGCCAGGGAGAGAGACGGGGGAGGCCTTGCTTTATGAATCCTGTAGGCAGTCTGTAGTCGTAGATAGCTCCAACGGGCCCTCTGAGGAGAAGGGAAGAACTCCGAGATGGAACGCAGGAGTTCTGGTGCAGGGATGGATTAGATGGGACACCATTCTTCCCGCAGTCTCAGCAGGGCGTCCCAGCGGGGCGAGCAGAAGCAGCAGCAGCAGGAAAAAAGAAGCTCCTGGGTTATGGTGAACTCCTTTTCTAAGCAACTATAGTTCTGAGCGTGTCCTTTGCTCCAGCCATAGAGCGAGATGATGATTTTCCTGCTGCCTCTGGCATTTTTTGTCTGCCCCTTCCCCCTGGGCCCGGCAAGTCTTTTGTTTTGCAAATACTCTGAAGTATTGGCCATCAGGTTCCTCCTCACAACAAATGGGACAAAATTCTATAGGGTAAAGAGAACAAAAAGGGACAACACCCCAACCCCCCCACACCTCTTTTCCCAATTAAAATCACCTGACCCAACTTGCACCCAGGGCAACTCTTGGCGATACACTTTTTGTAGAGTAGTTCCTAATTGAAAGAGCTTGGATCCAGGTCCATAAATTCTTTGTGCACCACTGTACACATAATATTCTTACATTGCTGCTATACAGCATAAATAAATTCAGGAAAACCTGAAGTTCTTCTACAATATTCTCCCTGCATTTCCAGACATGTTTTTAATTTTGATAAACCCATCCAGAATTATTTTATATGTCATAGATATTCATACCCATAAACTGAAAAAGAAGTTATAATTACAAATTGGTTTGACCTAATATACAACAGAAGCATTACAACACTAATTGACTGCTTACCAGGGCCCTGAAATTGCTGACTGGTAAGGCACTAATTTTTTTAGCCTAACTCATTAGGTAGGAAACTCTTGGCTAGCAAACGACTCTGAATAAATATTAGTATCCATTCAGAAAAGGTCAGATATTTTGGTGTTTTATCATTACATTCTAACTGCTTATTTATAAACCATTGAATTTCAAAGGCAGGTTTTTCTTAATGCACTATCAGGCAAAAATATTTAATACAGTACCACAATTCTCAAATAAAAAAAAGAAAGAATATTCCATACCATTTTAAGCAGGAGCAGCATGACTTCACGTAATTTCTCAGATTAGCACAAAAGTCACTGGATGTCTTTCAATCCAAATCAAAGGGAAGAGCTTTCACACTAGGTCCATTCTTGCTTCCAAACCATAAACAGACAAACCCTCTGCTGCTTTAATTCCACTGGCTTCAAATAACAGGCAGTGGTGGACGCTATCTCAAAAAAAAGGGATAATTAAAAGTATTTTCAAACCCTCTACCTAGCAAGTCAAAGGAAAAAAAAAATAATGAAGTTCTGATTTTACAGTTTTTAGACAGAGTACATTCAGTCAGTGTAGACATAAAGGGAAAAGAGGCCAAACCTCCTCACTCTATATTAGCTCCGAATAACATCAAATTTTCAATGAAATGTAGACTTTTCCTGATCAGCATCTTGCAGCACAGGGAACATGTTGTACAAATCATCAACATCACAAGAGCAAATCCTGGTACTTCCTTTTTTTTTTTACATCCCTGAAGAAGTAAATTTCCACATTATTTTCTTCAGCAGGAGAAACTGCTAACAAAAATTACTCAAAGACTTCCCACTCCTTTTATCCAAATTATGGGATAATCAAGCGAATATTTTCAGTCAGTTATTTACCTGCCTTAGAAAAGAAATTGGTCTTATCATTCAGGTGTGCAGCACAGGATTGCATCAAACTGTTGAGAAAAGGGTATGAGGGCATTTTCAACTAAAGGCACAAAACAGAATGGAGGAATTAGGAGCAGTATGAAGCCTTATCACGGAAATTCTGGAGAAAAGTCCTACCTCTGGCAACCAATTACTGATGTTAGACTCAGCTGTTTTCCATTATCATCATTCATACCAGCAAGAGTGAAAGGCCTCTTTCTGCCAACCAAAAGACACTGCTTCTTTAAATCTAAGATTTTCCCTGCTGCCTTACAGGAAACTCCTTCTCACTAGGACATATTCCTTCAGACAGTATACAGTGGTTTCAAATACCACACACAAAATCCAGACCAGTTTTTTATCTGGCTATTTACAAACAATCATGCAGAAAAACCTTTTTTTTTTTTTTTCCCCTCACCAGGATATGCTTTGCTTAGAGTTTTAAAACCAAATTTCTTGGCCAAACTACAAGAAGGAGATTTACCCACGTACTGTCTGTAGAGCCACAGCTCTAGAAAAGAAGTATCTGCCAAAGTTCGGTAAAAACATAAATTTCCATATCAAGGATGACAAAATGAAAATAAAAAGCACTCATGCATTACAACCTATCTTTTGGGTAGGCCTACTGTGTTTGCACAGCCACTTTCTCAAAACCACTGAGATATGACCTTTGATGCTCCTCTCCCTTCAGCTGCAGGACACTTCAAGTCCCAACACTTCAATTTAGCTGCTGGAGGGTTTGCAGTTGTGTTGGCTGAGATCCTCCTTCAGAGATTACTCTAGAGGGGAAAAAGGACAAACAGGCATCATCATCCCTTCAGAGCATTCCAGGTGCTCCACATAATTTACAGGCAGTGCCTAATCTCACTGCCCTAAAGAAATTTTAAGTGTCTTGACTTTGGGATTGTCCCAAATCTCGTGATTTAGCAAGCTGGGTGCAGTTGGTTTAATATTTCCATCCCACAGCCCAGATCCTGCACTACCCTACTCTACAGAGTTGCTATGAGTGTATTTCAGCATCAAACTATCAGGCTATGCCTTTTTGTACCAAAGTGGAAATATCCCAGTCGCCAAAATTCTTCCTCTAGGAGACTCAAAGGCAAAAACTTCATTTCAAGTAGAGGTTTGTGTGAAATTTCCATGCAAAACCTGTGAAGCCAGCAGCCACCTCCCAGGGCTGGCATACAGGGAAATAAGGATTTTTCCAAACTTGGTGTTACAGAGAGCGGGAGAGACAGACAGGGGGACACAGCTCAGTCTGACTCAAGTTCAGCCCTGTCCCTTCAAGATCTCCTGATGTTCAGTGCTGGGACTGCCTGCATTTCTCGCTGTGACACTCTAACGCTGTCCAGGGTCTCTTGGCACATCCCCTAGTGGAATGCTGTGTCAAGAAATGCACAGCTGTGCTTTTTTTCCATAGGCAGAAATAATGATAGCTCTTAGAAACCTGACAAAAGTTAATTATATGTTTCTGTTTCGTACCTTACAGCATTAGTAATCAATAGAAATTCTGAGTGGTACAAAATTTCAAGAATTATTTTCTCATGCTCCTCAGTAATTTTACAAGCTATTTTTTCACGTTTCAGAGTGTGAGTTTTATTCCATTATCTAATCCATGTCTACTAATTAATCAAATTGCTTTAAACAGTAAAATTTGATCTAAAATCTTTTGTTCATTTGCAACCAAGTAAAGTTTGATAAGAACAGACAGTTTGGCAGTGATTGTAAATCCTTGTGGAGCAAGGAAATTAACATCTTGGCACTCAGCTCTGTAATGATGTGCTTGATTTCATGGAAAAAAGACAACAAATTCATTTTCATACCTCAATAATGCTTCTCTTTTGCTTTAGCCTAATTAACTCATTGAAGGATGAAAGATGAACTTTTTTTTAGGGATACCTGGTTCCTAGAATGTGCAGTAGAGTGGAGAAATGATAAATCTGAAGCTTTCCGACAAGAATACTTCAAGGCAAAAAGCATTTGTATGCTAAGAATAAATTGATTGCAGTCTACTTTGTAGCTGAAGAGTCAACAAAATAGTTAGCTAGAAGTACTTCAATGGTTATTTTGTATGTGTGACTAATTCAGCATTGATAATTTGCATGAGCTGTAGCCTGCTCGTTGCAGCTCATACACTTTCAAGAGTTTCATGAGAGAGAGGAACATCCCAGACAAAGCTCTGAAAGGCCTCCTAATGTTTGTTCTCCTCCTTGGTTGGTTTGCTGCAGGGATGCCCACCAACATTAAGCAACAAAATAAAGGGAAAATTATGTTGTTTGTAATATTATCCTGTGTATTTTCTTCTCCCTTCCTTTTCCAAGAGGACATTACAGCAATATTTAACTCTTCGCCAAGCATCCCGGGATTATCTGAGCTCCTACATCTCTTTTTTATTTCACTTTTGTTCCTTTATATACTCCCCCTTTAACTGGTGAGATACATTGGGATAAGGATTTTTTATAAAGGGGGAGATAAATTACCATCCAACAGCTGTATGTAGTTTTCTAAAATAGTATTCTTGAAATGAAAAGCATGGTATTTATTTATTTATTTTCACTTTTGAAGCACTGAGTGCAAGATATGAACTGAAATAGTCAACACATTTCACCTCATCTGCTCAAAATTTATAAAGTTATACTATTAATATTTCAATGAAACTCACTGACTTCTCATACAAACCACCATAACCTTTTCTTTTTCTTAACTTCTTTCTTCTTAGTTTCAAATATAGAAGCATGAATATTTCCATGGCTGGAGGGTCCTGATATGTGCAGAACCATTGTGAAAATGAAAAAAAAACAAAGAAAAACAAATGAAGAAGTCTAAATCTTTGCTGGTTTATTTTTAGAACACATTAAAGGGGGAAATCATGTTCCCAGCTGTTGTGGTGTGTTGGGTTATAGTCAAATAAAGGTTTGTTTATGGAAAAGTAAATTTCTATCTCTTGGAAAAAAAAAACAAACTTGAGAGATCATAAAAAATGAAGGAAAAAAAATTCCTTCTGTTTAAACAGCCAGAGAACACCTTACAGCTCATCTTGTTTACCACCCAGGACACTCTGAGCTTTGTCTTGAACTGAATTGAGCAAAAGTTACATATCTGAGGAGCTAAGCTCTTAAACTTATTTTTACAAATTTGAATAGTATTTTTTCAATTGCACACTGAAAACGACATTTAAAACGTTGTTTTTAATTTCACTGAGAGATAGACGTTCCCCTAAGGTTTACACGTGAAATCAACATGAATAGTTTACAAAAAGCCATGCAAAGGACATGGCTCAGGAACAACATAACATGAGAAGCCTGCCTGGAAATCCTGATCAAATATTACAGAACATTAAAGGAAGCAAATTCCCTGAATTAAAAAAAATATGATAATATAATTTTGAAATTTGGGACAAAACATTAAAATATCACACATGAGGATTGTAGAAATGTAATGTCTAATTATAACTTAATTTTGGAAAGATTTCCTTGAATCTCATCCCCACTAGCCAAGTCTTGTTTTGATTAATTTCTAAATGTTTGAAGCAACATGTTCCCTTCCTGTAGTCCTTAGAGTTTCATACCATAACTATAATGTGCCATTTTCAGAAGTGGTTAATTTTAAATGTTAATTTCTTTTCAAGACTTACTTTCAAAATCGGATCACACATTTTATGTATCTAAATTTTAAGTACCTAACCTTAGATACTCGATTTTGAATATTCAGGGATTAATCTTCACATTAATGAAATTAAATTCACATTTTGTGGCTAGAATCAATTACTCTTTAACATCCTTAAAATGCTGATATGCTAACACAGTAAAAACTAGAAAGAAAAATGATCCCAAAGAACCTACTTGAAAGGAAGGGCTGCCTTTGACCAAGCAAGAGAGGCTGCATTATAGTCATGGGCACTTTATTTCTATAACACCAGAGGTAGCACCAACCTACAGGCAAGTTCATTAATCTCCCCTGCTCCAAGGAAATAGAATGTCATGCACTGCGATGCATTCTTTACTGCTATTCCTGCATAGCTTTCCCATTAGGTTCTTTGTTGAAGATAAAACTCAGTAAAGTTTAGATGGGATTTTAAGAATTTCAGAGCTGTAGGGTCATGAATATTCTTAGCTCAAAATCATCCACAGTCTGCCCAGCTCTACAATTTATAGGGCAAGGACGTAAAATATGGTCACTATAAAAGTTTTACACCATCTCCTTATATATCAGTGCAGAGATAAAACAATTATGTGTATCTATTCTGTAATGACAACCAAAAAACCCTCTAGAATAAGACACAAATAAAACAATACTTCTGCTTTATAAGATTTGCTTAAAAATGTCAATATGCCATTATTTAATGACAGATACAACATACTGAATATTTAATCAATTTCCTTATTAATTCTAATCTGTCTTCCCAGATTCATAGTCGTCATTAATTTGGATTTCTGGTCACAAGTTAGAAAACCAGTAAAAATGATATCACAGATGATCTCTGAGGCAGAAAAGGTCCCTAAATTTAGAGAAGTTCATGCATTTAAAACAAGCATATATCAGTATTGATATAAATACAAATGCAGACTCAGGCATTTTCAAGTCAAAAATCTTTAAAAGTATGATAATTTAATTACACTTGACTTAATAACTGCAACCTCAACCCAATAAAACTCCAGTAGTCAAGATGTTTGACAGCAGCAGTTTTAGTATGAAAACACTTATTATTTTAGATAGAAGTACCGAAGAACAATCTGATTTCATATGGTAAAAGTAGAATATACTCCTCTAGTATTCTCTACTGTACAATGGGTGCACATCCAAATGAGAACATTAGAAATATTCTCCATAAAAAAGAAATCACCTGGAACATTAATATTTGTGTTCTCTGCCATGTTTTTCTTCATGTTTACAAAGAACCTGTGATTCTGCCTTGAATCTCAGTTTTCCCACTGAATATTTCAAGTCCTCACTTGGTTCTTCAAAGGGAAACCCACCTGATGCTGTACCTTTTACATCCACACACACTTTTATGGCAGCTCAGTTCTCCAGTACGTCTGAAGCATCACACAAGAGCTGAACAGTAAGCATTATTTAGCACAGAGCTTGGGCTGTTTTGTCAGTAGGCTTCATTGAATTTTACCAAGACAAACCAGCATCACTTGCCTCATAAGGAAACAGCAATGCAGAAACGCCAAGTGACTTAACCAACCTCATACAGTAAATAGTGGGAGAAGCAAGGACACAACTTCTGACCATCAGCCATATTGTCTCAGCACTGAATCCCATGGCACGTTGTTTTAATAAAAAAGCTTTGAGCTTGTTTTCATTAAAATTTGTGAAATAAGTCTGGGATAGGTATCAACAAGTTCCATGACCCTGATAGATTTTTTTAAGTAATTACTGAGTCATTAATTTTCCACCATTAATCTGCAAAATGTTCAATTTGGATTACTTCAGTCTAATTTTCTCTTTTTCTAAATGGTGAAATGCCTGGAGTCTTCATAAAATGTAAGTAATATGATCCTTCAGGCCCAGAAAATGCAACATGAAGGCTAAAACAAGCAGTCTGGCTTGGGCAACACAACTACAAATGGAGCTGAAAAATCAGTGCAGGAATTGTCCTTCTGAGAACAAGTTATGGAAACTGCTGATATGAATAGAGTTTTCAGCACTAATTAAAATTCTGCTTGATTCCTGACTTGCATGCTTCTGTATGTGTTTATTTCACATTAACTAGCATAGGTCAGAAATAACCAACTTCTGCCTTGCCTCTAAACTTGTATCTACCTATAATGCTTGCCAAGTTTAATATTAATGATGATTTGGGAGGGACTTGGGTTTGTTAGTCGTGGATTTCTTTCCTAAACCTCTGACAGAGAGAAGATTGGCCTATAGCCTTTCAATAAAGACAGACATTTTGCAACAATCTTATTTATTTTCAAATTGGAGTTTTTGTTAATTTTGTCAAATCATCAGTCAAAAAAAAAATCATTAGTGAGAAATTGGATTGTTCAAAGAGAAGCTCTACATTTGCCAAAGTCCAATACATACACCACGAGATTTGTGATTAACAGCCAAACCTCAACAGCAGTTTTGTATTTTCTGTCCATATAATTCTAGCAGCAAGGATTCAAGCTTCTGAGCACCTACAGCTCACAGATATATTTGCTGCAATGTTAAAGTTTCCTTTTTTGTTTCATACAGAATCTCCAGAAGGCTCTTGCTAAGACAACTGAGTATAAGTACTGAAAGAAGATCTTAATAATTTATAATACAAACAGTGACCGTAAGGTAAATCAATAGTTTATTGGAGAAAAACAGACACTCTTGTTCCTGAAGCTATGTCAAATTCTTAAAGTTTCAATCTGATGAATTCCAGTTTCATGTGGATTGCATTATACCTATAACCTTGCCGCAGACTTATTCATTATCTACTGATACAAAGCACATATACTAGATTTAGGAAAGTATTTTTTGATAAACACTTTGATACATAATTGAGACATACTTTTGCTTCTCCAAGGGAAAAGATAATATATTAATTAATTACTTGCAAAATGACATATTACATCAGGATTTTGTTTGTCCTGGATAATACACGTTTTCTTTTTTTAAAAATCAGAAATGCATAGAATAAGTGCTTTTACAATTTTATTGTAGCATGCTTTATTGGGTTGTGGTTCACGGGGAAGAAGAGGGGCTAGAAAGGGAAAACAGAATTCTCAATATAAAATGTGGGATTATCATCAATGGAGGAAGAAATCACAACAGAGTGATTTTTCAGCAATTACAGTATGCTAAATAATCTGCCACTTTCAGTTCTGTGCAGCTGTAAATAATACACCACTCAGAAGCTCTTGCACTAAGAGATGCAAGCATGTTTCAGTGCAGCTGCCTGCACATGATATATGCCACAAAATATTTGCCTAGAGATGTTATTCAACTTCTAAAGTGGCAGCAATTAAAAGGGACTTTTCCATGTGTAACAGCAGAAGTGATAATAAACAGAGAGATTCAGACCTCCTCTAGGACAGACACTGCTTTAGTAGCAGGATGAATGTATTTAGACATTTTTATACTGAAAGATGCATGGATGTACTCTTGCCTTAAATCTTCAACTCTGCTCCTATGATCACAACCACATGTGGTACGAGATTATGCTTATCACATTCCCCTGATCACAGTTCCAAGGAAAAAAGCTATCTCAAAAGACCTAGAAATTGGTAAAAAATGAATGCTCATTGAAACCAGTGCTTATAAAATCAATGAAATTGTATCACTGCCTTCAAGGACTTCACCACTTAAATAATTTCTGTTTGGAAAAACAGTTTGTCTAATATCATCCTCCAGAGTATCCTGTAACCATAATGAATTCATACCAAAATACATTTTTTTAGATGTATGCAGCAATCTTATTACAATGAAAAATTCACAGTGTATTATTTATTTTCTAACACATTTTGGCTAATAAGCAAGATATCAAGTGACATCTGTCACTAATATCATAATAAAGGAAAAATCTTGGCCTAGTTTAAGTTATTAGTATAAAATCTAGTTTATTTACTACTAACCAACTTAACAGAAACACTAGACTGAACTCACACACTGGTGCCCCCGCTGTAAAACAAAAATATCTAGGAGCTTTATGAAAGAGTTTTTCAAGGATTTTCAACAGCAGAGTAAATGGTAAGTCTCTTAGTAAATTTTTCAGGTCCTGGAGAGTTGTTATATTGGCATCCCATGGATCATATTGTTCATTTTAATGATGTAAAATGCTGGCATTGACTTTCACATAAATGGTCTCCATGAATTTGAATTGTGGGATTGAGGCCTACTACTTTAGATTGGTAAATTAATTTTCCCCTAATGCTACAAATGCTGTCCAATTTATCATTACTAAATAAATCCAATAGTTCAGTCGTTAAGAATTCCACACTGGAAACAGCTGGACTTTTTAGATTTAAACCAGGGAATAAATTCACTACCAAAGGTCTATAAAACAAAGTCCTAAGTCTCTGAAGGATGTTAGAACCAATCAATCAGTTCTTTATTAAGGAAACAGTATTTATGGGAAACTTCAAGAGTTCAAATTAGCTGTAGCCCAAAGAAAAAGGATTTCTTTCTCCCCTTTTTTCTTTGTTTCTTTTTTCTGTAGTTTTAATTTCTCAAGGTTTAAGCTGTTCCAAAATAAGAAGCAATTTCAGCTGTGCTTTCAAGGAATGGAATGATAGCAGAGCTCTAATGCTTAAAAATAGATTGCCCTGCTAATCCCACATCGTATCCAGGTTGTTGTGTTTGTTAATCTTAATCAGTACTGAGGAAGGATTTCCTGTCTATGGATTTTAACATGTGATATAATCTCAGATTACAACTCTTTTACTATGTACAGGGAGATACAAAACCAGGGGATATGTATGGGGATGGGTTAAAGAAGCAAACATTAAGATAAAATAAATTTCTTTTAGAAATAGGCAGAGTGAACAGGAGTCAAGTTCTTGGGTAATGGGCAGCATACTGAAGCGTATTTTAATAAAACATGAAACAGATCTAGAAATTCTTCTTGTGTGCCTCTATGCTTTTATATTTAAAATCCACGTATATTAAGAGAATATCTTAACTGTACATTTCAGATCTTCAAGATATTGACAGTGTAAGTGTGGAATATCCACCACACGTACAGACATTTAAAGAAGGGTTTCAATATCAGACATTTTTCAAGTTAAGGTATTCCTTATTAACTGTTCCTAAAATGAACTGTTCCTAAAATGTGGGGGGTTTTTTTGTTGAGATTTGCAAAACCTCCATTAATCATAATTTATTTTTTATATTACTTGTTATACTTTTATATTTAAAAGGTTTCTCCTATGACCAACTTAAGCAAATTCTGTTATCCCATTGGAGAGTGTCAGGAGTGCTGAGTCAGGTGGACACTTTGCACTGAGGTGATTTTGTGGATGTTCTGAGATACCCTGTTTGAGGGCAGGCAAAGGGCAGTCCTTATCCCCACAGTGTTTTATATTTTCCAATAATTCAACAGGCTGCATTCGCTAGCATCTGGCAGCTCCCCTCTTGTTTAGTACAACACTAAACACTACTTTATTATTTTAATTTATATTTATACATTATATTTCTATTGAATGGTATAATTAAAATAATTTTAATGAGAACAAAGTCCTCAATTTAACATTCAAGCCTGCTGGAGCTAAAGGTTTTCTGCCGATATTACTCAGGAAACAACACAGCGTGAAATACTATACGTTAATTCTTTCATTGTGACTATGAGGTACCACCAACCTTGGTTCACACTGCATGGAAATCAGAGATCCTTTTTACAGACTTTGGAGACACCCAACCAATAGCACAGATTAAACCATTATTGCAATAATTCCACTGACATAGAAAATAATTAAAATCAGAATACCTGTATCAGATATAATATAAATATTACCAAAATAGTTGTACTGTGAACTACTTATTTTTGCTTTAAAAGCATTCATAAAGAAGAAAAATAAAAGAATCATAAAAAATGCTTACAATAGAAGAAGAATAGGAGACATCCTAAAAGGGTAGACGAAATTATTGTAGCTAATCAACACAATAAAAGTAAAATTTTAGCTATAACTCCTGAATTTTAAATGCTAATAATGAGATTACTGTTGACATTTTAGGGATAATCTCAAGAAAACTCTTTTCATTCAATATTTTTTCATTAATGTTACCTTTCAAAATTTTTTTCAAAGCATGTACTTCTAAGGACAAATCTATTCCTTATGAACAATATTTTATGTATAGAAATAATAGTACCTATTTAATTTTTAGTGTAGACAGGAGGTTTTTCATTTTGTTTAAGTGAAAAAAAAAAAAAGGAACATCAACAACAAAAAGTCATTGAAATTTTCAACCTGCCATAATTACAGAGAACTGAATTACCAAAATTTGGAGTCATGAAAGTCTGGACCTCATCCAGCCTATTATTTTCAGCCTCAAACAGAGCTGTGTTTTACATGAGTCTGTGCTTAACTAAGTGATGCCGTATGCTGGACAGCCTCCAAGAGCTGAGTGAACAAAATCTGAGCAGCACCTCAGGGTTGGGCATGAACAAAAGCCCAAGAATGAATGGGCTTTAGGAGAGCCCTGGCACAGGCTGAGCCCTGGCAGCAGTCCTGCCCATCCCATCTGCCCCACCAGCCACACATTATGTGTGTGTCTCTACCCAGGGATGCCCCTCATTTCCTGTCTCTCATTTCAGGGAATCCCATATTCTGCTCCTTGCCAATTTTTGGGGTTTTTTGGGGCATCAATTTCTATGTCCAATTATTGCAAAAATGGCATAAAGTCCTTTGAACAAAGGTTGGGAATGTCATCTCCACCTTCCTAGTCCTGCAGTGTCCATATTCCTTTCTAGAGCTGTACTTACCTGCTCTCTAACATGAAGGAATATCTGCCTTTCCCTTGAGACACACTCAATTCCATATTTTACTGTAAACACACACAAACCCACTCTCTAAAATTAGATTGAGAAGGTGCTCTTTAACTGGGCACATTCTGCAGGAGCTGTTTTGCAGATTACAGTTAAGCAAAATGCCCGTCCATAATGAACACCTTTAATTGCTAACTAACATCTTTATGGAAGTCAGGCATGCTTTTAAAGTTAGCCCATGCTCATGAATTTAATCAAATAAACCTTTCACACCTTGACAGTACTGAGAGGTGATATTGCCTAAGTAACTGCCAACTTCTTCGGGTTAAAAGTATCTGAACTAATTACAGATACATGGAACCATCCTCAGAAAACCCCAAAAACTATACACCAGCTATAAACAATGCATTTGCTATGTACATCATTTTACATAGCAGCCTATTTTTAATTGATTTTAATCCCTTTCTAGGTACTACTCATTGGATTGCAAAGTACCATAATATATGCACATTCTTTTTTAACAAAAGCTAATATTACACATTGCAGAAGGACAAAAAAAAGAGAGGAATGTTCCTTTAAAATTCCATTATTTCTCACAGAAATATTTCAAGAAATCTCTTTAACCAATATAATGTAACTACATCACCTGCTGAAAGAAGCTCCATTTTCACTCCTGGTGCCACTGAGCTTTGTTTTATTATTAACAACCAAAATTGTTCCAGTGACATGTGAAAATAACCTATATCCATAATTTCACCATGAGGCTCAATAGATTAATTTGCTTCAGTAATAGTTTTTTGTGGAAGTAGCTGGCCTAGTTGTGCAAAACAAAAACTCCACATCAATTTTTGTATGGCATTTATAGCAGTTAAAGAGAAATGGAAGAAATTTTATTTTCCCCCAAATTCAGGCTATGTTCAAGTTTCTATGGAAACCTTGAACACCTCTACAGAGATAAGCAGCAAAGGGTAAAACCACTCTCCCTGTTTTTCACCGTTTCCTCTTTTCTCTCTTTGATCCATGTGCAAGTGTTTTATGTATAATTCACTTTCTGCTGTCCCTTATTTCTCTTTTCACTCTTCATGTATTGGAGGGAAATCTGGGGAAACTTCCCTCATTATTTGCTTCCCATTGGCTATCCAGATGATTTTGAAGTGTGATAACTAAAATTTAAACATTTTCATGTGTCTGGTCTATATGATTTTATACAATTATTTATTTCAAGTCACCTGAGCAGAGCAACCTACTAAAAAGCCTAAGAAAAAGTACTCAGAAGTGGCCACTATAACTTTGATGATGCTGTGAGATTTTCCTCAATGGCTGCTTCCAAACTCTGGGTTAAGCTCCTGTAAAATCTCAGTGATCGTATCAGCCCAAAATGCATATAAATGACACACATCAAAGAGGCCCCCAAAGAGCCTTTGAGAAGTTACATTTACTTCTCTTGAAATGAAAGACTACAGACTATGTGAGCTAAGCAAAGAAACATATGTACTAAAATGCAGTCTTATCTGTAGACCTCAGATGACTGAGGAAACAGACTAGAAAACAGCACAAATGCAACTTGCATTTTGTCATCTAGATTTTCTTTCATGCTACTCTCCACCCAGGTGCAGCTTAGCTCTGCCCACACACATAAAGCACTGGAAATTTCAGTTTCATTAGAGCCAGTTGGGGAATGATTTGGAATAAATCTGCTTATTGACCATAAAGAGTACAACTTGCCACATGAGGTGCTATGAGGACCAAGTAATTTAGGGTCTATAAATCCTTCTAATACACTCTGATGAAGGTTTGTATAGGCCAAACTATTCTTCCCTGACTTGCATTATTTTTTCTGAGATTATTTTTTGTGAGGCCAATCCCCACCCACACAAGAAAAAAGTAGTGCTGACTTGATACAAATTTTAAATGGTTGAACTAAAATCTTAAAGCTTCAATAAATCCTACAAACACAATTTGTTAGGGTTACCTGGACAGAGATAAGAAACACAATGGGAAATCATCCCAGCTCACTATAACTTCTAAGTGGTCTTTAAGGGGATTCATGATGGCCTAATTCTAAAAGGCCTGGAAATAGTGACATTTAAAATGGGTCAAATTTTTTGGAGGAGCTTTTATTCAAAGAGCAAGGGCCTTCACCAGATAGTCACAAAAAAAAGTTTCCTGCAAAAATATGCAGCAGCTTTCATGCATAGGGGTGGATATAGGTAGTGCTTTTTGTGAGGGCATGAAGAACCAAGTGGTTTTTATGGTGGTGTGCACAAATTCACCAGACAACTACAGCGCTCACTCATCATCTCTGGAGTGACAGAAATGCCCACTTGCTTGCAGTAACCCCAGACAAAAATCTCTGCTACTTTTGATCAATTGTCCAACTAGAGCTGTGCAGCAATCAGAAATGGCATGGTGCCGTTACACAACCCAAAGCTCTGCAGACGCATACTGCTCAGTAATGACAAAAACGTACTACATGGAATTGCTTTCTGTACACACTGTTCAATACTGTGTGTCTCCACTACCTTCTGGAATATTCAGACACCTCTTTGGTGCACCATGTCCTGCCAGAGGGCACACCTAGCTGCCTCCAGGCTGTGCCTATGGATATTCGCTGCCAGAAACTGTTTGCTTGCATTTGTTTGCTCCTGATGCTTTTCTTACACCAGCTGATTTTTACATGCTCGGTAATGCTTGGCTTCAAAAGTTGAAATTACTCTCATTATTATTACACTTCCATAGCCCGATAAATTTGTTCCACTCCTTCAAAATATTGTTTTGGCAGCAGCCACATAAATACATATGGCACTAGCCCTGTTAGTCTTCCATGACATCAAGTATTTCACAGCAACAGTACCTGTAAGGAACAGGCACACCACAAGGCCGTTTCTGTCACACTCCATTTTCATCCAAGAATGTGTCTAAATATTTTTTTTAATTTGTATGGCTTTTTGAATGTGATATTCAAAGTACGGTTCCATAAAAAAATTAGAGTGGTACTGGAGCACAGTGCATAGATTATAAGTTTTCATGCTTATTTAATACCACTGTAATTTGAATTTCTCACAATCAGCACAACAGTTTCTCACTTATTACTGCTGGCACATTTCAGAAGGAAGCATACTAGTTTCCAGACAATTTTTTTATCTATTGAATCATAAATAAAATAGATATAAATACAATGTTGATCTTGAAGGTATACTTCACAAACTCTCAATGATACATCAATTAAAATGAAATTAACAGACAGCTTCAATGCTAATTTGACAAACTGTGAACCAAACAGCATTTCCCTGTGGTATTACACAAACCTAATACAGAGGAAATAGTTGATAAAGATATATGCTAAATATGTTTGGTAAAAATAGACACACATCTTCAAAAGTTCTTGATTAAACAAATAAGTGACATTACATCTCCAGAGGTTGAAAAGCTCAACTAACAATAACTGTCTTGTTTGCACACCAAATCCATGTTCTGTCATGCAAATTCCAGAACCTTCCTTGTGGCACATTAGTATTTTTCAGTGGCTCACCTCTTCCTTGAGGCTCTGGAAAGAAAATAACCACTGATAACATTACTTCGACTGCAAAGCTCTTCTTTCTGACAAGGGTGATGTGCCTCTCCTGATGAATTATTCACAGACTCGTGTGACTAAGCGTGCAGCTGATCTGAAGTGCCTTTACGTAAGAAGTGTGGTACTAACAAAATGGCTGCATATTTTCTCCTAAGCTACTTAATTAGAAAGCATTGTTGAAAGCATTCTTTTTGCAGATGCAGCTTATTTCTTTGCGATCAAACACAGTTAAAGGATCTGGTACTTCCCTTTGAAGCTGCAAATTAGACAAATTTTCCCAAGGAAAGTCTTTTAAAAATTATCACAGTACTTCTAGTCCACATGTAAATCAGGAAATCTGTGTGGAAATAAAGCATTAAAGCCATCCATTTGAATGATAGAGCTACTATAGAATGCATAAAAATGCAAGTCATATTGATGTCATTGCTTCTTAATATTTGATATATTCAAAATTGAGTTTAACTGGATAAAACTTTGGGAAATAGAAAATAAAATCTACTGGACTGAAGTCTATAAGTGCCCTCAGTGGTAAGAAACCATCAACACAAAAAGTCTACAATAAAGAAATCTTGAATATTTACAGGGTAGCTTTTTCATTTTTTCAATATTTCTAGATCTGATTTCCTTTCCTGGGAGACGCTTAGTAACGTGTCCCCAGAAAGTTCTGCAAGATGCTTATGTATAAGCTTTTTGCCTTCCTAGGGGAGTATTCAGTTACACAATGTGTGGTGCATCAAAATAGAATATGTACGGGCCAGGGGAACTCCTCTGTGACCTGAAGGATGACTTCCACTGGGGCCAAAACTGTCCTTGCAGACAAATTTCATAAATTCTTCTCTAATCTAACGACTAGGCACTCATTTCTAACTGCGTAGGCATCATTGATGAAGCAAAGAACAGCTTTTATTATGTTGAAGTTTACTAGAATCCAAGTGGACAAAGAAAATATGAACTGACACTTCCATGTTACAGTTACAGGAATTGGGAGGATATTCAGATATTGTTGGACAACAGAGAAGTTGAAGCAGTGTTGGAAATCACTATAGAATATACTGTGAGTTTAAATTAGCATTTCCAGTTTGATAACGAGGACCCTTGGCAGATGCAAACACAAATTTAAAGATTACAATCTGAGTGGACTAGGTCCAGTTTCCAGGAAGGACAAGATTGAATCACCCTCTGCAAGCAAGGAATGTTTGTCAAATGCATGACTTTTGTCTTTGTGTAACGTTTAACATGATGATTGTAACAAGAGATTAACCATATGGAATAGTATATAAGTTTTGGTAAAACTCAGTAAAGGAATCCTGATCAATGAATTGGGGTTCGTGCGTCTCTCTCAATTGCTGATAAAGCAGAAGGGCAGACTTCTCTGGTTTCAGGTAAGTGTCTTATCCACAGGATCATCTCTGCTCTGAGAATGTGAAGGTTCAACAGATGTAACTATATATCTATCTATATCTATTTAGAGGCAATGTTTCCAACTACTGAGATAACTTCATTAAATATTCTGAAGCATCTTGCTATATATAAAGTACACATTAGGTCACAAACATTAATATGAAATTGGACATGAAAACAGTAAATTATTTTCATTTTTTCAATAACCTATTGCACAGATCCTATTATCTTGTTATTTTATTTGTTTTGAGTAAATAGTAGTGATGTATCCTTTGATCTTTCTCTTAATTGAATTTTTTTAAAACTGTGAACTGAAAAAGACAGTCACTTCTAAATTTAAGGTCTTTACGAGTCATAGACAAAAGTGAATGCTACAATTATGTTTTGGCAAACTAAAACACACTAAACAAGGTCTGTTCCCCTCCAGTCTGAACTCACTACATGTACTACAATGACACACATTAGTTTCTCCACCAGAGAGTTAACATGATGAGTTCCTGCAGGCCAGTATAACTTGTCACTTCTCACTGGCTTTCCCTTGGACAAAATTGTTTCCAGTTTTCTCTAGATGACACAACACAGTGTAAAGCTGAAGGAAGTTAGCACTTGTCATCACAAGAGGCTTTAAGCCATTTAATTAAAAAGGGCAGAAATGTGCAAAAACCAAGCCAGACTCACACTTTTCTGCTTTCTGTCGAAACAGACACAACTCAGTCTGGGAGGGTGGAGAACTCAGTCTAATGATGCACAAAAACTATTGACAATTGCCTTTAAAGGAGAAATACATCCCTTTCCTATTGTGCTGTTACTGGGCAATAGTAAATTGTGGCCATTTTCACACAGGTTTATAATTAATTCATTAAGACTGCATGACCCTAATCTCTGAGGCTGCATAATCACTGAGATAATTCATATAACACACAAAATATTGATGAAGCGTAACACTGAACAGCTACTTGACTTCCAAGCCTCTGGATCAGTATATTAACATGAGATGACACAATAAGTAAAACAGTTACTGAGACTAAGCTTTGGCACATTTACAGTATTAGGCTTTGGGTTGAATCTCATGAGTTAAGCCACTTAAAAAACAGTTTGAAAGATTGAATATGGATGTGTGTATATGACTTTTTTAGATTGTTATACAAAGGTTCATTATTTTAAACTGCATGAAGAGACAGACATAAAATAATTCATAGTAGAGGAATTGTTCTTGTAAATGCAAAAAGACATGACACCACTAATATGTTAACATATATGTGGGCACTGGGAAAGGCAACTAATATGAAAACAAGACTCATGCACTTCCAGGGTTTTCAATTACAGATATTCATTGCTTTCATTTGCCACTGAAATAACGTCACTTTAGTTTCAATACGTTACCACATTTGCAAAGTGCAAATGAAACATCTTCTGACAAGCTCTATGTTCAGTTCCTTCCTTGAATCACTCCTGACACCAATCACTCACTACTGGCCCTGAGCATGATGCTCCTTCTCCTTAGCTGGCTGAGAGACCATAAGCAAATATCAAAACCTTCATCACCCTTGGAGAATGTATCAATAAAGAAAGCACTCGCATCAAAGAGGTTCCAGGTTATGAAAATTTATATTATTTCTGCTAATTTCCTGAGCAACATGCAAGATTAAAGACAGTACTTTTCCTCTTGTTTTTTCTTTTTTTTTCCCCAGCTCTTGATGCACAGTTAAGCACTTATTCTTTCTGAGATTCTCTATGTCCTGTCTCAGGACATGCCAAAGATTCATTAACACCCCAAGAGGAAGGCTTCTTCAGCAACTGAGCCTGGACTATGGAGTAAATTTCTCCAAGACCTCCGTGTGCTGCATCTTTTTTACTTTCCTACCTCAAACACTGTCCCCCATTTTTATTTTGCCTCATCTGAAGAAAATGCCAAGCAATAAAGCCCAATATCACTGGAACAGCTGCTCTAATGTCTTAAAGTTTGAGAGTCCCCACGCTTTCTGCTGAGGAGGAGGTGAAAGAAGTGTAAAGCCTTACAGCTTTCTGGACATCACACAGACAAAGATGCTGACAGCAAGTCATAGAAACCCATATGGAAAAGAACATTTTGAATATTGAAAAGCTACAAGTGGCATAAAGCATCTCAAGATGCACTAACTGTGAATTTTGTCACTTTGCCACGTATCTAATTCATACCTTCTTCCTCAGCTTGAGAAAAATATTCTGAAACAATTCTCATTTCTTACATCCAATTAACAACACCAGAGAGTTTTGACACCATCAGCTTTGCAAATGGCATTTAGTGATATGACTGAACTACAAAATGGCATGGCACTGTTCTTTGCTAAGACAAGAATATTTTCTCCATTGAATGATCAGCTGAGTAAATATTGGAAAACAGTCTCTGTGAATGAATTTGCAGCAGGAAGGAAACATCATTCATAATTTAGAAAAAGCCCAAGGAATTCAGAACTTGCTCAAGAACACACAACTGAAATGAATATTGCAGCAACAGGATACGTAATTAAGAAATCCCAGAGTAAGAGTGTAACATCATTTTCTTTCATCATTTAGCCCACCACACACTTAACCTTGGACCTCTCCACCTTGCTGCTTCCTTTTGCAGAATTGAGAATGAGGATGGCTGACAGCTCGCTGAGCTCTCCATCCCATGCTGTGGAACTTGCATTGTGGAAGTTCACTTGAGCTGTGAACAAAATTTTTTAAAAATCTACTTCTTTATGTGAAGTTTCTCCATACTTAGAGGCACAAGTCATAGTTAGGAGTGTAGGTTACAATGAATAATGAATAGCTGTCCAAACCAGCTCACATCAAAATGCTGGATCTTCCTATTCTTCAGATTTAATATAGCAGTTTCTAGGATTTTGGTTTTATGGTTATGCAGTTTCTTGAATCAATATACCGTACATCTAGCCTGTCACTTGCAGCCTACATTTCATTTAATATTTTATTGTTCTACCTGAAAAACCTAACTTCTTCAGCTAAAAGTTGTTAGTGTATGATCTTTTGTGTCATGATAGAAACAATTCTGCCCAGCTGAACACAAAAAGGCACTCAGTCATTATCTTCTCCAGTGGGTACCATGATGTAGCCAGGCTTTGTAAGCTTGTTATAAGAACTAATTCCAGTAAAGTCTTGAGAAAAAATTTAATTACACAGTCAAAATGCCTCCAGCAGGACAGTATCACCATGAGGAGAACAAAAAGTGGTAGACAACTTTAATAAAAACAGAAAAGAAAATCTCTACTTTAGACTTACTTGAAAATAACCTAATGGTGAACAAATTTTAATCCATATAAAGCACATAAAGAGAAAAGCAAGGCCATGTGCATACTCAAAGTTAAGAGCTTTAGCATTGTTTCTGTATCTGTATAAATACTTTCTACATTTTTTGTTTTCTTTGTAAAAATCCCACTACATACACCATAGATGATGATTTAGAAGAGATCAATAATGAATTATTTCCTGAAGACAAACTACATAAATGGCTGTATCTGGCATTTCCCATGGTGAATGTACTTTAAATGGATAACATGGATGTCTTTGCTGTTAAAAAAAAAAAAAAAAAAAAGAAAATGCAGCCAAAGCCAAGAAAAACCTCTGCTTGTAAGTAGCAGTTATTTGCTGTAGTGTCTGTAGCGTTTTGAACAGCCTCAGCCTGATGTACCATTACCTGCCAGCCATGAAGCCATTAAAACATTGTTAAGTGTCCTTGTACTTTAGGTGCAAAAAGAACAGGTTGCTAAAGAAGCTAGGCAAATTTCTAAAATACCACTATAAAGATTTAGAAGTTGTAAAGATGGCTGTAGATACCAAAAGAAATACAGAGTCCTTATGTACTGCAGGACTAGTCTTGTGCCAATTTGTTTCCTTTAAAAAAAAAAAGACCAAATATAAGTTTCATATCAGCACCTTGGTTTTACTAGTTTTGTATTTCAGTTGTATCTTGTCTCAAACTTTTGGAAATATTAATTGTATCTACAGTAAATACTGTCATTTATAGTGGCAAAACACAACAGAAATTGCTCTCAGTCAATCAAAAATATCCTGGTATGACTCAGTTTCTTGCAAGAAAATTTCTTGCAATTATGATTTAATACTTTATATGTATGTTTATATTTTTATCTATCTTAATTTACAATATTACTCAAAACTCAAAGATACAATTAATAAATATCAGTAACATGGCCAGACTGCACAATAATGTTTTTTTTTAAATAAAGGAACAATATTATTCCTGAAACAAGGTAAATTTGATGTTGCAGTTTACTTTGCTTTCAGTTGTAAATGAAAAATGAATTGAAACAAATATTTTCATAAATGTACAATACACATTTTAAAGAAATACTGTGCTCAGATACACATAGAAACATGATTTTATGGAAAGAAAATTTGTGTTGCATAGATGTGTGCTGAGTGGTCTCCTGGCTAACACAGTAAATATTTAGGCAGCTAGAAAGAAAATAATTTCTCTCCTGTTCTTTTCAAACATGAAGCCTGATAATAGCAACAGAGAAATATAAAACATGTCATCAGCTTTCAGTTCAAGCCTCAGGGTGATTAGAATCTATTTTTATAGTGGCTTAAAACTTAATTTTTGTGTACGTCACAAATTTCAGATGAAATCCAGTGAGAGACTCGAGGAAGGCTATAAATGAGATACAATCCTCATCTTGAGCATTTTGAGTCTAAAATTATGATTTGTTTTTCATTTGATCTTTTGAGAAACTGGGTGGTCTGACTAATTAAAAGGAATGAGATACCTTGACACAGTTATTGAGTCCCTTCTCAAAGGATGGTTTTGCTGGTTATGATGCAATTTACAGTCCAATACATTAAGGATATCAAAACGGCTTTTATCACTGCTTCATCTTACAGCTGGAGCTCAATTTCGGCTGAGATGGATTACCTGCCCTGATTGCCTAAACTAGCTCTGGCCAAGAACAGGCACAGGACGGAATTGATGCAGACACCTCCAAAAGATCCCAGGAAAAAAAAAATATGTAAAACCTAAATTAAACAATTTTATTCCAAATGAAAGCTGACCTTAAATATAATCTAGTTACGAAAAATTCATAAGAACTGTGACTAGTTTTTTTCCCTTTGATTCTTTCTTAAGCTAACCGCAAAGGGTTAGGTCTTCAAAAACCTTTTGTCTAAAAATTCGTTCAGCCATCCAATCCTCTTGCTTTTTTACCAGAAAAAAAGGCCCCTTCTAGAGACTATAAATTATTTCTAACCTAACAAGATCTCACTGTACCTCAGAGCACTTCTCTCACAAATAATATGGGATTAAATGATTCTTATGTTGAATCTCAGACTGTTCAAAAACATAAGGGAACACTTCAGGCTTTCTGTTTGTTGACTCCCACAGTACTGTCAAATTTCTGAAGACTTGTGTCAGTGCAACAATCAAAGACACAGGTGGAGGAGCTAAGACCCCCCTGAAGATCACTGCAGCTGAGGAGCTCTCAAAGCTCTGAAATCACATGAACTCACCCAAAAATGAGATACCCCAGTGCCAATCTCAGCCCAAATTCCTCCGATTGATTTGTCATTGCTTGCCCTCAGTGAGGTCAGGTTGCTCCAAACCCTGCCGTGGGGCCAAGTCTGTTCTCCTGCTCCCTGGGAGCAGCCCGCACATCCTGCCCCACCCTGACCCGGCTCAGCAGCTCACTCCTGGCTAGCCAGGGCCACTGCTGCCACGGGATGCGCTCCCAGGGAGCAGAAAGAGGGTGTAAACTCATTTTTCAGCTCAGTTTTGATACATTAATGGCCTGATAAGTTTGAAACCAAATAGTAGCAAGATGCACTCTGGAGAGCCCACCCTGAATGGGAAACATCCCTCCCACCAAGCATATACAAAACAGCTTGCTTCTGCTGGACAGGAAGTTTCAGCACTGCTATTATCTATGTGTTTGCTACTAGAAGTAATTTTTTTTATTATTATCTGAGACTAGGACTACTCAAGGAAAAAAAAAATTTCTTTTAAGTGAAATTTAAAATCTCATTTGTTTCTTTGTCAGCTTTCTCTGCAAACTTTAGCTCTTTCCAGCAATTTGAGCTCAGAACATTGGGGTAAGGTTTATTTCTAAAAACAAAGATGCTTTGCTTAACAGGTAAGTTTTCCAAGTTCTTGCAGCTTTCTTTTAAAGAAATTCTCAGTTTCCTAGATACATACTAACATTGTGAGAATGCTCTGTTACAGAGAGAATTGAAAATATTGCTGCATATAAATTACAACAGCAGGTGACAGATTTCACAAGCTGGTCACAACCAAAATATTAAATTTTGTTGTTTTTCTAGCCCAAGAATCATAAAAACATAATTTTCTTCTCTAGAAACTGATTATTTGATGTGTCATGTCTAATAAACTTTTAATGGAAAAGCCATGAGAGTTGTAGTTGCCTGTGTGTTAATTCCCACAGATCAAACCAGGGGGATGCATTCAGATTAGATTCAGGCTGTAGAAGGGTGGCTAAAATTATTCACAGTTTACAAACTGGTTAATAAACACTTCAGTTAAATCCATAACACTGATACATCAATCAATCAAAGTGAAAAAAAAAATCTTGCAGATGCCTTTCAAAACAGTAATTAAAGCTATTTTTTCAAGTCTTTTTGTTTTGCACGTGTTTGGGGTTTCTTGGGCATGTGTTTGGGGTTTCTGAGCAGATTTCATTTTGATGGAACCTTTAGAAATAAACCTCATGAAAAACAAACACAAAAGACTATAACAGCATAGTAAAAATTAATGTCTATATCTAACCTGGAATTTTGATGGAATAACCTTCCAGTTTGAGGAGAGAATACACATCTGGAAGCATATTGCTCCTCTCCTAAGGAGGACAGCAAATATTACATAGTAGAAGAAATTAAAAAGCCTACAGAGACTGAAAATGTTTATAATGAAATATCAGTTATCCTATTAGGGTAATTAGGTTAAATGAACTAGAGGAAGATGCTGATATTGAAATTTTAGACTTGCATTTTATACGTGTTCAAGGAACAGCCAAATAGAGTCATAGAAAGAAATGTTTCCGGTTAAGGCTCCAGACTTAGTTCAAAATGCTATGTAGAAAAGGTATAGTGCTGCAGCAATTAAACATCCTCCAATTTAGATCCTTTGTGGGTGCAAAAACCTCCCAAAATAAGCTTAAAAAAATGTTTTCCTCTCCAAAGGAAACCTACATGAAAACACTAAGATTTGTTGGAATTAGACCCAGGGATAAAATATTTGCAAGGCGCTGGAAGGTATCGTTGTGGAAGTTTGGAATAAATGCGTGCAGGTAAGACTCGAGAAAGGTCAAAACAAACCCAGGAAGAATCTTTTTTTTAGCTTAAAACTCTTCTTCCTTACTTCACTATATGGAAGTTTATTCGGTGGAGCAGACTAAATACAAATCTACATGCTAAAGGATTAAAGAGAAAAACACAGAAATCTTAATAGGCAATAAGATTTTAAAGGTCTCTCTACCTTTTCGGAGGAAGCAGTAAGCCCGAACTAGGTGCAAAGTATAATATTTTTTAAAACTGCATCACTAGTTTTTTTAACTTTGATGTCATTTGAACTGATTCACACAATGTTAACTCTTGTATAAATCTCCATTCCTTGATAAAAGGTTCAAAAATGTATTTTTGTATACCCACTAGTAAGTTAAGCTGTTATTGAAATTATGAAGGACCCTACTTAAACTGAAAATGGCTAAAAACATTAAAGCAAGTAGCATAAGCAATGAGGTTCTCTGGCTTATCATTTCACCAGCAAAACACACATACTTTGGAGTCAGATTATGTCAATTAACAACTCAAAGCTCAAAATTTTCTGTTCTATTCAAAGATTTTGAAACTTTGAATTAACTGCCTGCAAAACTTGGCAATTTCACCAATCCTGAACTAGAGGTCTATTAATTTAGTGAAGAATGTTATCTCCCTACCCTTACACACTGCAAAACCCAGCTCATTAGAGAAGGCTTTATTCAGGAAGAAAAGGACCTGGCAAGAAACAGCAAATAGTGCATCCCTAGCAGAAACGTGAAAATTAACACTAATCCAAGCATAAAATATCCACACAATGGCAAAGATCTTTTTTCCCCCTTTCAGTTTTCATCCCAGTTTGCAGGTCAGGAATCGGAATGAGCCAGTCCCAGCACCGTACCACAAACATAACTCGTCCCATAAATCAAAACTCTTCTCCTAAGCAGTGACAAAAAGCTTCCTCCATATTACTGTGTCAGTGCAGCCTACAGACTACTGAGGGCTTCTGCTTGCTCTCTTGCACCATGGAAATCTGCCACAATCATCAGGAAGAGAGCCATTTCAGAGACACCAAGCATCTCTGATGTTCCTGGGATCCCTGCATGTTCTCCCTCCTCTCTCTGGGTAGGGAGAGAAGGAAGGGGAACGGTAGGCTTTTTCACTTCTACCTCTTGATTTACCCTAATACATTGTTAGGATTATCTCAAAAATTTTATTTTAGTTTATGACAAACCTGTCTTAAAATGCAGGACTATGGCTTACTTAAGAATGCAAAGAACACAACACAGTATTATAGTGACAACAGGACCTCAAAAGCCACGCAGAGTTCACAGCCCTGAGCCGTTCACAGATCTCACTTTAATGGAAACAGCTGCTTTTGGAACTCCCAAATGCTTCCTTTCCCTGGGAGATCAAAGCTCGTTTTGAAAACTAAGTTGGTGCCAGACACATCACCTTTTACAACAGGCACAGTACCCCAAACCTGTGAGTGCTGAAAAGGACACAGAGGACCCCTCTTGTACAAATCCATCACTTCCTATTTCTACAGGGAAACAAAACAAAAGCCATTACTCTGCTGAAACTGTCTAGGGTGTTCAGTGCTCCATGATGAATTGCTAAGTAATTTCTTTGGAAGATGGAATTGTTTCTTTTAGCACTGATTGAAAGTGAACCAGTCCACTTTGGACTGATAAAAATGAGGACCAGGAATTGACTCTGTTTTGCCAAGTTTTTCTTCTATGAATCACCTAATGACATCTTAAAATCTGGGAATTACTAATCATTGGTTTAAAGGTGTTTCATTTATTGCTCTTAAACAGGTTCATGAATGGTTGCACGAGGAATGCAAAATTTCCACAGAGTTCCTTTCACTTGGAACTTCACTACTTACACTGAACATAAATTCACTTCATAAAAGCTGAGAAAGGAGCACAAAATAATTTTCATCTTACAAATAGTTTCTCAACATTGAAAGAAGTGGAAATTTCCATCCAGCTTGCACCATGTTTGGAGGAGAACTTACATAGTAATTAGAAATTTTACAAAATATGGAAGTGAAGAAGAATGGGAGAAACTCAGAGAGCTAAATGAACATTTAAAAATAACAAGGACTGACAACAAAATGAAAGGAAGGCATTTAGTCCATCTTAGTAGTGAAAACTTAGAGACCAATTTGAAAAGTGACAGAACAGTGAAGCATTGGCCTCAGGGTACCAGAGAAAGTTTCAAAGATTAAATTTTTGCTTTGCAACAGATTTCAACCCTGAGTTTGCAGTGTGGGCCAAAAAGTGCTGGCACCAGATTCCCAAAGCCTCATTTGCTGTCGAGCCTGGGGTGCTCAGCACCGATCCCCCCTCCTGCTGTGGCCACTTCCTCCAACACCCTCAGGAACGGAGCAAGAGCTCTCTCTTGGCTGGGGAGGCTCTGCACTGGCCATGGCATAGCTTGGTGAATCAATGCCAGGTCACTGCTAATGAGCAACATCTATAATTTCCTCATCTGCATGAAGGGTTATGCAAGAAATCCCAGCCTTTCAGTCACCAGCGTGACAAAACTGTTCCAGCAAACACCAGGTCTTTATTGTTCTTTTCAAGCTAAGCAGTTCTGCTTTCTACAAATATTTATCACAGATCAATCCTAGAGCACATGCATTTTCCCATTTCATTTTCTTCAAGTTCTATCTCAAAATAGAGATTTAATCAAAAGAACAATTTTTAGAATCCTCTAAAGGCAAGAAATATTTGAACTTCACTGTACCACACGAGTAAGATTAATTTCCTACTATTGATCTTCTAAGAGCTCTTTTAATAATGCTACAAATTATATGTTAATAGAAAGTTCAAATGTCCATTATATGTCTGGAGGAATTGTGATAATAAAGACGAATATGAGGAATATGGTTTAAAAGCACTTAAGTAGAAGCCTGGTCATTCCCATTTTGCGAGGTGTGGTTTTTTCCTAAGCTTTAGCAATAAACCACTGAAAAATGAAAGAAAAATCCAATAAGAGCAATTAAATAATTCTATAATAATAGTAATAAAGGCTTGTTTTCTGAGACTTCTTACCACAAACTTTGGGAAAAGTCACTGTCACATTCAAACCCTCATTCTCTCTCTCACTAAAGACAAACAATATGAAAGGCATTTACTCCCCAGTTCCTTTTTTAGCTCTGGTATTGTACAGGCACATTATACCCAGACAAAATATACAATTCACTCTGTTTAAGGTATTTATTCATGAGCACATTCAGCCAGATGAGAAAAAAATTCATGTCTGAAAGTAGATAGGGAAGTTTAAGTACTTTCTTGAGGGACAGGGAAAGGTGAAGAAGAGGTAAGAGTAAGATAAATTGGAGAATTTCACAATAAATTTTAAAGGCACTACATTTTAATCCTTGAAATGGCAGTTTTTCAGTTTTCACTGAAATTCCTGGCCAAACACTCTTCCATCTTCCAGTTCTTAGTAGCACTTAGACTTGAGATCTAAATAATTAAATACCTGAGATTGTGCATGAGAAATTAGATTTACCTATATTTTCTACTAGTTTTTTCTATGCAAATAATGATATTTTTTTAGAGCATCTTTATACAGGTAGTCAGGAAGAATTTAAGCAAGATAACTAAAAGAATGAAAAATTATCTTCATCAATCTGCCAGAGAAGGGAAATTGGAATTGTTACAGCTTAAAATTTTATGCAGGTTTTATTAGACTCCATAGAAGCTTCTCAATAAAATATTGCTTTCCATCTAGAATGGCTGGAGACACAATCCAGAAGGTGAAGCTATCACTCAGCTCTCATTGGTACTTTACATATTCAGGCTGTCTTTTGCTCTTTGGTTCCAGAGTCACACAGGAGCGTGTGCATGAACGAGCAGTTTTGGAAAGCCAAGCTGTATTCTCTCAGCCCCTGAAGGGCATATTGTGTCAGGAGGATTCAGAAGAGAGCCATCGTCAGTCTCCATTTGCTTCAGAATATTTGAGCCACGTGGAGTGAAAAATCTATCCCCAGTCAGCCAGCAATTGAAGGGCAATTTCTAATACCATGTTACTATAACCTGCTTCAAACATCTGACAAAACACTGCTTTTGTTGCTAATCATATCCCCAGTGACACCACATTTCCAGCGAAGGAAACTTAAGCATGGTTAGGAACACTGAGAATCAAACACCTCCTTTAAAATCTTTGCACTGTCCTTTAATTTCTAGTCACTTTCCAATACTCAGATTAAATCACACCTTTACCAGCTTTAGTTCAATTATTACAATTTAGGAATACAAAAGGAAGGACATTTATTTCAAATTTAACTCCACAATCTCAAGTATCATTTCAACAAAATCAGCTAGTTCATTACATCTTTATTCCCTGGGATTTTCCATCAATTGAGCCCATAATGTTTTAGTTCTTCCCTAAAACACTTAAAATTCGGATATCTTTCAGCAGTGAACATTTACTGCTTTACAGATGGACAATGGCTCCTGCAAGCATCGTGTAAATGCATTATTACTCATGGATATGAGCTTAGCTTTTTAATTGTTGTACCTCTCTTCTCCCAGCTACCTGCCTGCCTTTGCTTTTTCCACACAGATAGAAAAATAGTTTTTATATAATTACATCTCTTATTGTTTTACTGACATTTTCTCACATCATCCTCTAAAAATAAGAACAAACAATAACACTGTCTTTACTGGCTTTTGGACACCTCATTTACTCCAAGCCTAATTTGCTGCAGTTTGTTGAAGTCCATGAAAATAAGACATTTTGTTAAAGCTAATCAAGTGCCCATCTGCTTCCTGCTTCAATAATAATTTATTCTTCTTAGCTAGATACACTTCTTGTTTATTTCTGAAACCTTCAGATTAACATATTAATTGCATAATTGCTGAACTTCTACAGGGCTTAATTCTGCCACAGAAATAAGAGACTCGCTATGAATGAGTTTATATATTTCAGAGACTTTCAGGCCTCATGCAGGGACCTGCATAAACTGACAAGTTCAATTTTAACTAATTAATTAACTAATTAGGATGGCTTAGCAGACTGCTGTTAGGCTGTTCTGTTCTAACTTAGCTGGTCAGTGTGCCCCGTATTTCAGGATTCAAAGAGGTAGGACAAGCTCCCTCCTATTACCAGAGATTTCTCCTATGAACCTGGTCTCACATCAACTGATTTCTGTGAAAACACAAAGAAAAAGACAAAAATGGCTTGAAGCAAACACAGCATAAGAGAAAATGTTCTGACATTTAACAGTGTCTCCAACCATTCCTACATAAATCACAACCCTCACTATATTATCTGTGCATTATTAAAGAACTTTTAAAAGCATTGTTTTTTTCAAACATTTCAGGGAATAATTTTAGAGGCTGATTACTTTGATAGGGAAATAAATTGTTTATCTCTACCTGAGAACGTGGGGTATTGCAAGTTACTGATAAAATTCAACTTTTTAATACTGTTTCAAAAAAATAATAGGGCCCATAAACTTTCCATGTCTCCAACTGGAGCTTAATAAAATGAAAATAATCATATGCATTAAAAATAAGTATTAATTAATATATCAATTAAATACAAGATGTTAATATCCAAAGGCTATTTCAAAGAAAAGCACATTTCTCAGTGGCCATGCCTTAGAACAGATTCAATTTTATTTAAGTTGACTTATTTTCCTAAGTTGAATAATTTTTTAAATCTTAATCTTTAATGCATGAAACAAGCGTGAACAGTAAATTTTGATATTTCACTTCTGCTCCCCCTTTAACCTGGAGATAATAATTGGATGTTATTCTTAGAAACAGAAGAAAAATCTACAGTAACCACAGAGTTTTCCAATATTTCAGGTAGTCATGGCAAAAAGCAGCAAGTGACAGATAAAAGAGGAAGGGTTGGAAACCTCAGAACATGTTTAAACTTCCTCCTCTTCCTCTATTTTTTTTTTCTTTCCAGCCACAGCTCTGAGACCTCATGATTAGAGATTCAGGCTTCTGCACCATTCACTAGCTAGGTACAACATTTACATTTANTCCAGCCACAGCTCTGAGACCTCATGATTAGAGATTCAGGCTTCTGCACCATTCACTAGCTAGGTACAACATTTACATTTAATTTTCTCTTATCAGAATCAGACTAAATAATTATTTCTGTGTGCCTGGTTCTGGTTGCAAGGAGCTTGGTCTCGCTGGAAGCTGGCTGATGTAACTGCTTATGCACTGGGGTCCTGTGGAAAGGCTTGAGAAAGCCTTCCCTATGCGATTTACAAGTCCCAGGTTGTGAATTAAGAATTTTAACTGGTATTCATGTAAATATTTTTCTTCCTGGAAATCAAACACTGAGAAGAATAAAAGAGTTTGGAGGTTTTCATTCAATCATCACTCAATTCATGAGTACTGAGATCATGGAATAAAATGTTCCATCTCCTCTTTGGGGTGGAATTCTAAACATCCATAATAAACAGTCTGAACAATTTCTTATTCAAGATACTATTCTACAAGGACTTAACTACATGCTGTACTTCGTAAGATAAAGAGGTTCCAGTAAAGACACTGATTAATAGAGAGCTGAAGTCTGAGGAAAAATCCTGATATGGAAGAAAATGAACATTAGGCTGATATCAAGACTCTTTTGCCAGACTCTCAAACTTCAGTGTACATGTTCATATAACACTTTTGATTTGAATATTCAGTATCTAACCTGAGAGCTGCATACTAATGCTGGAAATCCATCAAAAATCATCTCAATGTCCTGAAAGCCCATGCCTTAAAAAGTTGGAGAATGAACTTGGAGCAAAGGGGAATTTTCTGTGGAGTATATAGCAACTCTGTAGCACCATATTGCTGTGATATTGCACAAAGGTGTAAATATCTGAAACCAATAACAAATGGTTTGTACTGCCAGTAGCTGGAGGAACATAAAGGAGGGAACTATACAAGCCATGCCTCCGTAGCATTCCACCTAGAACAGAAAAAGTTACTGGAAATAGTAGAAAAGTGTTTAGAGTGTTTCTAACATTCAGTTGTCTTCAGAAATGAGTAGTGAACACTTCTGCAGACATTTGTGACAGATCCTACTTGTTTGCCAGTGAAAGAACTCATCAATACTAAGTATAACTCAGCAAAATGACACTCATTTTAGCTAATTCTGAAAGCAATCCTAGTCTGCATCTACATTCATAGCTTTGAAAGAAATTCCAGAAAAAAAACCTTCCCTTATATAACAAATAGTGAAAAATATATATGCTACACACCCATCTGCAGCATAAATGTAGATAACTGGAAGGGATTTTTAAATTGGTTTTCTTAAAATTTAAGAGTGTCTGATCTGCAAAGCTATATTTAAAGGTCAGAAATAATGAGTGTCTTACAATAAAATCATGCAGATTATGTGACACAGACAGCCATGTTATAAGTTTTACTAGCAGCTGACCATTATTACTCTAGCAAAACAGCCATGTATTCAAACACACCTTACTGTCAGATAAAGTGTGTTGCTAGGTTGTACAGCAGGGCAATGAATAAACAAAACAAAACGAATGAGCAGATACCTGGCTGCAAAAGAATGGCTCTGTGGGATACAAAGAAGTAAAACATGGAGATGCAATGAACTGGAACTGAATCTATTTGCATTACAGATTGAACACAGTGGGAAGGTGAGCAACACTTTACTGAACAATAGCCAAGTAAGTTAAATATCCCAGCAATGGCTTTATGTTCCAGAAATGAGCTTTCACTGCTCATTAAACTGAAGTTAGTGAGTCTTCAGCTACACATTTTTCACCCAAACTTCTTAAAAAAATGAAACTTTGTTTGCATCTCTATTTTCAAGTCAAGCCACAGTTTCAAGTATGCTCAAGTGCTATAGTGAAACTGAGAGATCTTATGGCTTTAGCAATTCTGAATTTCCTTTGAATTTTTTAACAGACCCAGTATTGTGCCTTCACCTTGTCTAATAAATTTCTCCTTTTCAAAGTCTATGCACATGGAGAGTCAATTCACACTTTTGAACAAAGAAATCCTTAACAAGAAGTCTAAAAAGGCAGAATGTGTTTAAATGCTATGTCATTTGTACAGACTTAAGACAAAGGAAAAATAATATTTCACCTTTAAAATGAATGTTAATTTAACATAGCATGTTGGAAAAAAGAAAAAAATTCCTATTTGTTAGGAAAATGTCATGCCATATTTTATTTAAGGTGTCTTCTGTTCTGGTCTCTTCTTTCTGTATTAGTCCTGACATAAAATGTGCTCATCTTACTGGTGATCAGAATTTCAAGCCCATCTGGAAGATTGAAACTGTTGGAAATTTAACATTGAATTCAACAAGTGGAGGTAAAAGGTGAATGTCACTTTTCCTCAGAAGATACATGGAGGACATTTTTCATCTTCCACCCTGAATAAGATCTACTGTAGAATCTAAATGCTGTGTGACTTTACTTCTATAAGAGACAAATTTGCCTGAAGGAAAGATCCGTTGAATAAGGATGCCATTTATTTACAGGCTTATCAGGAAAAAGCTAAATCCGGAGAGACCAACTGTCCCCTGATATTTTCACATGTTTGACATCATTCCTGGTACAGCACCACCTACCTCATTTGGCATCTATAAATGTGAGAAAATGTACAAAAAGAATTGTATCAATTTGGAAAAAACATGAAGGAATAAAATTCAGAACCCTTTATCTACTCTGATGGACTAACTATGCAACTAATATCTAAAAAATGGAGCACATATTCGGTATCAGAGCAATAAACTTCCTGGGAAATTTAATCAGTCTACAAACCCAGAATCTTCATGGAAGTGAGCTGTGCCAAGTCACCTCAGACACATGTGGTCTTGCCTTAAAATCTATGGTAATTCCAAATTTCACACATGAAAAGAAACAAAATAGATATTTCATAGAGATTTATAGAGCCAAAAATCAAACCAGAAAAATAACAGATTTTACATGAAACTGGCATGGGAGAAAGATGATGTCTTAATGAACAAATAGAAGAAGTTTAATTAGTTCAAATGCTGTTACAATGTATGCTCAGGTAAGGAAGCATTTAAAATTTTATGAGCTCTTAAACAGAACCAAGTTTTACTGTAATGCCCAGTAGAAGTTCTCTCACCCTCTAGAAATTAAATACTTGGTAAGGAAGGACAAAATTTCTCATGAGGCCAGTCCAAGCATGGGAAATGACCTGCTTAGGAAATTAAGTGTCACCTGCCTTGCTGATCACAATTTCCCGGAAAAATATATCAAAGGAAAGGTCTTATGACAAAAATCAATTACTAGAAGACATAACTTCAAAACAAAGATAGTCCACTTGATTTGCTGCTTCCTCTTAGAGGAAAGGATTGGAGTTATCAAAACTATAAAATAACGCACCATACCCTGAAAACTGCTCAGGTGCCCTGTTGGGCAGTGACATAGACATGTCCTACTGCATACACCCAGTATAAAACACTGAACAACTCATGGGACTGACCAAAATGACATGATTGTGTATTATAACTCCACAGTTACAGTTAATTATTAAAAGCATTACATTTGCTACTGCTTCTTCACTGAATGGTGCAATCCAACTCAGCAGGTCTCATGCAGTTCACAATTCATCTCACAGTCCATTATTCCCTTCCTGCAAAAAAGATTCTGCTTTCTTAAGTGTTTACTTCAAAACTCAGAATATTCAACTGAGCATGAAGGGGCCCATGAAGAGCCTGGAGAGCCTATTCACTATGAACTGACATCAGATTAGACAGAAGAATATCTGTCTTTCTTCTCCCACCTTTCTGTAGGTAAGTAGCAGGTTGTGTGAAAAAGAGAAAGGAAGGTGGCTCCAGGCAAGGCTGACCCTCTCCTGCCTGACCCTGATACATGCAGGCACAGCTGTCACGTGCAGGAGAGTTGCTGTTCCCCATGCTCCACAGAAATGGCAGAAAATTACTTGACTGAAGAAGTCCAAAGACAGATGTAACCCACTATGCTCCTGTGCAGAGCTTACAGGAAACCCACTGTCTTCAGTAACCATGGATTTTATCCAGTTATATGTTCAAAGCACTGTTTTGAAGAAATTTGTCAAACTATTTATGTAAAGTCAATTAAACTGTCTTCTAAAAACATAGCTCAAAATTGACATTTTCCAACAAACCTTCATGATTTTGCAATATTAACTTCTCATGCTGCAGTATATCCCAGAGGATTGGTTCGCAGTAATTAAACGTGGTGTATTTAATGTACTACCACATGTGAGGCATAGCATGGGCGCACTCTTTGGAGCTGCTGATACACAAAGCATCCAAGGGGAAATGTTGACATGTAAGTTTTAACTGAAGAGCAGAAGTGCTGGTGGAAAACGCATTATTTTCAGCAGTAGCACAACAGCTGAAAATATCTATGCTGTTGTCGTTTTAAAAATTATTTTACTTATTTATACTGTGGAATTTCCAAGTCCATCATCATCAAGTTTCCATTTGCGCAGCACTCTGCCCAATGTTTCTAGTTCTTTTTAATGCACCTCTATATTGGGCTGAAACAAAGTTCTACAGGAATGTCCAATTTCTTTCAATTATCTGCAGTATGATGCCAGATTTGTTATGTGCCACCTCATTTCATTTACTGCTATTTACTGTCCTCCAGCTGTCAGCATCAATGTTTATTTTCTACCTGCTTGCTGCCAAGCCACATTTCTAGAGTTGTTATGCATCTACATTTCACCCACACTGCTCTTTTTATCATCATTTGTAGCACCATCTATAAACATGAAATCCAACCTTCAAATGTCAGGCAGTTATCCACAAAAGGGTACCCAAATCACTAAATTCAAGGTTCTCCACTCATCTCTACAAACAGATTAGATTCAGTTTGACGTGTCATGCAAATAATATCCAGGCACACACTGAAATTAACGAGCAAAAGAAAACATTTACTCTGTTCCCTTAACCAGGCTGCAGTAGTAAACACGATTGTCACCAACATTATGCTGTTTTGTCCCTCTCCTTCCTCAAAGGAAGTTGAACTTGCAGTATTCCCAAAATAAACAACCACTCAACAACCTACAGTCATATTTACTTGTTTAACACTTTAAAACATCAGCACGCCATGCCTAGAATACTGAAAGCAATTCAGAACATTAAACAATAACAAATCACCGCTGCCTTCAAGCAAAAAAACAAAAATAATAATCAGTTAATAAAAACTAATTTCTGTGTATTTTGTTGCAAATTGCACTCAGACAACAGAGAGTAGAAAGCCTCATAGAGCTCAAATTTAGACTCCTACCTGTTTCACTGAGGCTTGAAATTTATCATGGATTAATTAAACATGAAAGCAACCAAAGTGACCCAGGCCTTGCACATAATTCAAAAATAGACTTATCTACACTAAAATACCCTTGCACCGGTACATTGCACAGTTGTAAGATTGGGGGCCCTGGTGACTGGAGAACACAACAGGATAGAGTTGCAGGTAGCATTTGTTACAGGAGCTGGCAGCATGGAAAAAAAGCAGACGTGATTCTAGGCAAACAAGGCCTCTCTCATGTGTGAAATCAACTCAAAGGATCTTTCACAATTGAAGGAATATTTTTCTTTCCTTAATACTTGTCAACCTTTATTAAGACATTATTTCCATCAGCAGTGCTTGAGTTGCCTGTGCCTGACACATGTATATATCTGTAAAGGTCAGAGCAACACCAGGCCCAGAGGAGGCCTGGCTAGCAAGGGGGATTGCTCATACAAAGGAGCATGAAAAACACAAGCAGACTATTCTTTTTTTGAGTGCATGACAATACAGGGAACAACACACCAGCTTCTGCACGGGTTTTGGGAACAGAATGCCTTATCAACACAATTATTCATTAGCTTCAATTTATATTTAAAGATATTGTGTCTCTTTGACCACAGGGTCTCATTGCTTCAGGAGTCTGCTATCCATGCAGCTTGGGGATACCTATGAGAACTGATATAATAAAGGAGAGAAAAAGGAAAAATACTGAAAAATGCAAGATGAAAATACAGATCAAGGACTAAAGAAAATTAATCAGTGCATTTTTTCCCCTTGATCTTCTTGTATTAGAGGTATCATCTCACTATTTTGATATCATACACCTTTTAACGCTAATATAACAGATTCTATAACTCTGGGAAAAGGAAATAGATATTTGAGTCAACATTGAAATTAAACTATGCTTACTTGACTTTTCTCCCTACTTTCAGATCTTCATTATTATCCCCACTGTAAACACTTCTTCCAAATATAAGACTGTTTGTTTGATTTATCCAGTATGGTAAGAGGCTTCTTCTGACACAATATGTTAATGATAATCAGATATTGCAGCAGATTTAAACTATCTCTGTCTACTTAGTTTGAAGGTGATACTGTTAGATTAATTTCATCTTGGACAAGCAGTGACATCCTTACAAAAAAGCCTGTGATCATCAGCTTAGTGTAGCCAATAGCCACATGAAGGGAAAATTCAAAATATTCAGATGTGCTGCTAGCACTCCTGAAAACACTGTTGACAGTTTACTGATTATGCATCTGCAAGACTGATCCTGCGAGGGAATACTTGTCCCAGGTTCTATGAAAATTAATGTTCTAAAGCTTTATAGGCCAATTGATAAGGTAAACTACAGAAACATAGTGAGACATTTATTATATTCATCATAACACATGCAGTTATTTGTACTGTTAGGAAACATAATACGGGTTTTATAGGGGTACTTCTGAAATTTTGGCATTTCTTCCCCCAGAGCTCCTCTTTTAATTGTTGAAGTTGAGAAGTTGTAGTGATTACTAATTGATTGCTGTCTTGCTTCTGTAAAGAGACAAGCTGGCCTGATTATAAACCATCAGTGAATGCAAGTGCTGCTTTTATACACAATACACGTGCCTTCAATCCTGAAACACCTCTGTCAGTGCAGTGGGATCACTCACTTTAAATCTCAAAGATCCACTCGAGCAAAGGTTTAATACTATGTTACATTAGTTTAGAGTGCACAATTTTAGCATCTTTGAAACAACATATAATCCTAGGTTCTAATTATGACGTCAATCCCAACAGCTTGAGAACAATGGGGCCCACAGAGCTCTGCAAGGCACTGTCACTTCCCCACACTGGATGACAGTAAATTTTCCCCACTGCAGTTTTTGGCAGGCTGTAAAACTGGGATAGATGCTGCTTACACAGCACTTAAATTTTCAGTCACAGATATCAAAGAATTTATATACCTGCCATGAAATGTGATTGCAAAGAGAAGAAAAGAGAAAGTAGGAAAACTTGATAGACATTAACACATAACATCAAGATTACCAGAGAATAGATTTTATTTGATGGATATGATAGTGTTCTGGAAAAATCTGAAACACTATCATAACCTGAGCTCACTCTATTATCATAAAGTATAAGCTGAAATATATGTACCCAGATTTGTCTCATATTTCTTTGCGTTGCACAAAAGAATAGTTTTTTCCATGGAAATACTGTATTTATCAATTTTGTTACTTGAGTGTTTAAGATTACATTATTAAATTTGTCATTCATTATGTGTTCTTTACCTGAACAAAAATATGTTGTGACTGAATAAACAGGTTCATCATATGCTTTTCTCGGACAGAATTCTTTTAGAATTCGTAATTTCCCTTTTAGGAGTGGACATAGCTGATCATCATCATTAACTATTATATCTTTATATAGAAAAGCACTTTACTTAGACAAAGTGATTCTTGTGATGCCCAAAACAATGAATCACCTTAAGGGTAACTGTATTTGTTATTGCAAGAGGGACTGAGACAGGAGAGGGAAAAGAGAGCAGGGAAGGAAACATCCAGGGAAGTCTCAAACTTTACACTTTTCTGACTGCTGTGACTTTACTAGATTTACAAACGAGCTGAAATTTCAGCTGAGTGCTGAAATTCCTCCCTAAGGCCCCATAAAGGTTGGCCAATATGCGCTCAAATTTAACAGCAGATATTGTCTCTGGTCACTGAGCAACCGAGCTGTTGCCCCGCACATTCACTTAGGTCTGCTCCTTGGAAAAAAAAATAAAAATATCCAGCCAAACCCAAAAAACAGCAATAGAAACAAAGTGTATTTTATACTATAACAGTGTCCTCCTAAAGGAAAAGTAAGGAACCAGACCTGAACATGCCAAGGTGATAATTCATCTTGCACTGAAGCCAGAATTCCACAGGCAAATAAAGATTTTCTGTAATACATTACATAAATTAAAGAATATTTTAAACACCAACCACCACCACCCAAAATGAAACAAACAAAGCAAATTTTGTAACTTGATTGGTCCCTCAAGTGTACTAAAAAGAATGGTTTCAGTCTGTAAGACATGACACAGAAGCTATCTTGCCAAACATCACGTGTTCTTTAGTAATTACGCACATTATTTTCATTAATCCTTCTTTTGACTCCTAGGTTTGCTACCAAAATTTTCCAAGCTTGAGGGTCTGAGTGCAATCTTTCCATTTCGGAAAAGAATGTATTGATGAGGATGAACATCCCTTAATTATATTTCCAAGTCGCAAGAAAAGACAGTTTGAAGACAATATTGATTTTTCACCAATTTCTGTGGTGGCAAGACTGAAATGAAGAATTTGAGGTCAGTCTCCCACATTTTGTTCTCCCCTGGAAGTTATCCTCTTAAAGGAAAAGTAGAATATTAAAGTTCAAAGAGCAATACTTTTAGTAGAGTGTACCTTAGCCCAAGTTCACCTCCACTACTGTAATTAATCATGTTGAGTTTCACACCTTTCTGCTATGCAAATTGAGTCCTTGTATAGGTGTATCCCCTATTTCAGTATGGCAGAGGGCTGGCTCTGTACTGCACACTGAGGGGATGTGTGTCATGTCCACTTCCAGGGATGTGGCATTCTGCCTGCTGGGGACCACAGGGGGCCCTGCAAACAAATGCAGAACTGAAGCCTTGAGAGGACACCTCAGTGAATCACATTACATGAAAGGGCTTATTCAAAATTGGAATACTCTAAAAAAAACAAAAAACAACAAAAAAAACAACATCCATTTAGTGAAAAAACCAGAGTGAATTTGCAGATTCTGAAGCTGTAGAGAAACTAAAGGAAGACTCAGATTCTGAGATAACTGAACTTGGGGAGGGTATCAGATATATAAATGTGTAGAGATCATTATATCTAAAGAGATTATTACAGAATTACAGATTCAATCCACACCTTGCCTGTATAGAAGGAAAAAAATCTACAGATCACTCCACCCAGTAAGAAAAGAGATCATAAGCACATTATTTTATATGTAAACTAAAGACCAATCTATGTGGGGGTGGTGGTCCCTGAAAAATATCTGTGTACTTCTGTATAATCAAACCTGACTTTAAAGAGCTCTGAAATTCCTTTGTTGCCAGCATCCAATGCTCTGATATAAACTGAGGAAAACTCAATAGTCAAAAATATTTGCATATTCACAACTCAATACTTCTCTGCAAGTGAATTTCTCCTGTAGAACTCAGCCCATACATTTTCTTCCACACACAAATCAGATCTATAACTAAAAGACTTTTACATTTCCTGTTCTCACAACAGATGACACAGGAAATTAGTTCCATGGCAGATGAGCACCCTGGCAGCACTTTGATTTGTCACAATAAATAAGACCCCTGTACAGCCTAATATATTAAGTAGATGTCAGTACTGACAAAAAGCGTTAAAGAGTTCCCTCCAGAACAGTAGAGAGCATTTGCATGTTTGGACACCTTTTTGCAAGCTTCTAAATAGGGATTTGAATCAGTTAATATTTTCTGGCAGAAGAGTTTAAGTCATTACATTGTCACTTTTAAAAACTATTTCAACAAGGAATGGTGAATAAGTATTAGGACTTTAATATGCTTAGGATTGCTTTGGAATGATTGGAAAAAAACATACCTTCGATCCACACAAAGTAGAACTTCTTCCCCTCATCCTGACCTATCCCTTTCCCACTGTGGCATGTGAGTTACTCTTTAATTTTTATTTATTCACACAATGCAAGATGTTTGTATATCCTACAACATTGTCTTTGAAGTGAAAGATGATTTTGGAATCCTTTGTCATCCTGACAAAGGCTGCACGTGCAGGATTTAACAGATGACTACAGTCAGCCATCAAAAGACCTTTTCAAGAACTGAAAGGGATCCCCTACTAAGTATTGTTCTGAAATTGCCAATATTTGTTTTTCTGAAATACAGAGCCCTTTGAATTTGTCATTAAGCTACTTCCAAGAAAGGCACCTATCTGATAACTCCTCTGATAACATTCTGCAGATGCTTTCATAACAAAGTATCTGCATTTCCAGGTCAGACCTTAACTGCGTATATTGAAATCAGTCAGATTTAAATGAAAAAAACATAGGCATGTTAAATGACGTTTAAAAGGGTCAGAGTATTAAGCAGTAGATCATCCAGAAGAAGCTTCATGCTAAAGCCCACTGAAAGATTTGAAAAGCACAGAGATCTTTGCATCACTCTTGATTTGCAGAACTTCTTATATACAATATGATTAGTAGCTGATGATTAAGGAAAAGACATTTCAGGGCTCTCTATTCCTTTGGTTTCTATTTACATGAATAGAAATAAGTACTGCTGCCTAATGCAGCTGCCTGTAACAGCATCTTACTATTTTCACAAGCCACAAACCATAATTAAGTAAAGTAAGGCAAGTCCTATGCAGAAACTGTTCTAATGAATCAGTGAAACAATCAGAAGAGTAAAATCAGTCCAATGATTTTAGAACAAAATTCATTTGGAGATAAATGTTGAACTTTGTTGATGGGTAAGAACCTTCATGAGTGATTAGCAGCATGACTATACAACATTGACTGAAAGGGAGTTTACCATTATTCCACTGCAAAGTTCTCAAAAAGCAAAGCATTTTTACTTAAAGGAAAATTTTTCTTGGGAAAAAATGCTGTTCTGATGAAGTGCAGGCCTTTTGTCTGATGAATTTGACTTTGAGGTCTTTGCAAATAAACGTCTTTTCTTTTCCAACGCAAGTTTCTTTTTTTGCTTCAGTTTTATCATCACCCCAGATGTTAGGCAAAATACGGCTCCAAATTTATGTGCAGCTCTATTTCTACCCAGATTTAACACATTACCTTTTATAATCATTTCACTTTCGTGATTTAAGAAAATGCTCTAGGCATGTAAGGACTCTAACTGTGAATGCAGTGGAAAAAAAACAAAGTTAGGAAAAGCAGGTTTCTAGCCATCACGTTAAAAGAGTTCTCAGACAACTGAAACAAGACAGCTGACATAAACTGATGGTGCTTCGCTGACTCCCAAGCCAGCTGTGTTGATTTGTACACACTGAGCTTCTGACCCATTGTTTCACCGGTCAATAAAATTTTACAGCTATTTCTGCCATCCTGATAAAGCAAGATTCCAGTCAAGTTACACTCCATTAAATGGATGCAATCCATACACAGTTAAACCAAGCCATTATCAGGCCTTCACAACAAAATGACAATAAACTTCACAGAACAGACACCCAGTCCTTACTGAGGACTAACTAGGTTTGCATAAGCCCCAGTGTGACACAAAAAGAACATCTCTATAGTAACCACAGGCTTGTCTGGTTGCTGGTTTTGCACTGAGCTGACACTACTCTTTTGTCAGCTGATGCAAACCAGGTCCCCAGTGCCAAGAGATTGGAACAAGTGCCACCTACTCCTTTCCTAAACGGCTCCACCTTGTTTACTCTTATCTGTATTGCCAAAGTTGTACCTATGGGGAAAAAAAACCCAGAAAACCATGAATGCAGAATGGCTCATCTTGGCTATGGACTTGCTGAAGTTCAGCTGTACCTGCCTCATGGGGGGAGGCTCCAGAGAACAGCATGCACGTAGGCACATGCAGCCAGGAACACAAACCTGTGCCCAAGCAGGCATAAATGTGTGTGTGTAGGCTTCCTTCAAGGCCCTGTAAAGCAGGGAAATATTACCCTCACTTTGCAAAGGAAAAGTGAGGGGTTGGGCAGCTAAAGGACAGGTTCCTGTACTTTATTTTTGTTCATTTGAGATCTTCTCCCTGGCTGAGCTCAATATTGTAAAAATGAATACAGCTGATTTATCCTCAGCAAGCAAAGTTCCTTGGCAGTGACAAGGAGGTCTCCCATTCAGGGTGTTTACAAAAAAAAAAAAAAAACAATCTGAGACACTTTTTAGGCCAATGAGAAGTTGTCGCAACTCCACAGAAAAGATGGTACACCAGGTTTCACAATGAATGACACTAATGTTCTGAACTATTTCAGCAGATATCACACATTTATGGCCATTTTGCAAAACTTTCCTTCTAATGTCTTTTGTCTCTCTGGGGAAATGAAAATTCACTCTGGAATTTCAATTAAAAAAAAAAAATCTTTCTATACCTTGTGACAAAAGGTAAGGCTTGGCCACTTTTCTGAAGAAGTCCACTACACAAGTCTCAGCAAAACTATTTATTACCCAAATTACTGGGAGACAAGCTTTTTAAAAAAGGCTTAACAAATAATTTGCAAGTAGCAAGAGTGACTCAAAAAACCACAAGTACTTCAGTTAAATATACCAAAGACCTCCATAATGAAGAGGAATACAATACAAAAAGTAATAAGCATTTACAGTCAGCTTCATACAAAAAAAAAAAAAAAAGGCACTTTATGACTACATAAAGGAGCATTTCATTGAACAATTAGGAGAGTAGATAAGGAATATAAATAAAGAATAACTTCTTAAAAACTTCTTTTTTTAATTTACCTGCAAATACTTTATAGACCCGTATTTCAAAAAGTTACAAACTGCCAGTAGACAATCTGTTACTTCAAATGCATCAATATAACATTGGAATACAAAGCATTTTCATTCCTATAGAGAGGCACCATATGCACTGTAGAAATACACGACAATAATACTGTTTTGACAGTGCACATATAGATCCATGTTACAGCTGAGACAGACATGCAACACACTTCAAAATACTAAACTTTCCCCAGGCAGCACAAAACAGCCTTCTGATTTCTTCTTCTGCACAACCAGCTAACTCCTTTCTGTCCCTTACACAGCCACCTAACCCTGTGTGCCCCTCATAAAATATCTTACTGTTCCTATCCCTCACACAACCACCTGACCCTTCCTCCCACAGCTTGGCCAGCAGACTCCAACTGACTCTAGCCCACCCAATCCCCACCTTTTATAGCTCCCATCCTAACTGGAAACAGCTCTGCCTTGTTAAGGGTAAGATGTAATTAGTAGAGCTGCCCACAGGTGTGGGTAAAGACACACTTGACTATCTAGTTCTCAAAGTCATACAATTATTTCAGAACCAAAGCTGGCATAGATATGCACATACATGAGAAATTTTGAAAGTCTCAAGAGAATGGCCAGACCTTGACTCCTCAGACAACATGACAACAACCCGAAGGAGAAACCAGTTCATCTGGGCACTGTGTTAGACACCATCTGTACCAGCCCTGCTCCCAAATCCATGCCAAGTCCCTGCATCTCCCATCCAGGTGCAGCACAGTGTCAGGTGCTTAGGCTTCCTTGCAACCTCAGCCTGTTTAACATGAAAACTTGGCCTTGTGCAGTTTTCAGTCCTTTCTTCCACCCCAACAAAGAGAAGCATGCAGTTTCCCTGCTGTCTCATCTAATTACTACAGCAAGGGTTTGGTGGCCTGTGCAACATGAGCAAAAACCACAGGGACAATGTGCTGTCTATGTTAGTGTCTACATTGGCTTAATTCAAGTTGCTGTGCACTGAAAGTACAGGAATGCCTCATGCAAGCTCCTACTCTGTTTGTAGAGCAAGCAACAATGTGGAAGAAATCGATTTAAAAAGTACAAAATTTGGAAGCTAATGCCACCAGAGTGCAGAAATGTGTGAGGATTTTTCCCTCATTGCTAGAAATTTCACTACAGACTAAGAAGCAAGAACATTACCTGAACCTACTTTGAAGATAAAGAGGTGCCCAATTGACAGAAGTCCTCGCAGACAGATGATTCCTGCAAATACTGTGGTCTGTCTGCATCTGTTGGGCAAGCCCTGCAGTGCAGTAGGTATTGTTGTGCCATGGTGGGAAATGGGAGTCAGATTGGAAATATCTGCAGTGAGTCTAGGTGATTCCAGTGTGCTGAGCAGAGATCACACACTGCTGGCCTTGCTACATTATCATTTTCTGTAGGGGAGTGGGGAAATAAAAAGCAGAAAAACATATTTGCTAGTAGCATTTGTACTACAGTAAAATACACTGAGGCTATGTAGAGATATTTCTTATATGTGTTCAGCCACATTAGTGATAATTTTAAACTGCAGTACTTGGCAAACAGAGGGAGGAGGGCAAGAGATGTAAAAGTCCTTTGGTTCATGGGAAAAACAAGCATTTCCAGGAAGGTACTTGATCAAGGATGATTTTTTTAAAAGAGGATTAAGACAACTCAAGAACTGGATGGGGAATAGTCCAAGTAATAGCAGGCTGTGAAAATATAAGAACACCATTCATTCTGCACAGAATGAGACAGGATTTTTCATGAGAGAAAAAAAATGCAATCATAGGATTAAAACAGCACAGAAAACATATTCACAAGGGTCAAATTAAGATTTCACTGATACAGTCTAATGTTTCAATGTTTGTTCACACAAAAATCATCCTATTTTTATAATGGAAAAGTGAAACAAAGAGGATTGAGGAGAATAATTGCACTTTTGTTGTCCATAAATTATACCACTGTGAATTGTTATGCATGGTTTACTATTTCAAAGGAGGACTATTTCTATAATGTAATTTTTTTTATTAAATATATAGGTGAGAAAGAACTTTGGCAGATGTCCTAACTATTCTTATTAATGAGCCAAAGAAGGTCTTAGAAGAGCATGGGGCTAGGCAGAAGATAGCTCATTCCAATATTAGATACTGAAAAAGCAGCCCTACCTCCCCCAATATACTCACAGTTCCCCAAAATTACATAAAAAACTTGATTAGTTTTCATTTTTTGGGGAATATTTATAATTTTGCTTCTCTTTTTTGTATCTCTTTATCTGAAAGAGAAGGGGGAAAATAGAATATGAGCCAAAAAATGTAAATAATTTAAGTAAAAATTGTTTTGCTACAAGTTTTCAAAATGAAGTGAAACATTTCTACAACAAAAAAAATCCATAAATATTTACTACCCGAAAAACATAAAAAAAACTGGACCAGTTCAAATTATAACTATTCTTAAATAATAGTGCACAACAAACACGTCAAGTAACAGAGAGCGCTGTATTATTTATCACTCAGATGCTTTCCCATCCAGGGATAGCAAGGTGGTGAGTAGTAGCAAAAATGGAGCTGTCAGGATAAAGTTGTGTCAGAGCAGCCTGATTTCCTTTAGTACTCCTTACTGGCCTAGAGACTTTGTGAATAGGGAAGAAGAAGACTCAGACCTTGTGACTTTTATCTGGTGTGTCCCAGAGGTCATTCTCATGAAAGAGATGGTTATACCTGGACTAGATTATAGCAGTGCGATGCACAAAGTCTGCAAGAGACTCTTTGAAAGGGAATACTGTGACATCTACATCCATGTGGATGGGACAACTGCAAAAGAAAAAGTTCAGGTGAGATAACCAAAATCATTCTTGGTGAGAACAAAGATCTGATTCTGCTGCTTGTAAAGTTTGTAGTCTCTGTACACAAAAAAAAAGATTTGATGCATTCCTGTCGAGGATGCCAGAGGTTCTTCTAATTCCATTCTGAATAAAAAGGACCACTTGAGGTTCCCTCATTCTATTTTTTCCTAATAGGCTCACTGATGTTCTGAAAATTGTACACATGTTGCAATGACACATGAAAGGAGGTGCAGTTGAAGGCTAGACTTCAGAAGTGGGTTTAAACCTACATGTGAAAACACCACAATCAGGCAAAATATGGATATTTCTTAGAAGCATTGAAAAATCTACAAAAATTTTAAATAACTGTTCCACAGAACAGTTTAAAAGCATGATCATGACCTCCCTTTCATTTCAAAACTCTGTCCTCTGTTCAGGGGATCCTACAGAAGCAAGATTCCAAGCTAGCAGAGAATTTGTCCTTGGACTTCCACCTCACCAGGAAACCAAAGCTCAGAGCCAAAGTTCCTGCTACATGTAGAGCAGGATGAGAGGATGGATTCCAGCCATCAGAAGCAACACTGGAGAATTTTGTTTCACTGTGTTTCTACCATTCTTGTAAAATTTAACATGACCTTAATTCCATAGGAATGTTTTGTCAGTAAATGAATCGGGGGCATGCTAATAGAAGGGGGAGCTTCTGTTTGTACACACATATCTCAGTAATCAGCAGTGATGGGAAACCAAATACAGAAACGTTCAGGACAGTTAAATGGGAGTTGAAATATTATAGTTTCTTAAATTGTGACTGACTCTGACAGGTTATTTTTAAGCAGGATTTCAGCCAATGTCTGAAAAAGTGCATATCAAGCAGCCTTGAGTTTTTAATTTAATTTATATCAACCAGCCTACTTGGAGTTTTCAAATTGATACACCACCACTGTTTGAACATTCTGTGACAGGAGCAATGCATATTGAAGTAGCTAAAGTTCTCCTTTCAGCATGCCCAATTAACTGTATTTCTGTCATGGGGAGTTGCAAAATATTAGAATATAAATGCATTCTGGGTATCAGACAGCAAATTGTAACAGCCGTGACTGAGTAAAATTCATTATTTGGCTATGATGCCATTGAGCATCTTCCTATTTCATGATTCAAGTGTCCTTCTTTTTCAAAAAGGTCAATGGAATGATAAAAAGTTCCCAATTCTCATAAGTACATGTGGTCATGTTTGTGCTTAAATAAAAAAAAGATACCACAGTAGTCTTGGAAATACTGAAAGGATTCAAAAACCTCAAATCAAGAACATTCTGGTTGCAGATAACAGCTGAATGGTGAATACAGAAAATAATCTTAGAAAATATTAAGTATGAGACTGTTGCTTGAGCATTTTGGGAAAATAAAAATATTTATAACAATCTGGAAATCACCTGCATGGGAGCTAAGAATTCAGAATAACACACTTGCTCTAAATAATTTATCCAGTTCCAATATTTACTCTTACATACAGTAGAATTGAATTACTTATATCTAAGCAACCATAACTGGAAGAGTATTTAGATTCTATTTTCTGCCACAGGTTTCTCTATGATCTTGAGCAAGTTGTACAGATTTTTTTTTTTTTTGTATATTTGTCCTGCTTTCCAAGGAAATAAACCTGTACAGAGCCCTTTGGAGAGAGAGCTGGCAGTACAGGAACTTGCACTATGGAGTTTTAGGGTCTAGATAAGCAGGGTGATGCTGAATCATGATCCAATGGCCATGATCAGTGTTGCAACCTTGTTGTTCCCTCTTGCATTTCAGCCTTTCTTTTAACCTGTTGTAGCTATGAACTTTCTTCAAGAAAAGAGAGTCAAGACTTAAATCCTTGAGGCTTCCATATCTGAGAAGGGTCACTTGGTTTGTAAGAGAAACAAAATGCATCTAAAAACCACGAGAAAAGTATCAGAGTACCCACAGGCTACAAGTAAGGTTAGTCCCACTCAAAACAGCACTAGCAGGAAGAGTTGAACAGGCACAGTTCCCATTTCCTCTGTTCCTGCACACTTCACCTGGGCTGCAAGGAAATCAGAGCTGTGACAGATCATTTATATTAATACAATGCACCTGCCAAATTATTTATACACCATAAGCATCAGTCTGGAGAAAGTGCACTCTGGGAACTTCATTGGTAGAGAAGAAAGGCTTCACTGGGAGGAAGACATGTTAAAACAGTGCAGGATTTTGATCTCAGATATCTCTGGTAAATAGAGAGTGATGCCATTGAAGCCTGTAGACTTAGTTTGGATTCACACCAGTGAATGCAATTGACAGGAGAAAAAGTGTAAAATTGCAGCATAAGGTGATAAGTCACTGACAAGAAAGCTGGGAAGAGAAATACAAGTTAGTGTTGGATTGATCTACTATTCTGTGTGTTCCTCCTGAAATAACTGAGCATCCCTACCAGGCTTCTTTGACTGTAATCAGCTATTTTCTAGTCTCTAGGTGTACATTAACTTTAAATTACCGAGTGCTCCTAAAGTTAGAAAAGCTACATATGGGAAATCACTAGTCAGAAAATAGTGTGAGTTTAAATTAGCACGTCCAGTCTGATAACTAGGACCCTTGACAGAGGCAAACAGAAACTTAAAGATTACAATCTGGCTGGATTAGGTCCAGCTTCCAGGAAGAAAAAGATTAAATCAGCCCTTTGCAAGCAAGGAATGTTTGTAATATGCGTGAGTTTTGTCTTTTGTAATGTTTAACATGATGATTATAACAAGAGATTACTAACATTATGGAATAATACATAAGCTTTTGGAAAACTCGGTAAATGTGAATTCTGATCAACGAATCGGAGTTCCTGCATCTCTCTCAATTGCAGATAGCCAAAAAAAATCTACAGTTTAAAAGAGAATGTTTTCACAAGTACTAAAGAAACAGGAATATTTGGTAAACACTGATTGGTTTGTCTAATATTTAGTTTTATCATTAAACAGCTTTTATATGATGTGCCTTGCTTTAGAGGGAGTTCACATATCCAAATGTCAACCCTTACTAGTAAAGGGATTCAGATCTGCTCCATAAAAGGTCCTTCAAAATTTATATCTTAATCTCAGATGTTTTGAAATTTAGTGTGCTCATATTTGGTTCCTTAAAGAGTGAGGTTTTCAGTGCTGACACAAAGAGGGATTTAGAGGAAGCTGTATGCTTTATTCAGCATAAAACATGTAATTTACTGTGTTTGATCTCTAGGTCATTGAAGTTTATTGAAGTTTTTTTCAGCTGATTACACTGACTTCAGCTCAGGGCCCATTACCTATGATTTCATAGGCTCACATTCTAATGCACAATCCAGTTTCTTTGCTCTTAAATCAACCTGCACGTGTAATTGTCAGTCAGCATTATTCCTTTAGCTTCCTTACTTTGAGTTGTGCTAAATGAAAGTATGTGTACCCTCAAACCAGAAGGAGAACTTTGTATTAATCATTGTGAAAAACTATTAAGCAGAAATTAATTAACAAATCAAGGACCAATTTTTTCCAACCCAATGATCTGCCTTTTTTTTCAAACTGACACTGCATAACAGAAAATAATCCTGCACATTAATAAATCCAGAGAGGCTGACAACACAGCATACAGTTCTCCAAGATGCATATCCTGGATGACTACATAGGTGTTAGCATTCTCTTTCTAAGCAGAAACTGCTAGACATACATAGTTTATAAGAAATAAATAACACAAACGAGATATTGACTCTTCTCTTTTCAGAACAGGAGAAGCAAGCATGAAAAATGTTCCTGTAATAGCCAAGTCTTAAAAGGTATTATTTCTCAGTTATCTACCTACTCAAATCAAAGGCAAGACTGCCCTTCATGCCAGTGAGTTTTGATTTACATCCATTTTACCTTACCCTCTTCAAAATGTGGCCTGTGATCTCTGATTAAAATATTCCAATCAACCAATCTACAACATCTCCAAAGAAATTTTGCTAAAATACAAAATTGCTTAAGATATGAACTGGTAAGGTTATTGTCATTCTTTTTCACCAGAGTTTTATGCTAAAAGGACATGCTAAAAATGCAAGTTGAGTTGTGGAAAAAAACCCAAAACTAACAGGAAAGAGCATACAGCCCAAAGAACCTGGTAAACTGTGAACTCTTGAATAGCAAGAGCTAATAAAGACTAAATGAGGACATCATAAGGTACATCATAACACAAAGGCAGGGGAAGAGTGCTAGGATTTGCACCTGACCAGCTCAGAAGAGGAAAACAAGAACTAAACCTGAGACAAAATACAGTAATACGAACAGGAAAAAAAATTAAAAAAAAAAAAAAGAAAAGAGAAAAAGAAAAAACATAACAAGAAATCGTGGAAAGTGCGCGCTCAGCTGAGACAGCTGACGAACCCTTTGGAGTGGATGGGTGACACCTGAAAGCTCCTGCAGGGCATCAAACCACCAGCTCTGCAGACTTGCACATGGCGAGGGCTCCCAGAGCTGCTGGGCCAGCACTCCACACTGCCCTCAACTCCAAAAGCACACACTGCAGGATATGGTGAACCTAATCTTAATTTTCTTAGAGAGGATGAATGAAAATCAAAATACTTTTGAAAACCTACCCATGGAACAAGAAAGATTCTCTATAGCAACAAACAGAGGACATTACGTTTGTGTGTTGTGAAAATAATTTAGTCTCTATTATGCATATTATAATTTTACTCCTGCTTCCCTTCATTCTTTTCTTGGTCTCGTGACCAACTTCTAAGATGTTTCCTTCACAAAGCAAAGGCACTTGAAGTACTTTGAACTGTGGCTGCTTAAAAATCAGATGTCCTTGCACAGAATATGATTTACATATTTATAGACTTATTCCCATACAGTTATTTTAAACTAAGACACAACGAACACTTTCTGTTATAGTCAGAGCTGAACAATCTAATCAACTGGGGGAAGGAGAAGAGGTATTTTCTGACTTTTATATAATTTATGGAAAATTTCCCAGGTTAAACAGATTGGTAGATCCTCAGTTCTTATTCAGCTGTAAAGTCACCGTCTATCTTAGGTTTCAAGAAGGACTAGAGCGTACAGAAGGTTGTCTCTGTTTTTCAGATGTCTGAGTGTAGGTATTAATACTACAACCTTGACTTGCCTCTGACCCTAAACCACTACTTCCTAAGTACAGCATTATTTCCTTCAGAAACCACTCACTCAGTCCTTCCCTCATTTGGTAATTTCATTCAGGATTTTGGACAAGTGTTATTTGTTAAAAAAGTGACCCAGTATCTTATGTCCCTGTCTGGGAAGGGACACAGGCTGGAACGGACAACAGTCAGAGGGGAAGGTGTGTGATGTTGCACAGCTCAAAGCACACAGTTTCCCAGTTCATACTCCCTTCATCTGTGTTTGGAATGATGGCTACAGGGTGCAGTTGAGTTCCCAGTGCGGATTTACACAGCTCCTTGAGCAGATATTCCTATAGAATAGGGGATGCTTATATGCTTTATATCCAATAGCAAAATTATTACTAAAAAATGGGTTGAATTTTAAAAGTTGCTCCTTTAAGATGGAATTATCTACAAAGGTATTTTTCAGTAAAATGCTCAACAAGTATGTTTACTTGATTCATATTATTCTGCCTTCTGTACTAGCAGAAGAAATTCTGATACTAGGATCCTTTGAAAAAAATCACAGATTTACTTTGTAATGATACCATGTATTTCCCTGTCACAAGCAGATTATTAGGATATGAAAACATGAAAAATGCTGGGAAATTACATGCTTTGTCTATATTTGGACAAATTTTGATAAGTTAATAGCTTCATTGGGTCATTATAATTTTAAATCTGAAAAAAAAAAAAACAGAGTAGATTATCTGTGGGGAGATTAATGTTGGATTAGAGTTTGGGTTTGTGATTTTTTTTAAACCAAAAAAACCACCACCTAAATTTCACTATCAGGATGGTAACCACACAGCTTTCTCTAATACAGAAACATTTTTTGTGAGATAGAACACTGAACTAAACCATTTGATGAATGGTTTAACATTTTCATTTTTGTATTCCGAATACAACAGTACCCTCAATGAGTTCTAATTAAAATCTTGCTGTGGCTTGATGAAATACTACTTACTGAAATGAAACCCACATCAGCGTGTTGGTTAATTTCTAATCATTTACCCTATAACAGTAAAATATAGTTTGCAGTCTCTTCACTTGCTAATCACGAGGGTGTCATTATGCAGCCTCTGCTGCTTACCTCCAGAAATAATCAGTGTAAAAATTACTTGAAATTTAGCTACAAATGGTTGTCCAATGAAGAGTTCCAATCTGCTACTCTAAATTTAATTAAGTGCATATTCAGTTTATGCCTTTTTTTTTCCTCCCCTGATGAAGTTCCTGTTGCACACTGGGAACAGTTTAAACAGATTTGAGTAGGAAAAGGAATTTTGGTTGGTGTAAATGTGTGGGTGTCTGTGTGTGTGCCTGCTACGTGAGCAAAGGAAAGGGAACTGCAACATCCTCTCATTTCCCTGTACACCAGTAAAGATGATCAGGAAACAGCCAGCAAAAGAGGCATCAGTAACAATGCTCTACAAGTTGAGGAGAGTGAAAGCAGAAAACTAATTGGAAATAGCCTAAGCATCACACTAAAGAATTATTTCTGCTTACCTACAGCAAATCAGAGGGATGGAAACACCGACCAGTGTGTGGCAATTCAGCAGCAAGGTCAACAGCAAGGTCAGTTATTCTGATAACTGCATTTTTTATTTTAAAATCCCTTCAATTTCTTGCAACATCAAAATGCTTTGTTTCTCTTCTGAAAGATTTTCTTTACAGCATGTCTATGAGACCTTGCGCCTCAGCTAGCAAAAGTGTCTTTCAAGCACCTAATGTCTCAGGCCTTAACATTCATGGAAGTATAAAGGAACAAGAGAAATAAGTTGGTTTAACATAGTACTTTTTTCTGTTACAGGCCCCAATCTCTGGGGTAAAATCTTCTCATCCAAAAAGATAATGGGATGCTTGCAATAAGGAAGAAAAGTAGAATTATGCTTTCCACAAATAAGAAATTCATCTCGAGTGGTTCGGGAAGGAAAGAGTGATATTGTGAAGACAGTGACCACACACATGGTTTTATGCTTCTAACACTTTTTGCAAAGGGAAGTGCTAAATCAAAGCTTTTTATGTAGTGTAAATAAATTGAAACTCTTTCTCCTTATATTTCTAGTCCTCTGCTCAGTCCAAGCTTGCCTTGCTTGCCAAATTTTAAATACCTGTCACCATGAAATATGTTCTGAACCCTTGGCTGATGCTTTTACTCTAGTGAATAGAATTTTTTTGCCTACTTAGTAGATGCCAAACTGGAAAACTGTTAATAAATTTATATTACTGTCAACTTCCTCTGGCTCCTTTTGTTTTAGAAAATTGGATCTCAGAGGAGATACATATCTATTCCTCCTTCATGTCCCAATACTAATTAAGTAATATGGGCTTAATTAAGTACAAGGCAGGCTCTGCAAATATATAATGTATAAGTAGGTAGCATCGACCTCCTCCCCATGACTTATAGATTGCTAACAAGTAACATTTGCTAGATCAGTATCTTTTCATTTCCCGTACTGTTCAGCATACATTCCCAGGCATGCAGTGCGCTTTTGGACTTCCAGCAATTGCTTCCTACAACAGCAGCAACAAAGAGCAGCTACTGAAGCAGATACATACCATTTAAAGTTCTCTTATTAAGGCTGCTAAAACTCCCAGTGCAGATAAATAAACCTTCTCAAGCAGGACTAATGCAAGTGTATCCTTCACCTGACTGAACTCCGTATAACATTGAAGTAGTGCATGGGTAACAATATGAACAAGGCAGCTCACACAAGAGGTGAAGATTGCAAACCTTGCCCTTCATTTAACCTTTTAGATATCTAAAGAACAGAGACATTATTGAGATCTGCTTATGGCCTATGTCGTGTTAGCCTTGAAAATACATGAGTGGCAATAGGCTAGAAAGAGGCTCTTATGTTGTTAATACACATTTTATGTATTTTTCCTGTGAAAATTTAGTGCCTGAATCATGATGAACAAGTCTAACAAAACAAAACTGTACTCCCTGTGCTGACAGCAAGAGCATGTGCTGATTTGCAATTGATCCTGGTTGGAAGCTTTCAACAAGAAATTGTAATAAGTAGATGAATGACATTAAAGTGCTCCTGCTGTGTTGGCTTCAGGTTACTCTTGGATTTGCTTCAATGCTCTTGTGCCCCACAATGCTTCTCACACTCTTCTCTTGTGAGCTGAGAGGAAAGAACAAAGCTGAAAGCAGGATTACACTAATGCAAAGATTTTCAAAGTGGAACAAATGAAGACATTTAAACTGTGTCTGAACTGCAGGAATCACAGTGGAAACTCCTTGAAATTAGTCCCTTGTTTATTCTGGGCTTGTGGGCTGCAGGGAAGCCACAGCACACTGCAGCCAGGTTCCTGTGCTGCAGCCCCACCAGGCATCTCCCCTGCCATCTGCACAGATCCTCAGAGAAATCACTGCACTGTGAAAAATGTGAGATTTTTGTCTACTTGGCACAGAAGTGAAGTACTCAGTTATCATTTGTGATCAACAGGATGATACTCACCAGGGAATATGACTCTGTGTGTAGCCTGCATGGTTAAATACAGCCAAGGACTAACTAGGGCTCATCAGTAATGTATTCATTATTAAACACATCAAAGAGTGTCCAAATACTTTCTTTTAATATATACATTTTCTAGTGTATAATTTAACTGTTTTGATTAACACTCAAGAGTTAAACTCTTATTAGCTACTTTAATTACTTTCATTTCACTTACAACACAGCTCATTAAGATATTATTTTACTAGATATATTTACTATGGTAGGTACTGTAGTAACATTCTTTACTGCTCATCCAAAATAGTCATAGGCTGCACAATTAACCTCACTAAAAATACCATATATTTTTTTCCATTTATGAGCAGCACACATCACCAAAGCCTCTACTATTTAGTAGTTTCTAACCAGCACACCCACAATGCAGTTCATTAAACTCTTGAACTTACATCTTCTCATCATGCATTTCCAGAAGAGAACACATCTCTGTAGCATCAACACCTATAATGCTACTACTAATTAGTATGTCAATAACTGTACAATATTGAATATATCTTCATATAAAGTTTATTTTCAATAGAAATTTAACTGAGAAACAGACACACTAATATATATGCATTGCATGTTTGACACTTCTTTAAATAACTTATATGATTGTGTCTTTAATCTTCAAATGTAACACAATGTCAGACCTTCATTTGGTGTAAATATGTACAGGAGCACTCAATTAATAAAGCTATGATTTTATTCAATATATTATATTTTTCTCCAGAACATCAACACGAGAGTATTCATAAAGAGAAAAATCAAGTCATAAATCAAGTCATGCAGCAAACATGCAGATACATGTGACAGAACACACATATGGATGAAAAATGTATCATTAGCTCAGAGCACTTCTCTCCAGTTCAAGAGAGATTGATGCTACAAGGGGGTTAAATTCTGCAAGATACAGAGCTCTCTCTTTTTTTTTTTACACAGATAGCTTTAAACATATCAGTATCTTCATTGCATTCTCAATTTCAAACAATAAGAGAATGAGTGCAAAATGAGAGAAGATTTATGGAGATGTCATGTTACTATAAAAAACCAGATAATACAAAAATTCTGAGGAGGTAATTTTTCATCTCATGAATCCTACTGTAATTATGAAAGAGCAAGTGAAGCTTCTAAGCTTTTGGAAAGTGCATGCACTCTCCTCAAGTTAAAAGTTGGAGTAATCCATGCTGTAAATACATGCAGTGCATGTAGCAGCACTAGGCAGCTATGGCAAGCTTGCACCTCTGGAGCCCCTGAGAGCTGATCAATGATTAGCTTCATGCAGCTTTTGAGTGCCTCACTGACTCCTTCCTCCTTCTCCTTATCTCTTACGCTTTTGCACACTGAGGTAAAAGCTTTAAGGGACTGAATGGAAATTTAGAAAATGGATTAATATTAGTGGCACTGTGCTTTATTAAACTAATCTGGCACTGATCAGGGGCCTGTCAAGCACTCTTAAAATACTCCTTTTTTTTTTTCTTTTTTTTTTTTTGATTGTGTGAAGAAAGAGATGTTCCTACAACAGTCTGCAAAGGACTTGGTTGTGCATATGCTATTCCTTGCATCATTAAAACAAGGAGTATCATTTATTTTTGCAGTTATTATATCAACAAGTCCTAATCTTTGAATAATCAGTCCTGCATTTTGAAGTTAGCTGACCCTATAATATCTGGTATGTAACCCCTCCCTAAAAAGATATCTATCAAAACACTGTGAGCCTTAGAAACATGTATAAATAATGCATCTATCCTCAGACCTAAATGGTAATAAAGGCACAAGGCCTTAGAGCATTTCTAGTTTGTTCTGCTCTAAAAATAGAACCAGTATGAGTTAGCACAAAATATAAAAACATGGCTTAATCCAAAAAAGACTAAAATGCAATTCAATTACAGAGGCTTATTGCCTATTAGCATCCTGGGGTCTCCTCTGGTCCCCACTGGCTTGAATCAGGCTCCTATAGAACATGAAAGGATCAGTCCAACCTTGCACGATATTTCAGTCAGCTCTCTCCTTTCAAAGGCATCCCTGCAGCCTGGGATGGACACATAAAACTTATCCGAAAGTTGTCAATGTGACAGTTTTCATGACAAATAATTCACTGAAATGAAGCAAATGCATGTGTAGTGGTATCCAAATCCCTCTCCAAAATGAATAATTTAAAATCAGACATTCACTTGCCATTTGAACTATACATTCATTTAAGGTATTCTTCCCCAACTATGACCAGAGTTTGGTCATTTCCATCTCTTGAGCACATCCCACTGTGGAGCAGGGAGAGGCAGGGAGGGAGAATGTGTAGCATATCTGCACAAACACTGAGGACAGTCAGAAGCCAGACTTGAAATGACCTCATGCTAGGATTTTCAATAAGGCTTAGGGAAGTCAGGGATTCACTTCCACTGGGAACTGTGTGTCAGAGTCCTTTGAGCTCGTCTAGAAAGCTCAGCTTAAATGAAACAGAATGGTTGGGCATTAATCTTCTCAGGGTGGTGTTCCAGCAGTCCAGCTTGTTTTGACAGGCTTCCTGCTATGAAAGTGGTTCCTTAGATTAAGGCTTGGGTTTCCAACAGACATGTCAGTCTGTATTCTAAGTCGCAGCAAGTCTCTATTAATAGCATTTGTGGTTTGTTTCAGCCCAGACTCTTTACAATACTGAGTTTCCTGGTTTGGATGTACTGGACTGGTTTAATGAAAATAAGCCATCATTACAAAATCTACTTCAATTAAGGGAAAGACTAAGATCTGTTCTAATGGTTCAAACCTGTGCTAGTTTAATAAGCAGGCAGTCATATTTTTGCCTGAGTTAAATGGTAAAAAAAAAACCTTTTATGTTCCATTTTCACACACTGGAGTTCTTTTTTGCAGCAGCAAATTGCTCATCTTACAGTTGGAAAAAAAGTCATTCTGGATTTAACTTGCTAATCAAAATGAAATACTAAAAAGTCTCCACACCAGACAGATTTTATCTTCTCCATAGCTACCCCACTGTCGCAGCTTCTGCTGACTGATGCTAACAGCAAAAACAAAAGAGGGCTGGTGGAGATTTTCCCTTGCCTTTTGATAGGACAGAGTGGTATCAGGTGACTGTGACTAAAGATTGGGAAATGAAAGAGTCCCATGGCAGACGAAATACTGCTGTACAACAGTCTAACAAAGTATTCTTAGGTACTGTGATGGCTGGGAGAAAAAAAAAGAGAAGGCTGGATACATTTGGGAAGTTACAGGCAATAGCTAAGAAAGAATAAGCATAAGAAGAGGAAGCTGGAATTCAGGAGCAGGGGAAATCCAGGAGGGTGCTGTGCCGACAGGGTGGTTAAAGGAATGGGTGTGGTAACAGCACAGAGAGGTAGTGGGATCTCAGGGGATCAAGTGGTTCAATGCCACAAGGAAGGAAGGCAGACAAAGAAAGAAAAACAGTTCTAAATGGGTGTGTAAGTGAAAGACTTTCCCTATGTGAAAAACAGAGTTCACTGTCCTGGTAAAATTTAAAAAGGTTTAACAAAAACACAATAGGAGACAGAAATAAAACAAAGGGTTACATACAGCCGGGTGCCATGGATTCATACCAAGGAGCATGCACTACATCAGAAAACATTTTTTTTTAAATGCACAGACATGTTGTACATTCATAAACCCTCATGCATCATTCAAAACATTCTTTTGGGTCCCCCCGACCCCACCTGCACCACCCCTTCCCCCTTGTAAATCTTACATTCCTTATTCCTGTCACTCTCCTGGTGTCCATCAGTCCGGTTTTACTGCTTCTTATAAAGGGCAATCAAAACCCCTTCCTTGAGGCTCGAGTGCTTGTCCTCCAAGAATGCAAGGAATTTTTCTGTTTAGCCTTCACCACTCCTTGAATTAGTTCCATGAACAGAAAAGTCTCTTGTGCCTTTTTTTGTTTTACATTACCATTTTATCCAATATTTCATATATTTATACACACATAGCATTTATTTTGATACTTGCGAAAAGCCAATAATATAATATGCACTTATAACACCTAAGAGATGGGAGGGCTGCAGATAATTGAACAGATTGGAAAAATAGAACAACGGGATGAATCATGACCTTGAAATTTTAAATTCTGCTACTTCTGACAACATGGTTTTACTTTGATAAAGGCTATGCAAATGACATTTTCTACCTCAACAGATCTGCAAACAACTCTTGTTCTGTGTTACACGTGTTGACTTGAAGATGAACCCTCTCCAACTACCCCCCAGCCCAAGTTTTTATTTTCTTTTTAAAAAAGGAGCAGTTATTCTCTATTTAAAAACCTGGTGTTCCCCATGCCAGGAAAGAAGAAGCAAAAGACAGACTTTCATTTTTATGTTGTATCGGTCTCATGACCTTACTAAGAATTAAGGTGTATTTTGCTTTTAAGGACTCCTGTCAGACAAGGAGAAATGCAGATTTGATTGCCCTTTTGGTGCCCCCCTGCAAACTCCACAGAAATACTGATGTGCAGATTCAGTCCTGAGTTTCTGAACATCCCTGATCTCAGGCCTTCTGTGATGTATGGCACGGCTGCCGAGAGGGAGTGGGAAACAACTCCCATGGACAGGCAGCAGAAGGTTCATTCTTGTTATTGCCATCTGTGCAAGCCACCACACACAGCACAAACCAACCAAAAAGCACCACCCATTGTCCACACCCATTGTCCACAGATGGCCTTCAGTTACAACTTGCAGATCAAGAACAGCAGTTGATACCTAAAGTCTAAAAACTTGCTTTTCTCCGTGTCCTTCCAAGAGCCTCAGAAGAAGAAAGATAAAAGTGGCCGTCAAAGTTAAAATCTAGTTTCCAGCAGACTTAATCTGAACAGAACACATAGATGTTGTATCAGCATCACCCACACACAGTTACATCCCTAATAGATGTAGTGGATCCCAAACCATCACATTCTGTAGAAACAAGATATTGTGTTTGGGGTTTTGTTTGTTTCCCCAAAAATAAATTATTTACCATTGTTTCCCCCAAAAGAACTGCTCTATGTCACATTTTTTCTCAGGCAATCCAACAGTTTTTGCACCCAGACTGCTGTGAAATCCATGTGAAAACACCAATTGCCAATTTATCCATCTTCTAACACTATCCAAAATGAAACATTTTTACCTTTGGACATGGTGAATAGGATGGAATGATATAGGTGGGAACACCGAGCAATTCCTGACATTCATTATTGAACATGATAAGTCCCTGTAATTCCTGCATATTCCATATTCTTTCAGTTTTGATGCTCATCACAAATTTTCCTTATTTTACTCAGCAGCTGTTTGTTCTTTAGTTCTGCGGTATTATAAAGAGCTGATCATTTGTTTACAGTTTTTACTTATATGTTTTAATGGAGATGAGGAAATCAAAAGTTTTAAATACTCAGCAGAACTTCCTCCACTTATGAAAGAAAACAAACAACATTTCTAAGAGTACTTTAGTCTTTTATCATCATTGCTGCGTTCATTTGATAACTCCCATTTTTCCATTACTGTGCTGTCATTGGCTTTGTAGTCAGCTTTAGTAAAGAATAGAATTTTTTCAAGGTTGTTACTTGAAAATAAGATATTAGAGGCCTGCTGTGCTGATCAGCAGTGATAGTGCCCAGCAGATCCAGCAGCAGTGTCAGGGGATTATTTGGTAATACATTCACTTTTCTTCTAGCTAGTCTGTCTGTACTTATTCCCAGGAACATGTGACTACAAGTATCCTGACAAGGACAAATGGATAACCTTCTGATGTACTGTATTCACCCCACCTGATCTGATTGAGGGTTTTACCATGAAAAGCAACCTTCACTGGTGTCAGTAAAACTAATAAAGCAATTCAGAATAATTCCATCTAATGTCTAGGATTTGCAGACATATTTTTCCCAAGTATTCAACCCTAATCTTCTAATCTTGGGATTTTCCAGTATAGCACCAATTCCTAAAGCCCAATCAAATGAGGATGGTGTAAATTCTGACCCAATTAAATGCATTAGCCGGTAATACCAAAAAAAAGGAAAAAAAAAAAGGGGGAGAAAAATAACTAAATAACACCACAAAATTTAAATGGTAGTTAAAAAAAAAAAGTGAAAGTGATTGAAATGTTGTTCTTAAAGGAACTATCTAAAAGTTAATGGAAGAGGGAGCAAAGGAAGATTTCCCTTTCTCTTTTCTTCCAAAAAAAATGTGCACAGAAATGCTTAGTAACTTGGAAAACTCATGAAGGACACACAGGACAGAGGGATCCCATAATTTTGCTCTTATCTCTTGTACCAATCCTTGCTACATAAGCAAAATGTGTAGGAAATGTCTCTGTTGTACCTTGATAACTTCAATACACTTTAGTTAGAGAGTTGGCAGTTTCAGTTTAGCTGTAAAGCTGAAAAGCAGAGTTTCTTACTATCAAATGCTCCAAAGAAGGGAGGTAGTTACTAAGGACATGAATTGTCTAAAATGCTCATTATTTTGTCAGCAATATAAAATTAAAGCAACTGAGCACCCAGATGCACCTCAATAATTTCATGCAAAACTCTACTGTGTAAAAATTGTCAAGTCAACAATCTCACTGTGCCTGGCAGGAAATTATTCCAAGGTCAACATGTTACATAAGCAATCATGAGAAAGCTTATCTGAGACCAGGCAGCTCATGCTGACTCCCCATCATGCAAAAAGCTCAATTTACCTTTCAGCCAAAGTCATGCTCTAGTTTCACTCAAGTAACAAGTCCTGTATTAGCTCCCCTAAAGACTTTTTACAGTAAATGCACATTCTGAACTGCTTAATAAAATATTACATATTATTACCTGTTTTCACCATACCTGAGGTAGGAATTAAGACAATTTTGAAAATTAATCCACCACTACCTTTTTTTTCTCAGCAGACATGGATAGGAAAGATGATCTAATTAATATTTCCCCTTTTTGTCTCTGAAGTAATTTCGCATTCAGATTTATACTTTTATAAATTTCTTCATTATGACAAATGAAATATTAAGCTATAATTCAGCCTTAGCTTTTTTCATGATTTGGATTTTATTATGTTTTGAGGAACTTATTGCTCCAGTTTCTCGTGTTCAAACATCTGAATTCCATTGCACTTCTGCTGCTTGGTTGGATAAAGTGATGTTTACTCAAAAGGAGGCAACAGTCCTTAACTGAATAATGAATCCTACTATCTGTGTGGGAATTGTTTTTGTCCACATGAAACTTTACTGTTGCATTAATAAAATACTGCATGAATGCTCATGATGAAGGAAATTAAAAATATTAAGGACATAGACAAGATGAAAAGGATAAAATGATTTCTTAAAAAAATGCAAAACAACCCTTGCAAACAGGCTTTCAAATTTTAATGTCAGTGCAGAACTCCGCCTCATGAAAAAAGAGTTAAAGTATATAAAAAGGTAAGGTGATAAGCAAACATTTATGTTATGTGTATTCTTTTAGTTTACCTTGGAATATAAGTAAAAATTTATGAATAAATAAACAAAGTTCTACAAACATTGTGCACAATCCAATGACTAAGGAAACCCTATATATATTTGAAATTATTTTCTCATCTCATCTGTTTAAGAAAAAAAATCAACATTACCTTTTATAATTCAGGGTAACAGAAGCATTATCAGTTCTGTTGCTAGCACATTAGTATTGCTGTATTTTTTAAATGCTGGCTAAAAATAACAAAATAATCAATAGTTCAATTACAGCTAAAGCGTACAATAATTCATTCCAGTATTTTTGTTATGTTGACTAAAATGTTTATCCTTTTTTCTCCAGTGAAGAAGAAAATTCAGCTGAAATGAACAATCTCTACACAATCCTTATTCTTGTCCTGACTTGGTTAGCTCCCTTCTTGTTATTAATAGCACCCAAGTGAAAACATGGGAGTTCTGTGGCTTGTCCTCTTAATAATGAATAAAGGTGATGCATTGTATGAAACTGCCTCAATAATTTAAAAGGTAATATCAAGCAAAGACTAACTGTAGTGGTCTGCAAAAAATATATTGCATTGAAAAATGATTCATGAGTTGCAGAGATGTTAAAATGCTAAATTTAAGTATAAAGTTCATAGTCTATTAGAAATATTAAAAATTTAAAACCAAGCATGCCTATTTTCTTACTTGTTTTAGTTGTAAGTTGTTTTCTATTCCTGTCCTTTTTAATACATATTTAGAGATAGAGACATTTAGAGATAGAATCATTCTTCTGACAGGATGCCCTTTGACCTTCAATTCTGCTTAGAGAAAGAGAAAAGAAAGGGATAGAAGAGTTCACTATAATCACTGCCTCTGTTTTTAATGTACAGGCTGCCTGAATGTACATTGCTGTCCAGAAGATGGACAAGCAATCTGCTATAAAGTGACTTCTCTTTGATGCTCAAATTCTAAGTTATACAATAGATCACTTCTGATTATTTAGTGGGTAAGTACACATTTATGCACAGGTTGAATTATGAAATTAATTAACACATGCACACTAATAAGAGCTGACTCATGCCTATTGTGTTTCATAAAAGCTTCTCCAAAACCAGTAGTCAATAACACTTGCAATGCTCTCCCATCCTACAAGACTCAAATTCTAGCCAGGTAAAGGCATGGAAAAAAAAAAATAAATAAAAAAAAAAGAAGTACAAAACTGAATAGAATTCTGGCAGAGGAAATAGTAACTTACATAATAACTTTGTCATCCAGTCAGAGAAAATCAATAGATTTAGACCAATCACACAGTTCAAGTTCAGACTGGAGAAATAACACTCTTAAGAAACAGTTTCAGAGTTATACCTAGGCACAGACTTATTCAAACTTAGCCCTTTTATGAAGAGTGATCAAAAAAATCAGCACTCCAGCATAAGGCAAAAAAAAAAAAAGCTAAATACATTGTTTGTTGTAAAACATTTGACCAGAGATACTAAAAGTGTTTTTATTGTGTGCAGTCCCCCCTAATTGAAAAAGGATCTAAATACATTAACATATGGCAAAAGATTTAAATCTGTGGTTTACTATTCATCCTGTCCCTGCAGAAACAGGCAATGCCTGTAAGGGGACACAGGTACCTCATTCCCTTGCACACAGTACTTGTCTCAAAAGAGTAAAACACAAGGAAAGACTTTTTTAACAGGGACACAGCCACATACAGAAGAGAGAAAGATAACTCAGATGAGCAGTGTAAACAGTTCAGCTTTTACACCATAAGTGCCCCACTTCCCAGGACATGAGACGGGACATTTGAGAACACCACTGTTGCCTTACTTCTGGCACTCGTAGGCAAGCTGCAACAGGAATTGCTGAGCTTCTCTGGGGCAGTAGAACTGTAAGCTGTGCTTTAGGTGCATTTGCATTTACAAGCAAAGTCCCAATATAGGCCACAATGAGTAAACAGTGGCACATAGATATCAGTTCTAATTTTCTATTAATACAAAGTTAGATTACAGAGTCTAAAAGTAAAACCATGTAGCTCTGAACTTTGGAGAGCCTAAGATGCAATATGCACACAGATGTAGACTGCAACTTATTGTACAAAATCATCAAAACTGACTTTTAAAATGATGCCAGTTCTGCAAAACTCAATGGACTGGTAAGAAGGCTGTGAGCTACTTTGTCCTGGTACTCATGACATACGAATTTTTGACTTTGAAAAGAGCAATGACTGCAACATTTTAGTGTTAATCTGTGATTATTTTCAGTTAAAATAAACCAAACCAACTCAAACAAAAAAAAGCAATAATAACAGCAACACATAATATTTACATCTCTTAAGAAAATACTGCAACACTATGTTGCAAACAGTGATTTACATTATGTATTCAACGGTTAGATATGAGTCTATCCTGTATTTTCTAGCTAATTTTGTCAAATGAATGGTTTTGAATATGCCAGCTTAACATATTTGTCTCAAAAGCTTTCTCTTTCTTTACTTGGAGTTAATAGTCTTTGCACAGAGTCCATCAATAGGAATTTCAATATAAATTCAGAATGGCCATGTTATTACAACAGTGGTCACCATAAAAATGTCATTACTTACAGAAGAAACAGAATGATAGCACCATCCTTCTAACTAATACCCCAATGCATCCAAAACCATATAAAGCTTAAAATAGTTCAGAAATAAAATAAAACTGGATTTACTTGACTCTTTTGATGGAAGGAATAATTTGATAAAATTTCTTATTTTTGAGCCCTAATACTGAATTTAATCCTCCATTTCACACTTGGAAAGTGTATTGTTTAAACATAAACTACATTTTAAAATGTTAACTCTGCTTCACTTTCCCCTTCATTTGCCAAAACAATAATTGCAACTTCTGATGCCAGGTTTGTTTTATTAGCTCATTTAGATAAGGGAACTTTTGGTCAGTGACTCAGAAGAATATTATCTTAAAACTTTGTGAAAAATTGTACTACTACAAAAGCACAGTGAAATACAAAGATGCTATTGAACCTTTTATCCTCACTGGAATCCTGTACAAATCAATTCACACAGTTCCCCAGCCCTGACAGCTATTACTAAACTGGTTTGTGGTTTTGTTTGCTTTTCTTTTATTTGGAGGTGTCAGAGTTCACTACTCTCTGACCAGAATATTTTGGCTATTCTGTGCATGGAGGGGTTTATGTTTAATTTACTTATTTAAAGATACCATGTGTTACAAAGGACTTCTGACTTGGCAGGTCACTAAATACACTATAGTGAATATCACCACTTAGCAAAAACTTTGGAATAAATAGTTAAATCCCAATACCAATGTGATTTCCAGAGCCAATCTCTGGATGATGCTCACTATGCTGGGAAAGAGCGGGGAAGTTGCAGTCAGCTCAAGCCCTCGCTCTCTTTAGAAAGCCTTTGGCAGTTCTTTAGGGTTTATACACTTGCTGGGCTGAGCCACCTGTTCAGTCCTGTCCGGCTGCCCCGCGGACAGATCCACTCTCCCGCCGAGCCCCAGGAGGAGCACTGCCCGCAGCGATTGATGCTATCGGTACCTGATAACCTTCAACAAAGGCAGACCCGCCCCGCCGGTCACAGCCACGGGTTGGTCACACACCTACATCAGACACACAAGCCCTCTCTCCGTCTACTCCGAGCCTTCTGTCGTTTTGGGGGTTTGTTGGTCAGTCCCACAGGATCAAATTTATGAAATACGTTGTAACAAACCCTACCAGAACTGCCATACGGATGTCTCTCCTTCCCTTGAACTGCTATAGAAACCCAAAAGATACTCAAGTGGTTACTCATTCTTTTACTGTGATGTATTTGTAGTTTTTTCAGGTACCAAAACTCCATATGTTGTCAAATGTCACAGATCCATTTAGGCTGCAGAAGCTAGACATGAAAAACTGCAAATGATGCAGCTTAATGACAAATGCTTATACAGAGAAGATACTGCAACTCCATGAAGAAAACAGGGCAATCCAGGTCCACTGTTCAGTCAGTTTTGGGCTTTAAGCAACCTTTTAAGTGATTTCTGTGTACACATATAAAAGGCAATTGCCCTGCAATTGGGGGTAGCAATTACTCCTTGTTAGGGGCATCTTTTTTTGGGACTTTTCTCCAGCTGTAAAGCCGTTCTGAAGTACTTCAGAGTCATTAACATTGGAAAAGCCATGTAAGATCATCAAGTCCAGCTGTTAACACACACTACCGTGGACTAAACCACATCCTCAAGAGCCACAGTCACACATCTTTGAACACTTCCAGGGATGGTGATTTCACCACTTCCCTGAGTAGCCTGTTTCAACACCTGATCCCACCTTCAGAGAAAAAAGTTTCTAACTTTATTTGGTTTTCCTAATCTAAACTTCCCCTGGTGCTACTTCATTGGAAATTAAATAGATTCTCTATTCAGTATAAACATTTGCATGAACAGAAGCCAAGATTTGCAGCTTTTAGTCTCAGAAAATTGTTTTTCAGTGGGAATAAACTACAATATGGGTACCCTACAGTGTTCAGTTTGCTATTTTGCTCTGCTCTTTGCATGGCCTCTCGTTTTAAACTCAAGAGCCACTAGAGCAGACCCACACCAGCCACAGGAACTTACAGCTACTAAAGACAAGCTGTATTATCAACTCCTGGCAGCATTTCATGTTTGGATCCTTCTTGAAGATGTTTTCAGAGTTTATAGTAATTACTATTAGAAAATGTCAATATTTGTCAGCAGACCTCATTGCCAATTCCCACCAATACTGCTTCTTTCCAAAGCAAAGATGGATGCATGATTTCCAGATATTTTATGGGTCAGATCTGTGATAAAACATCTGTGATGTTAAATCTGTTTTCATCATATTCCATTAAATCACACCACTCAGGATTCAGCTCCTTGTTTTCCTTTTTTCTTTTAATTTTTCTGAACCATATACTATCACAGCACAAATTTAACAGCCAAACTGTAACAACAGTAATCACATTGTGCTAGAGGACAGTGATTTTGTTTTCCTGGCACATAATATAAAGATTCTTAGAAGAGGAACCTTTTCAGGCGAGTATTTGACATCCAATTATTTAAATTGATTTATTGTTATTAAATTATACTTTGGTAATTTTCTAAGGCAAAATAATAGGAGCGAGAGAGCAAGAAACCAGGTTTGTTTTACAGGTTCCTTCCATATTTCAGATATTTTATTTTCATTGTTTATCCTTGTTTAACTCAAGAAGAAAAAGGTGAGCTATCCAGACTGATAGGTCCTAGCTTGAGGACATTTCTTCCAGAGCACAAGTTGCAGGCTCTCCACATTGTGAATGAAATCTGAAATGAGTTAATGTGGCAGAAATGAATCCTTGAGGCTACAGTTGTCACAATATATGTACAGATACACTAATATCATTCCATTAGATCTTTTTTCTCTGAGATGCTGTTATACAACCAAACTCAAATTTAGCCAGCTCTTATGCCATTATACTCTTACACGGTTACAGGGACAGTAAAGAATAATTCCTTGACAATTCCTCTCCAGATCAGCAAGTTAATAAAATTTTAAATGTAATGTAAGAAAATATTTATATTAAACATGTCTTTTTGATTCTGGGAAATAAATTGTCTTCTGAAGCACTTGTAAAACCCTGCATCTTTAGGCAGTAACAATCTGTAATTTCTCAATGTTTTTGTTAATTTTATTGTCTATTAATGAAGACTTTTAACCGATATAGAAGCATCAGCTCACAGAAATAATTTTTTAGCTGATAAAGATGTTAAGTCATATTTGAAACTCTACTAATCGTATTGCCTGGGTGCTTGAAAAGTACCCAGCAGAGTTATTAGGCGATAACATAATTGTTCTCTATGAAAACTGGATTTTACATTTAAAGAAAAACAGATGAAGAAAGAAAGAGTCACAAAATAAAATTTTATCTTTTTATGTATGTACCTAATTACTAAAGCTTTAATAATAATTACATGTTTCTTAGCAATTTTCCCACTAGTACTTTTCAAAAGTTTCTGATGGCTCCTTCAGTTCTTTATGATCTTGATATAGAAACTGAGGAGAAATAGAATTTGGAGGTGATGTGAAACAACTCAATTTTCCTGTTGTTTAGGAGTCCATTTGGACAGCAGCCGAACCAGCTCCAGGACAGACAATTCCTTATAGTTCTATAGATTTTTGAAGATATATGATAAGCATTACTCTCTACAACTTCCTGAAAGGTTGTCCTCAGGTGGGGGTTGGTCTCTTTCTCCAGGCAGCAACTGACAGAACAAGAGGACACATTCTTAAGCTGCACCAAGGGAAACAGAGGTTGGATATTAGGAAAAAGATTTTACTGAAAGAGTGATAAAGAATTGGAGTGGCCTGCCCAGGGAGGTGGTGGAGTCACTGTCCCTAGATGTGCTTAAATAAAGACTGGGCATGGCAGTCGGTGACATGGTTTAGTTGAAGGGTTAGAGCATGGGCTGGATTCAGTGACCCTGAAGGTCTCTTGCAACCTGTCGTGGCTGCTCACAGCCATAAGTCACACATATAATTGTCCAGATTGACACAACACTTTTTGGAGAACTAAACTTTTTTCAGGCAGCTTCTCTCAGCCTTCCATTCTCTTCCATGGGCAGCATCACTCAGCCCTTGGGCAGCACCACTCAGCCCTTGGGCAGCAGCACACAGCTTTCAGAGGACTAAACTTTACCCAAGCAGCATCATACAACCTTCCAATTTGTTCTTCCTTCTGGCCAACCAGCTAACTCCTTTCTGTTCCTCACACAGCCACCTAACCCTGTCTGACCCTCATTCAACATCTTACTTTTTCTGTTCCTCTCCCAGCCTGATCCTTCCTCCTCTCAGCTCGGCCAACAGACTCCAACAGACCGACTCCAACAGACCGACTCCGACAGACTCCGGCACATCTTCACAGCTCAGCAGGCAGATCTCACCTGACCCAGGATCAGCCAACCCCCTCTTTTGTGGGGCTTGTCCTTATTGGTTACATCTGGGGCCCATCAGGGGCCAGACTGCCTCCAGTCCTCTGCAGTATTGGCTTTTCCCCCACCAACCTGGTGATTCTGTGATCATCGTTTTCCCAGACTGTCTCAGGACTAGCAATAAGCTCAGAAACGAGCACTGTTAAAAGTTCATGTCACTTTTCCAACACACAATTCAAATTTTTTATGTTTCTTGAAATTTAGCTGTCAGCCTTACTGAGAGAAGCTTCAGAGCTCCTTAGCACTGCCTTGGGATGCCTCAGATGGGATGACTGCATTGGCCAAGATCAGCAGCCCCATCCAGAACTGCAGATTTGGCATCTTTTCCACACTCACTCTTGAAAAGTCTGAAAGAGACAGCAATGCTGGGTTCAAATAACACAGAGGTCCTACCGTAGCTTCATCAGTTTTTCACAAAACTGAGGGAACACACCTCCTACAGGGAATAATTACAGCTCTCACTTACTCAAACTACTGCTTCCCTTCTCACTATTTTATAAACTATCATTATTCTGTGGACTTTAAAAAGTTTTCTGAGTGTGCAGTGAAAAATGTTCATCATTAACATATTGACTATTGAGAAATGTTATTGTCCTAAGTACATTTGACTCCTTTTATATCGTGAATTCATAAATTTGTTCATAAAATGGATAGTTTTCATAGTCTTTGATGATTACTTTCAATGAAGAAAGAAAATACATGTTATGTAACTTGGTACGTTTTTAAAAATTAATTTTTAATATGATTTTTTTATGTATTAAAAGACAAGAAGTAATTTACCATGATGGGTGGGGTAGCATAAACCCCTAGCAAACATAACATGGTGGAGGCAAGTTTTATTTGGTATAAAAGTAAGTAAAAATAGTTTTACATTCATTAGACAAGTATCATGTTTAGAATTGCACTGGGTTGTGAAATAATGATCGCTGCGCATTTATCAGCTACAAAACACTGCCACTCTCTTTCAAACCTTATTACCATATTTCTAAACACATTCATTTATCTGCTAAAGAATAGTCACTCACAGCTTCATTTGTTCCATTTTCTTGCTAATAGTCTACCTTTAATCTTCATGCCTTTGGAAATGCAAGGCTTCTGCACACAGCTCTATGTACATCTGCCTCCTATGTACATGCACATTAAGAATCGTCATGTGGCTTTTTAGGTGCATCTAATTTGTAAGGGCCAAATTGCTGACAGACTTCTGTAAGGTGATAACAATGTAGTCCTTTCTTTAACATCCAGCTCAGAAAGGTCACTTTACCTTATTTATGACTCTTTTTTCTCCTTCAACCAACTAGACAACTTTCCAACTTTTCCAACATTAATGTTCTATTAATAATAATACACCCAGCATATAATTTTTAATATAAAGTCTCAATTATGATTTTGTGAGTTGATTTTCTTTCTGGCAATTTCCTTGTTAAATAAGAAATGTTATATATGTCATAGACTGCTATGTATACTTACCAAGGAATTTTAAAGGGACTCCCACATCCATCAATATGAAGCAGAGTTGAATTCATACTCTTAAAAGGTGAAGACACCCTCTGAATACAGATTGACCTGTCCCTGACCTTGTTCTGCTTTCCAAGGACTCTGTTCATAATGAATTATTAGTATGTGTTATAAGTGCATGTTATAGTATTGGCTTTTCGCAAATATTGGGATAAATGCTATAATGTTAAAATAGCTTGTCTGTATGGACATAGTTTTTTTTCTCTCTTCTCTCTGCTAATAGCAAAAGTTAAACATAAGTTTTTAGAGATAGTATGGTTAAACTACCCACCTAGTTGAGATAACAGCCCGTGAACGTGCAATGGGAGCCCTGCAGCTGAAACAACAATTATCAACATCCACTGCCTGCAAAAGACTGAGACCACCACCCAAATTAAAAATGATAAGGACAGTATTAAAACCACAAGCCAAGAAACATGCATGCTCTAAAAAGGCGGACCCAAGGAGTGGCCATGCAAAACAGTTCCCAGAAAAAGTTGATTATGCATGGTCCATGAATATGCAACAGGTGGATGTGTCAGAAAATGTATTTAAAGTGGCTTTCCTGAAGCAGCAGTGTGCTCTTGGCAGCATGCCAAGCACCCGGCTGTTTAACCCTTTGCTTTATGTTTGTCTCCTATTGTCTTTTTATTAAACCTTTTAAATTTTACCAGGACAATGAACACTGTTTTTCACAGTATGCCTTACTTTCTGGTTAAATATTATTATTGCCACTCTGGCCAGCTCAGTATTATACACAGTTCTGTAGAAACCTCATATGCTTTGTGTTCTCAGGGGTGAATGTCCACAAAGATCTGTACCTCTCCTTTCCCCTCCAATTTCTTGCAGCTAGATATTCCTCTAAATCTTGTGGGAGCTAAATTTATCTCAGACTTGTATCTTTCTATTCGATTGAGCTAAAATTGGACAGGAGCCTTAAAAATGGTTGGAAAACAGAATGACAGGCAGATATACACACACACAGAGTACAGGCAATTATAGAAGAAGTTGGGTTAAAAGTTAAATTACATCAGCACAAACATTTGATTGTAAACCATGCAGAGTGAAATTAAATGCCAAAATGTAGAAAAACACTTGAATTTCTATGGAGGTTACATGCAGTGTAGATATTTCAAAATCTGATTCCTAACAGAAGTCAGTGATTCATCTTTTATTTCTTGTGAAAAGATGAGAGGTTTGCATCATGTGACATTTCTGAACTGGCAGACCAACTTGTACTGAAGCTCCATTTGGTGCCATTAAGGAATCAACTGTCTTGAAGTTGTTAGCTTCTAAAATTCCCTTCTGTCAGTGAATCCTTAGTATTTATACTGTTTGGAAAGGAGGATAAGTCTTGTTGCAACAGAAGAAATGTTGAGCTGCAGCTTGTTCATTTTTTCCTTTTGATTGGCACATACTTTTCTTCAGAACTCCTGAACAGACAGTTTTGACCATGCTTTTTGTCATGTTTTTCACTTTGCATTTATTTCTATCCTTAGCAGGAGGGGTGTCAAAGGCTGTGCTTCTTCCTTTAGGTTCCTTCTCCCAGTAGAGTTCTAACATGCAACAGGATAATAAGCAAACAGCAAAAATGTGGGGTTTTTAAAATTTTTTTAAGGAATTATGAAATTGTCTTCTGCTTCCAGGGGGAAGAATTTAGTAATGAAAGTATATTGCATGATATTCCTCTAAAAATAAACTTGACAAAACTGCTACAAGAAAAGTGTCTTCCCTCGAACATGTATACTGTTTAAAATACAAGCTGAGCCATACTTTACAGAGAGTTGTTGGCATCTTTCTCTTTTCAGTCCCAAGTGAAACCCGTGGCACTCTTTGGTCAGGGTCTTCAGCTGTAGCCATCGGCATTTCACGTGTTTCATCTGAGAGCTGGAGTCCACTTCAATTAAAAGGAAAAAGTGCCTAGACAGGTAATACAGCCAAAAAAATCTTGAGCACCAAGATTTAATAGGATGAGTTCTCTCTCCTTCCCTATCTCCATGGCTATAGACAAAACATAAATGTCTGATGCAGTCTGGTTTCACAGTCTTCTTAGATTTAACTGGCATTAAGTAAATTTAACCCAGGTCTATGGCATTTTTCCACACTGATGTGGTAGAAGTGCTAGTATTTTCTGGGAATTGCAAGGCTACATGTTTCATTCCAGATTCATATAGCAGATGTGCTAAGCTTCTACAGATACAGCAACTGCAGCATCAGAGCTATATCAAAAAATGATAAGTATAGAGTCTATCGAAATACAAAAGGTTTATCCGTGTGATAGAATTAAACTAAATAACTCCAATAAATTCTTTAATATATTTTATATTTTCTTTTTTTTTTTTTTTTAATGTTTAAGTGGGAGAAAAATTTCTGTCTTTTATTAAAGAGAATGAAAATTTTCCAAACCAGTAGATGAGGTTGGATCCCATTCTCCTGGGCTTGATGGCATGCTTCCCCCAAATAATCATACCTTTTCATATATGTAACCATAGTTCCATTACGAAGTTCTTGGTTCTGGCAATACAGTTATGAAAGTGGATGTGGCGAACTCAAAACAGGAGTTGTGTGACGCAGGACAGCAGTGATGCAAGAGCAGCATTGGTATCAGTACCAGGGCAGCCATCTGGAAATATGATCCCTTGTTTTGTAAATATGTCTCAAAATCAGTCTTGCTGTTGACACTTCATCTGTCTAAGATAATACAGGGAGTTAATTTTTGGGAATATTTACCTGCAGTTGTTTGGGGGATTCATGTAATAAAATCTGCTCTTTAATTGCTTTGCCACAAATATTTGTTCCAATGAAATACCCACTGGTATAAAAAAATGTTGTTACTGTTCAGTCTTGCATGCATTCAGATGAAAACTATGCAAATGCCAGCAAGAGAGTCAAGCAAATTGAATCCAGACTCCATATCAAATGAATTCAGCTCTTGATTGCTTTTGAAGAAAACATTAAATGGTAAACTTCAAGACATCATTATAGAAACCTCTAACAGATGCATGTGTAAGGAAGTTAAAAAAAATCATGTATTTTAAAGTCTTAGATATTAATTTTATGAGCAAATAGTGCTTTCTATTAGAGCAGCTCTTAATTTTTTTTCTCATTTTTCGCATCAAATGCGAGAGTTGGAGCAATGGTGCAAATTTTTCACCCCAGCGTAGTCATATTCCAATGGGATTTCTGTCCTCACAACTACAGACCCCACAAGTACTGGCACAGGAGTGCCATAGCTCAGTTCAGTAACTTATAGGAAGTTTCACTGTGCAGCAGCTGCTCCAGGTATGTGTTGTGGACCTGTACATAACATAGTGGATCAATCTTTTTATAGGTAGAAATAGAAACACTGATTTCAGCTACAGTGAGGCAGAGTTTGCTTGGCCTGATTCTTTTATGTTTGTCTGATGTTTTTGAACTTTGTTTGAGAAGTTTATTCTCTGCTTATCTTTCCCCATCTATAATTGCCTCTTAAATGCATCTTTTCCATTGTCAGATCTGGATGGCTTTGTTTCCCTTGTTGAGGAAGCAAAGTCACCATTACCTGTACAAATAATTAACTCTGGGTATCTATTCATGTTGCCTCTGCTGGGCAGCACCCTGGCTATTATTGCAAAACAAGAAGGCTCAACACCACATTAGCCTAAAAATGATTTATGAGCAGATGTAAAAGCTACAGACGTTGCCAAGAAAACAAGTAACAAATGTCAACTGAGCTTTGAAATGTTCCATGCTCTTTCAGCTGAGGTTCTGGTAGAGTAGCTGAACATACTACAGTGTTTATTGCATCCTTGTAACCACTGATTGCTAATTCCAGGGGCTTGTGTTACTGAAGCTTAACCAAATGAACACTAAGCATGTTTATCGACACCGCTGAACACCGCTGCGTTACTGAATAAACACGATCAGGGGAAGGCTTGGAAGGGAGAAGAGAGTTTGGCTGCTGGTGATAATTTCCAGTTGTGAAGCAATTATTTAGATAGCAGAATTTAGTCTGAGAATAAAGAGTTTAGTAAGTGCTGGATTTGCATAACAGTAATACACATCACTTTAAATTTCCTCCTGGTGTTTTCATGCACTTTTAAAATGAATCCTAATTATAAATATTATACAAGTCTCACATAATGTGAATTTACTTGTATGTACATTCGCATTGTCCTTATTTTTAAGTGTGCTGATGATTAACATTACTAGCCAAGTTATTATGTTAAATGCAGGAGTATACTACACACCATCTTTTAGAAATAAATTTTATGCACATTAAATGTGCAGAGAACTTTAAAAATTTACCCCTAATCAACTTTACAAAAAAAAAAAAAAAATCCAAAGAAAACCCCAACCAAACAAAAATCCTTAAAGTGAAATCAGGATAATCAGGATTACAAGTGAAATCAGAATTAAATACTGTACTTGACATACTCAATTTAAATATGAAAATAAAGCATTTTTAAGAAAGCTAAAACCCATCACACTGATTTTTGATACTTTAAATAGAAGGAATGCTTTTCAAAGAAGGCCCTTAAAGAAAATGTTCAGAAACTCACTTTCTCATATGAAGACTGCAACATTCCATTTCTCAGGTATTGTGTGACAAATATGAACGACATTAAATTTCTTTGAGCACTAGTATGATTATTCTGTGCTAGGCCATTCTCCAAAGTGAGTCACTGCTGCCATCTGGAAGTCAATGAATTGAATTAAGATGTTTATATCTTACGTGAAGACTGAAAAAAAAGCATTGCAAAAGTTGTAAATATAACCTGAGGTGTGAGAACATGAAAACATGGATCCCATCCATGTGGAAACAGTGGATTTCACATTGCAAAATTTACTACAGTGAGTGTACAATTTAGTATAACCGGGATATGTATTTATTTAAATATTTGATTTATTTTTCTTTTCTTTTCTTTTTTTTTTTATTTTACCAGAATGGTTTATCTTTATCCTGACCTAGACTCTTGAAAACTCTCAATTAATATTAATAAACTTTCAATCCATCCAGTAGAAATTTCACTATGTGAAGATTTCTGCATGGAAATCATTTTTTCAAATTTTCCATTTTCTGAGGACAGAAAAACACACAAAAAAATCACATTTACTTGTATGCAGATAATGCAGAAAAAAGTTGCATGGAGTCTACTGGCATCTGTCAAACAAGCAGAAATGTTTCCCATCACCTCTAGCATTGAATTTTCCTTGATAAATCCAATGATAGAATGTTTTAGTCAGAAAACAGCCTCAGAAAAAATGCATTAACATATGGTTAGTATTGCACTCGCATATCCAGCTGCCTGATCCAATTATCCTAATTTAAAAGAAGAATAATTTATGTTTGCTAGTGAATGACATGTAGAAACAGTGCCTACGTTGTGTCTTCTAATAATTTACACTGAAGCTTTGGACAATCCAGCGGAATAAATCTCACAGACGTTTAAAAAATATTATCTTAAGAAGCAGTGTCAATTTGGAAATGGGTGATCTGGACGCCAGCCTCTGAGAGTTCTTCCATCAAAGACAAAGCCGGCAACGCTGTCTGAGGTGCTGGTTTGATACAACTTCCAGAGCTATTCGCAGGTGTGCAGGGAGCCCCCAGGGCCAGGCTGAGCCCCGGGCTCTGGCTCCTGCCCCATTCCCAGTCCCTGGCCGCAGAGGGGTTCCAGCACTGCCCTGAGCTCTGTGACCCCTGAGCTGAGCAGGTCCTGGCAACCTATCTGACTAGCTGCAGCAGCATTCCAGGCAGATGTCGTTTCTCTTTGTGTGTGGTTTTTGTTTCGGTTTGGGTTTTTTTCCCCCTAATTAACATTTTTGAATGGCTAATTAAATTTATTAACAAAGCTATTTCATTGCTCAGTAAATAAGAGTTCATTAAAAACACATTATTGAATGCTTAACAACAACACACTAAAAAGTATAGAAAGGGTAAGTTAATGATCATATTTGTACTAATATCATAGCATGAGAATGCTCATTAATATTTATTTGAGATTGCCTCAGTAAACATTATTATTTGCTACACATTACTAACATGTTTTAATGATCTTGTATTTATTCAGTGAACAATGAAAACTGATGATGTGCAAGTGTTTGTTTAAGGCTTAACAGCTCGTTATAAGGGTGTATTTGCACACAAGAACAATTAACACACCAGCACGCAAGAGATTTTATTGATAGCACAAAGGCAATCTTAGGAAATTACCCATGACCAGCTCTGAAGCAGATGAAGACACAATCCAAACTCTGTCAGTAGAGTACATGGGTCCTTGCTGACAGTGAGGTTTGGGACTGAGCTGACAGGTTGAGTCCTGGTCTGTGAGATACACCACATGGCTTCCCGAAGCAGAAACAGTCTGATTATTGATAACATGCTTGCACGAGCCTCTTAACTTTCATTTTGGATATGAACCTGTTTCCCCTGGAGTTCCAGGAAGTTTTTCCTTTCAGTTTTGGGAGAATCAGATTTTCCTCTCAAACTGGTATACAATTTAACAGTTCTCTACACACAGAACACCCAGGCAATTCCAACTCAGTTCTTCAGCTTCTGTGTACTACTACTTTAACTAACTTCATCAATATTATTTATTCATTAGGAGACCAAAGCCTAGTGATTCATTAGTCTCACAAGAAGTTACATGTAAATGACTTAGTCATCCAAAATCCAGTTGCTGCCCTGTATATTCACTCTCTCAGGGTTGGTGAAAGAGTAGGAAACTCAGTGTATTTTGCACATCGCTGACTGTTTCTTACAAGGGTATTTGTGTGCTAAAAGAGATATGTGAACAAACACACTCGCGAATATAAACTGTGTTTACTAAAGAGATTGTTTTGTCTTCTGATGTGCTACCAAAGCAACTACAGACTTCCTTGCAGCACACGGAGAGATGACATAGCACATAGTGTATTCTGTAAGTCACTTCTAATTCCCATCAGCTCCAGAACTGCTTTATGAATTGCTGGGGTGAGTTAAGTTTCCAGCTACACATGTAATTTCCTGAGACACCTGCATAGCTGCTCATGAGAAACCTATTGTAACAAGCAATAACCTGAGTAAAAATAATATAAAGATTATAAAAAACAGGCAAAAACATAATGTAAATTAAAACCGGAAGGTTAAATCTTCAACAGAAGGAGCGAGCAGGATTCAGTATCACTGAGCTTTGAAAGGCGCTACCTTAACAGCAGCTTGGGATTAAACACAAGAGCACAAAACTCAGAATTACGACTATAACCTCTGGCAGACTTTTGTTTTCACACAGCAGAGAGGGGTTTGCTGTTTTTAATAAGAAGTAATGATCTGTATTTTCAGGTGTATCTGCTTCGCTGCCTGACAGAACAATTCTGATGCAGCACAAGTTCTGCCTCTGAGGGCTTGCTCCACAGACACCAGTTTATTCATGGGGAGTGAATCTGTCCCTGGAGTGTTTGACTTCTGCATTGAAAGAACACTTAACGGTTTTGTTTGTTGGTAAATAACCTGAATATGGTTTCAAAATGAACGTGAACTTGACGCTTGTGCTTGACAAACATGCAGGAAAAGCTTGTGCCACCAAGAATCAGAAGTCTGAAATAGTGGGTATGAGACACAGGAGCACTGTGGAGCTCTCAGTTTGCATAAGAAAGCACACATTTGACAATACACAGTAACAGGCACAGTTATGAACATCACTTATTTCCCTTCTTATGGCAGTGCAAAGCATCCCACTCCTCCTGCATGGGAGTTCTGTGGAACTCCATGAGCTTTGGTCTGCCTGTGTTGTAGCTGCACCTTTGCCTCCCCCGACATGATGTGCTCATGGGAAAAGCATTTCCTCCTGAGATCTTGACATCCTTCTGTATTTATCCCCATCTTTTCTCCAGGGAAAATACACTTATCCTGCTAATGCACATGCACAGCAATGGCACTTTGAAGACTTGCACACATGAAATCATTAAAATTAAGGCATGATCAAAAGGGACAATGTTATTCAGAGAGAATGAAATTTAAATGGAAACTTCAGGATGCCATCCAACTTCAAAGTGTCTTACAGAAAATTCTACATTACCAAAATGTGCAAATGATAAATAAGTAAGGAATTCTTAATGGAGATAATAGCCAGAGTAAAAACTTGAAAACAAACCCTAGATTAAACAAATTCTCACACAATTTGAAACTACAATATAGAATGATTTCACTGAAATGGAAATATATTTGAAAACTACTTGGCTACAGGAAGCAAGTTCACATCAATAACATTGATTGACTGTAAGGACACAGCTCCTGACAAAAAAAAAAAAAAAGGCATTTTTAAAGGAGTTCTTAAAGGAGTTTATTTCTTCCTGACATTATCATGACACCAGAGTCAGGCATCAGGATTCTAGAAATTTCATTAGAAGTACTGTGGTATGCTAAGTTTTGGTGCTATATCTATATAAGATATCAGAAGAACTGACTGCCTAAAGAATGCCATATGACTACATTTGGGTATGACAGAGACAAGTCTGCAGCCAGGCTCTCTTTACTATTGTGCCATGAGGCAGAGACAATGGACTGTAATACATTTATTTTGCCAGGCCTCTTCAGAGAACGCTTGTCATCGAACCTCCAGAGAAAACAGGGCTGCCCTTGCCCAAATCCTTAAAGAATAATTGGATTCTTCATCAAAATTTGATTATTCTTTTAAAATTCTTTACAGAAAAGTCGTGGCTAGCAGGAAGAAATTTGACAATGTCACTATAGGTTCCTTGAAATCTGGATTTACAAATACAGACTGTGGAAGAATCAGACACGTAAATCTCCAGAGCGTAGAAGTGTAGGAGGGATAGAGCAATGAGGGCTTTGCAGAGTGTTTATTTTTAATTAGTAAGGAAACTGAGAGGTAAGTCCATTTTAAAAGAAGCTGTCTCTTCAAAACAGAAGATGGGCATCAGTATTGCCCCAAAGTTTCTGACATCTCTAATTTCTTTGTTGCCAGGGATTTCTAGAGAGATGTGAAGTCTGGACTGCTGCAGGAATTTACAGCAATCTAGGCCAGTCCTTTGGCAGCAGCCAAGACTCCTGTATTAAACCAGCATTTGACAACATTTTCCCAGCTCACAAGTAGTGGATTCCCTTCATTTTCCAAATCCAGTAACTGCTTCTGCACACCGTGCTGCTGTTACCTGGTGATGCTACAACAAGACTATGCCCTTGCATGCCTGCAGAAGACAGGTTATATTTACTTCTCTAACTGAATCTGGCAGCTCTTGTTGATATAAAGCAGAAACAGAACTACTCTAGGTCAGCTTAATTCACTCACTGTTTGAAAAGGACTGTTGGACTTCACTGTAGACAGCACTCTTTTTTTAACCCTCCAAGTTGTCTTTACTTTTCTATCTCACTTTCTTCTATTTGTAAAACAACTTAATTCAGATTCCCACATTACTGTTAATTAACATTGATTTAATTTTCAGTTAAGTATATATTTAAAGTTGAGCAGCAGATACATGAATTCCAGAACCAGGGCCAACAATTGTGCCAGACAAATCATATAAACCATACAAACCAATAAATAATCAACAAAGAAGGTATTTTTTATGATTTAAATAAAAAAGTTATTTTAAAAGTACCATTAAGTAGATGCCACAGAACAATATTATGCAGGTTAATTTTATTGGTGCCTTTGTTTAGGTAATTCCCATCAACTAAAAAAAATGGTAATTTCAACATAGGCAAAGGAGAACAGTCATTGAGTGAGTGCTAATGAATTTCTCCTTTATTAAAACATTGTCAAAATAGAAACTGTGATCTCAGCTCATTATAGCAATAATTGTGTTTACTTACTCATTTAGTCAGCAATAGCTAAGGTACTTACTAGAATTACTTCAATACGTAGCAGAAAGGAGTTGAATGGCAGCAAAGAGGACAGTGAAGAGTTTGCAAATTTAATTTGCTAACTACATTCAAACTATTCAAAGATAAGCAGCTGTTTTTTTCAATTTATGATGGTTTACAGATGCAAATACAACCTGGCTCAGGACCTCTGTCCTCAGCCATTCTATCTTCTGTGACAGTGAGCACTTCTCACCCTGGTTTGTGTTCTCTCTCTACTGCCCAGACAGAAGTGTCAATGCCCAGGTATCCGCACAGCTTGGGTACTAATTCCTCCATCCTCTACTGTCATTCTTGAGGTCACATGTCAACCAATAAGGTCATCATTCAAAAGAAGGACAAGATTGCTGAATCAATAGTGAAAGTTTAGGGAGATTTTTCAGACTGTGAAAAAGATGAAAAAAGTAACTCTCAGTACTCTTTTTAGGTATTATAGATATTTCGAGAATTACTGCCGATAGTGTATTGAGCATCAGCAGTGTTCTCTATAAAATTGGCCCTGAAAGTAAGTATAGAATTGTGCAACTGAGTGTAAATGGGTATTGGTCTGTGTGTGTGCCTGCAGAATCACATGTACAAAGTACACAGCGGAGTTTTCAGTGCTGCATTTGCCCTGAGATCTGTGCGTTAAGCAAGAGGATGAATAAAAACCACAACAGCATTTGTCCTGCAAGCCCTCTTCTAAAAACAAACAGCAAAATTGATATTCATGAGACTCAAGTGGGACAACATAACACAATTAAGCTCAATTTTCACAACATTTTATCCTGAAAAATTCTGTTCACAAATAGAACAAAAAACTGGCTTACTCAGCATCCAAACGTGGACTGTAACTGAAATCCTACAGTCATGTACATGCCCTTAAAATTAGTATTGTATGTACAAGGTAATTTTTGCATTAAAGAGCATTTGTACAAAGTTGTCATAAAACAAGTCCAATAGAGCCAATTCTATAGTCAACTGCATCCTGGGATCACTTCTGGGTGAAAATGTTGTCCAATTCATCTACAAATATACAACTACAATTCACTAGAAGACTCTAGATTAAATTCCTTATGCAGTTAAGGCCAATATTGTCCAAATAAGAAAATTTAGCAAAGGTCATGACCTAATTTAGGAATGATCTCTAATACCCACTAGAGCATTAGGAACAGAAAGCAACAATATCTTTGAAGGGCTGCTCTGTACTTCCAATTACTGTTTTATGCTTGTAGCACTTGTAGATGATGAAGAAATGTATTATCGATGAAGTGAGGGCAATTTTTTCTGAGCTCCATTTTTCACATACCTATGAATTCCAGCCTCTTAAGAGCACCAGCATGGAATTCACTGTGTGATAGGGATGGAGGCTTGAACAATATCTCAAAAACAACTGCATGCTTGAGGGTGCTTCCTGTACTGTGCATTAGCTGGAAAGTTTTAAATAAAATTCCTTTGACCTACATGTTATTATCGAGGATCACATTTTCTTCAAGCAGATTGTCAAAAATGCAAAATTTAAGTTCTTCATGGTAACCTTTTATGGAGTCTTTCTAAAAATACAATTAGCTAAAAGGACAAGTTAGAAATCGTGTTAATATTAATTGTAGCAGATGGAATTTTGAGGGGAAGCAGAAAGGCTAATTTTAATTTCTTACTTAAAAATAGAGCTGTACCAGCTGCAAGTCATTCCCAGCCAACTTGTATTCACTGAAACTGAAAAAAAGACTGTCAAGCTCATGAGTAGCCAACATCCTTGCTCACAAATCTAGAGGCAACAGTACAGGACTTCTGAACTTGTGATGCATTGCACACAAACCCTTCTCCCAGAACATGATGGCTATGTTAAACTGTGTCAAATCTTAAAGAGATCTATTCTGAGGATATGAATTTATAGCACTTGTCACCACAGGTGATATTGCCAAAGCTGTGCAGAATATCAGCAATTAGCCTACTCTGTAGTCATGTCTGCGAGCAGAAAGTGTGCTTGTTACCCAATACAGGTCTGCTTGCTATAAATAATTCTAGCAGTTTTAAGTGCTGATTTACTTTAGAAACATGGAGCCTGATCTGGCTTCAAATTCTTCAGAGTTCTGAGGGATCTGAAGGTGCTTTTTGGTTCCTCAGTTAGCTGCTTTTACCAGATTAATTGATGTATTATCATTTTTTGGGGGAAACTCTCTTTTGCCTTTTAAATTTCTAGATATAAACACACCAAGAATACACAGTAAGCAATAGCTGCCTTATTAGAGACAAGCCTTTCCTGCTGAAATACATTTCATTTCTAGGAGTGATTTGTGGTACCCATTCAAACTCAGTTACTTCTTCTGAAGTTTGTCTAACCCTATGCTATTCAGGAGTTAGTTTTGACATTTCTCCCACTAAATTATAGGGTGTGTCACCTCTCCTAAAGACACAAATGCCATTTTAGCAGATCAGGTGCCACCTCCAGTAGCTGACTAGCCCACTACCTTGACTCAATGTCGTTAAACTTCCCCCACATGGTGACTAAGTTCATGCATTTCAGTAAAGCACCTCTAGTTAAAGAATCTCATATTGTACATCTGCTCATAAATTGATTAAAAATGCTTCAAAGCGACTCATTCAATGGATTAATGCATGCAGGTCATTACTGACTGTTAACTGAGATCTGAACTGATGGAAATTAATTGCTTCAGGATTAAATTAGCTTGTGCTAAGGGATTCTCACAACTTTTGAAGGAAAATGCAAGAGCACCACCATCTTCTCATCTCCAAAGTCTGCTTTGAAATTCTCTACTCTCTTGAGAAGGCCTTGTAGACAAAATATGTTCCTATTCTAAATCTTGTTGCATAAACTGGTGTTGGGCATTTCCAGAGACTGCAGCTTATCCTGTATCAGTTTCAGGTTTTATTCACAGGTGAACCAGTGTAGCCCCATCATGCTGCCAAGAGAGATGTTCTTTCTTCAGGAAGATGAGAGATTAATGCCATTTTATCTGCGTAAAAAAATGTAAATTTCTCCAGTTTATCTGGTGATATATATCATTCAACTAAGTAGGGAGTCTTTACAGCAGTACCAGCAATTTTATTGTTCCTAAGAACTCTCATCTGAGTGCTACTCACAGGATTTCAAGGGTTAAGCATTGTTTCCTGTGTACATTGTAGAATTCCTTCCTATCTCATGTTGCAGCCTTAAAATCCAACTGTACTTTATTATCAACTACTTAACATTTCTTATCTAGAGTTATTTGAAGCCTGCTTTCTAAATAAAAAGATGGTTAAAGAGATGAGCATGTTCAAGACAGGTGTAATAGCGCTATATTCTCATGTGTCAGCCCCAGGTGATATAATATATACCAATTTTATATAATAGTGCTTTTTACCAACACTTGCAGTTTTACACTGGTTGAAACAGATTTAACTAATTTAGTAAGTATCTGGTTATATGTAATATCTATATCTATATATATATATGTGCACGAGTACACATATTTAAAATACTCTGCTGTGTTTTTCCTTTTAAAGTTTAAGTTTACTGACTTCAAATTATTTATTAATTCAAGATGAGCTCAGAATAACTTAGAGTTCCTTAAATTCGGAAATAAAACAAAATCTGACTTCAAAATGGCACATGGCAAATTCAGGCTGACACTAATCACCATGGACAGGCAGCTTTCTTTTAGCTTTACAATCATATCCTTACTACAGCATCAGAAGATGAGCTAAGAAAGCAGCCTATTCTTACTGCAAAACCCAGAAGAGCATAAATGTTCTGACAATAAAGCCCTTTCTAACATAGAAAATGTAAACAGTGTTTCCCTAATCCTTGTCAATGAAAAAATAATGGCAAGTGCTGAGAGTCAACCTAATATTTGCATAACTTCATTAAATTGGCAGATACTTTTTATAAAATTCCATTTAGCTGTCATTCACTGGAGGTGAAATGCATTAAGCACTTGTGGAAAAGGGTTTAGCCACTAAATCTAAAATGTAGGTTAAAAATGTAGAGTATCCACTTCTTGTACCCCACGGTAGGGGTAAGCAGCAGCTTAAATGTGAGCCCTGAATCCTTAAATGACGACTAGGATACAGTCATGGAACTATAACTTGGAATTATTTATTCATTTTTCTCTCCCTCTCCTCTGACATATACAAATATATATTTCTCATATGTATACATAGATGTATATGTATAGCTATGTATGTAGTAACAATTTATACCTGTTCCCATCAGATAGGGAAAATCTCGTAATACTCAACCTCAATTTACTGTTTGCATCTTTACTGACTGCAACAATCTAATACTTTTTAGGATTAGTAGGGAGATCAGCTACACTGACTGCACTGCCATAAGGCTCTCAGTGAGAGTCATGGAAGTGTGGGAGAGAGAATGGATTGAAGGCAAACCCAGTTTTCTTTACAGTTTGTTTCTTAGCTTGTTTTTTTTGCTATCACCGAAAATTTGTAATAACACCCTGACTTTGCAGTCTGCTGGGTCTTCCCTTTGATGTTGCACAGCACAGGCATTCTTGCAGTCATAACAGGTTCTATGATGTGTGACCTTTCAAAAGCTTTATTCTGAGATTTTTGTTCTTATTACCCTTAAAGAACAGCCTTCAATGGCCAGAATGTATTGGTTAGTAGAAATTTATTATCACAATTATGCTATGCTTAATGTAGCTTGGATGATTTTCCATTTCACTCCTGATGTGCCTATCTTGCTCCTAATCAGGGAAATTTAGCTGGCTACAGGTATCTTCAGGACAATAAAATAATTTCTCACAAGACAAAGAAAAAACTCACAACAGAATTAATTTAACATTTCATTAGAACTTTGGCTCTTTATACCTGTTAGAAAAGTCTACCTGGGTCATTTAAGAAGTGAAACAGAGATGTACAATCATGTCTGTAACAAAACCCCTGTTGTTGAAGAGTGAAAGTCACCTCTCATCACTGGCTTCTAAAATTTTGGCATCTGGCAAAACTAATCAATGCTTTTTTTCTTCTGTAGGAAAAAATTAGGTACTTACAGAGTGTGATTGCACAGCTGTTATGGAAGACAGTTAAAATAGCTGGGATTAATAGTCCACAAAAAGCACCATCTCACTCTACTGTCTAGGAAAAGCCCTGATTGTGGGATTAGCCATGTACTTCTAAAAGTCAAAGTAAACAATAAGATTCTCATCTACTTTGTCATTATGGCTAAATTAACATCAGAGCATAACCTTAAAATTCATGAGACATAACTCTCATTGACATCTATAAAAATACATGCTAATAGTGTATATGGACAATTTGACAATCAAAGGATTTGAAGACAATTTTTATATCATTTTAGTTTGGTTATGAAAAAGGTGTGCTTTAATTTCTTTTGCCTCCTTTGGCAAATATTTAAATTATTTTAATGTTTTCTCTGTGAAAATTTTATAGAGAATTTAAAAATCTCACATTTGATCAAGTGTCTCCATAATAGAGCAAGGAAATTTTTCATAGAATCCTGCAACTACTGTGATGGCTCTAATGTCTTTGCCCTAAACTTTAATCTGCAGTGGACAGAGCCAATCCACAGCATTATTTAAAAAGGGGTTTTCTGCAGAGCTCAAGAAGGGACTACTTCATAAATAAATAAAAAAAGTCAGTGGTGACTGCACTGAACAGTATTGCCTAATTTGAGGAGAAGGTGTGAAAGGCAAAATCTGATTACGACACGATAAATGTAATTATAAAATTACTCCAAACAAGTGTGACACATCATAGACAGATCAGGAAACAAACTCAAGGTGGTGAAAATAAAACAGTGCTATGGAACTTTGCAGTAAACTTGCTGTCACAAGATATCATAGAGACAAGTGGCCTAGGAGAGGTCAGAGGAAAGATGAGACTCTGCAGCCGAGCATTTCCTAGAGAATACAGAACTATGAAACACTTTACTTTTGGGGTTAGGTCATGACATGACTTTTGCCTCCGCTCAGGAAGTGTTATTTGTCTCATATAATAACCCTGTGCCGTCCAAGACTTTATAAAGGCTTCACTTTTTTTTTTTTTTCTGAGGGATGCATTTCCCACTGCCGGACACCAGGACACTCAACTGCATTGACAATTGCTCTAATCGAATCCAATTTTGTCTGTAGCATGACTAGTAATAAGATCTGCTATTATGCCATTTCCTCTGTTATGGGGAGATCATGCATTGTAGGCATCCGTTTACAGCTCCTGAACATGCTTGGCATCTTGCTGCCTAATCTTATCAATATAATCACCTTGCAGTGTGTATATTATATTCTAATCACAGCACCTTGTGGGTTTTTTCTTTATTCTTTTAGTCTCAGCTTCTATTTAGTTTTCCAAAGTCCTGAATTCCTCAAAGGTGCTTTGTTTTTTCCTAGAAACTGTAAAAGTCCAACCCTGGGGCAGATGCATTTTTTAGCATTGCCTTAAAGTGCTATAGCAGGTAACATCTGTCTTAAGTCATTGGATTATAAAATGATGAGATCTAAGGAGACATCTGACAAGTTACAATGGATGCCACAAGTTTATAAAATGCACAATGCTTTTCAAGAATGGCTATCCCCTACCTGCCCTGTTTCCTAATCAAGTAACCAACTGTATCAACCTATTCCTGTTCTTTTAAAAATAACCTTTGTTGTTATTGCTTTTCACTGCAAGACGTCTGCCTTATGCCCAAAGTAGGGAGACCATTGATAGACAGTGTTTGGAAATGGCAGTAGAATATTGTACTTTGAATGTTTCTCTCTAAAATTCCCCTAAGAAGTGCAAATTTAGAAAACAAGTAAAATTAGCCAAAGTTTCCAAATTGCTTTTCTATAATTAATCTTGTTAAAATCTCTGTTACTCCAGCTACCTCTAGATCTCTTAAGGGTTTTGATTATATGGAAACATAATTTTATTCTAGCATATCTGCAAGGAGCTACAATGTCTACGGTATGCTGAAACAGAAATGCTCTCATAAATAATGTTGAAAAAGACATTTGTACGGACACTGCTTCTGCATAGTCACACCTTTGCTATTTAAACAGCAGAGAAGCAACCAAATACCTTGCAGAAAAGGAATGCACATTGGCAAGCCAAGTACTACCCCAATACAGTGATAAGAATCTTTGTTTAATTTGTTGCACGATACAATCATATTTCAAAAATTTGTAAAGCTGGAATTTAAAAGCATCTATTACTACTAGCATTTAGTTTTCTCTTCAAGTGTGACATGAAATCATTGAAGATTAAGAAGGGAGAGTTCAGTTTGAAACAGTAGGAGCTCCTACTAACATGCTAAAAGTAAACATTTCATAAAAATTCCCATGTCAAAGGAATCCTTTAGAAAGTGGTACTGTGCTATTTAAATACTCAATTTGATCATTTTATTTGTTGTTATTAATGAAAATGGCACATTAATAAAAATTGATATGACACTGTAAACTTACAGAAAAACACACATCCTCTCCTTTGACCTTCTGTGTCACCCTCAAAATGGGATTTCAGTGAAGCCAGGACCTATGAAGATACTGAGTTGTTGCATTTGAAGAGCACCTCTCTGCATTTGTGTCTCCTTATACTCTCACTGCACTGGGAGATCCATCTTGCCTTCCACTGAGAGGCTTTGGAAAACAGGGGACGAAGTTTATCCAGGAGCATTTGGAAATTTTTAGCCAGAAGGCACTCTGGTGAGGTGACTCACAGGAAGCACACAAGGTATCATTACTCTCAGATATCTCTTGTAGGCCCAGCCCCTCCACCCCAAGTCCCTAAGAGGCCTCAGGTGGTGTCTAGTTTAGTGTCTAATAAGAACTCTAAATCAGACTCTATGGACACAAAAAATGTTAGAAAATAAAGTACTAATAAAAGGAGAGTTGGATCTGTTTCTCATGATCAAGCTGCTGGATGCCATATTCTAACAAATGCAGCTGGCTTTACTTGAGATTTTTTTCCTTGAGAGTTTTATATTAAAAAAAAACAAAACTGCATGTAACGTACAGAATATTATATAATTCTATATGCAGTATTGTGAATTTCTGTGAGGTTTTCTCAGCCTCCATCAAGAACACAGTATACTAGTTCACAGGAGATGAAAGGAAGTTAAATTAGTTGTTCATTTTGAAGGTCATGTGGCTTGATTATTTGTATACTTTATTGCAGCCTGCATTGTATTTTTTTTCAAAGTTGTATCCTTCGAAATTCTACAAACCACTGCTCAAGAGAAATCCCTTCAATATAGGAAAACACCTGACTTACCACAGCAGTTCAAAATAGAAATACTGTGACATATTATGTCACCAGTCACCTGGTGGATATTATCAATAGCTACCACACACTCTAAATAAGCTCTACAGGCAATACAAACAATTGCACCCACAACTATGTGAGATTCCATCGAGTCTTTGGGTTTGGCATTTGAGAGACCACATTCCTGTGTAGTTGTTTGTTTCCTAGTGTTGTTCCTTGGCATTGTAAAGTCAGGAACTTCTTTGGTTTTGTTCGTGACAGCTGAGAACCTCATTTTATACTTTCTGTAAATTCCCTGGTCTTAAGCAGAACCAATTCCTTCTGACTAGTCACGGATTTTACTACTTTTGCCCCAGAGACCTTCACATCACCTCCATCCTTCTTGCTGGGGTCTTCAAACTGCCTCCATGCAGTTTACACTGAACTGAAACTATGCTTGAAAGCATCACTTGAATTTCATCTGTGTTACAGTGCCCACTTTTAAACTGAGTTTCTCAGTTGCTAAAATGTATTACTGGGCTGTTCTTTGGGCCTGTGGCATGATCTGAATAATGGTGCTTTCCATGACCTATGGACACCTTATTTGTAACTTAACAATGATAACATTGTGAAAGTCAGTTTCCAAGGAGAAAATCGAATCCATGACAGATGGAACTTTGTCACAGACCTTCAAGGCAAGAACAGGACCAGCAAAACCAGCTCCCTTATCCCTTTCCGTGGCCATTGGCAACACATACCTAAAGTCCATCACGTATTGACTGAAGGTCTCTATTCATATTTCAAGCCCAGTTGCAAATTTGAATATATCCATGCTATCCCTTCATAAGTTGCTCTAAAGCCAACAATTCCTGTTTCATGCTTCATTTCCTTGACAATGTCTCAGTTGTGAGAAAAGAGACAAAGTTGCTGTTTTGATCTATTGATATTTTGTTTATTCCTTTTCTAAACATTAATAGAGATTCAACTTCTTTTAAAGTTTATAAGAAAAAGGGGAAAACGTAGCAATCATGAGACAAGAGATGTTATCTCCCCTTCTCATTGGCTACAGATAAACAGCAAAACATTAAAAATGACAGATGTGTGATAAGGAATGAATCATCCTAGGCCACTTTCAATAATTTCAATTATTAGTTCTGTCCTTAATCTGTGGTTCAGCTCTCAGAGCCTGTTGTCAGCATTGCAAATGACCTCAATTGTCCATGGGGGCAGAACGAGGTACTTCAGTCCTGTTCCCAGTGGGGTTTGTTCCAAGTTTCATTCAGCTCACTATTAATTGGACAGCACTCTTAATGTCTTGTCCTAAGGCCTGCAGGCCAGACTGAATGAAAGCATCCAAAAGGTAGTAGGAATATTTTCCTTTTTTAACCTTTTTTACTCTCACTTCTACAGCATTGATAGTGTGACCCAAAGCATGCAAGAATCAAGAAAAGACACTAACTTAGCCCAGAAACATCAGTGATTTTTTCATCTCTCTCTCTCTGCAAAAAGTAATGAATTAGATGGTTAAAACATTTTTTTCTCCTTCTGATCTTTTAAGTGGATTATCAATGTCCTTCTTTGATTTTCTCAATGGCTTACTTTAGGAGGAAGGGATAATATGAATTCTAAGGCTGCTGTCTCCTTTGAAACAGAATTTTAAAAGCTGTGACATGAGAGGAGAAAGAAAGATTCCATTGAAAAAGCAGCCAGGGTTGGTCTCAAGGGTTGACCTTAAGACAAGCAGAATAGAGAAAATCAAACAGTTGTGGACATTCTTAGTTCAACTGATGAAACAAGCAGTCAGAAGAGGCTGATTTCGATAGAAAGAAGCTGGCAATTATTTTAATATATGAAGACAAAATCCAAAAAGCAGACAGGAGGAAAGCAATGAGAAGCAAGAGGAGAAAATATAAGCATCATGAAACTGGTAAAAAATAAACTGAAACACTTTCCAGCATGTATTTCTACTGAGTATCTGCACTGAGCTCATACACAAGGCTGCATCCCGTTCTTAAAAACTGGTGAACTCAGCTATATTTGGCATGCATCATGTCAGCCAGGAATTTTAAATTTATTTAGACATGATTTTCTTCTGTTCTAAGCAAGGTGAAGCTACTCTGACATTACAAAACCCACTGTGAGTAGACATGAAACAGCAGAGGATTCATTGTGTTTGTCCCAGTTGGTATTTGCATTAAAAAACAGACAGCACAGTTCTGCAATATTGTAAATGGAGATCAAAATTGCACAAATTAAAGCACATACTTCAAATAAAAGCTCAGAAAAATCTCAAATATCTAACCATTAAAATACAGAGAATATTTATATATTATAAAGCCTTGTTGAAGAGTATGAGGGAGTCTTAAAGATGTGCAGGTTTTCAGCTCAGTTGTTCATGCTGTCACTCTGAAATGGCAAATAACAGTTTGGATAACACCTGCAAAATAACCCTCTATTACACCTCTTTATGAAATGTGTTTTCTTATTGAGTACACTGAAATAAGTTACTGTGGAAACATGCGCTTTTCATTTAATATTCTAACTTCTTTACAGAAATAAGGCTTAGGTAAGAAAGGAGAAAGAGAATATGAAAACACAAGGTATTTCATCTTTTTAGCCACCTGGTTAAGCACAGGATAGATCCACAGATAGCCTACACTAGTGTCACAGTGCAGAGAGGAATTAATTTTTAAAGTTGGTTGAATATTTGTCTCTAAAAAAGATACTGCTATGCAAAATTTTGCCATATATATTTCATATAGATCTTGAACTCAGTTCTGAAACATATATCAAAATCCCCATTTTGACACAATAAGAAAACAGCAAGTATTTTAATTGTTACACTTCATGTTGGACTGCCTGCTTTTTGAACAGTGGAAATTTTAAATGGAAGTAACTTGGGATCTAATACATTGCATGCGGACTGGAGCCTTCAGCATCTTTTAATTCTGTTTTCCAAGTGTTCCAGCACTGAGAAAATCATGGTTCAAAAATTTAGCCTGCATAAACTTAGGAGAAAAAATTACCTACACATCGATAAGTTCTAGCAAACCCTTTAACATCTCTTGCCTTCCGGCTCTCTAGGAGTTCAGAACAGATACTTCAGTCAGAACATTTTCACTACAGATCTCTGTTATGTAGCTCTGAAGAATAATGAAGTTTATTTTATTTTCAATACAGTCTTGTTGCAAGTTTAAACAGCACATAGTAAAGACCAGCGAAATGTCACAGATCACATTACAGGTACCCAAAGACCACCAAATAAAATCAAGATTCAAAATAAACAAACACTGTCATTAAAGCACATAGATGAGATTTTAAAAACATCTCAGAGACTGATTTCAACATTTTCAAGTGAATTATCCATCTGTTGAAATTTTCAACTATGCTAATACACAAAGAATTTGATACTCACACAGTTTGATAATTATTGCTCTACTTAATTATTTTAGAAAGTGACCTGGGAGCTGCAGCCCCAGTGAAAGCAAGCAAAATTGAGGTTCTAAGCATGTGAACTAGAAATTCATTGCGCTCTTTTGAACATGTTCATTCTCATGCTTTCCTTCATGTTATATGGAAATAGAAAGCAAATCTGGATCCATCAGCATGTGAAAGCATCTAATCAGCTCCCTTCTCATTAATTAATGAAACTAAGCATATGTTCAGTTTAGATTAGGGCACTCATATCAATCCCCCCCAAAAATTAAGGATTCTCTCGATAGTGGCAGCATAGGCACTTTGCAATAAGTTTTAATTATTATTAAGCATCTGTCTCCTCAAACACCTACACTTGGTTTTCAAAATTATTCCTATATTTTTGTTGTTTTGTGCTTGTTCAGAGTCATCTGCACAGGTTCTGTACATATGGTGGTGTCTGAATTACAGCAAGCAATGTACAATTATTTCTAGATTTAAACATTATTGTCACAAGTTTTTCCACAGTCTCACAACAGCAGGAAATTAAAAGTGCTTGATTCTCTAACAGAAAAATGGATAAAGCATTGCCTGGTAGGACTCCAGCATTAATCTATAATCTCAAGGCAGAATTCAGTGGAGGTGGATTCACTTTTTGTTCATGTGAATAACCAAAAAAACCCAGGCTTCATTTACATTCAGAAGATGGTCAGTATCTTCTTGACCTAAAATGCAGGCAGCTGGAATGACGCAAGATGATTATTTTCCCTTTCTTCATCATCATAACAGATTGTTAGCTATTGTCACTAGCAATTTCTTTACACTCAAATTCTGCTTTGATTTAAAGCCTTGAAAATATTACAGTCATCCTAAAAATTGTTCTGAAAGCTGTCAAATATCACTTCTTCCTAAGTTTAGAATATTCCCTGGTACAATCAAAAGAAAAAACATTTCAAAACTCATGAAAATTGGTCTGTTAGGAGCAGTGCAACTTTTCTGCACATGCAGACTGTTGACTCTGAGGAAATTACAGAGGAGATCATATCTCAATAGCAAATGTGCTTCTGGAACCTGAGTAGGGAATACAGGGAGAAAACTTAGTCCAGGCACCATGTATCAATTACAGCTAGGAGGCCCCCCAGAGAACCACATTACCTCCCATTAATTATGAAGTATTAGCCCTAATCTCCTGTAGTGTGAGAATATTGTTGTACACTGCTAATAGGCCCTAAAGGAATGGTTCATTTTTCGCTTCTCCACTGTTTGGAGTTTCCAAGCCAAAACACCGGAAAGCTACAGAATTTCACCTCATCTAGTGATGGAAAGAATCCCAGTTAAGCCACAGATGGTTCTTCTGTAAGGAGACCTCAAGAAGAAGCTTTGCAGAGAAAATAAACACACAGAAATGAACCGCAGAGCCATGTTATTTATTCTAAGGATGATATCACCTTCTACTCAAATGATTGATTCATGCTGAATCTGTAATTTTATTCCTTTGGTGAATGGATTCATAACGTTTTTTTTCATTTAAGCTGATAGCACTTTGGCTTTTTCTAATACCTTTTTTTTTCCCAACTAATTCTTAGCTGCTGATTTTGGTTTTGTTTAATGAAAAACTGTGACTAGGGGGCAGATTCCAAAAAAGGAACTCTACTTTGAAATTTAAAGGAAAGCCCACTGAAAATAGTAAATCTCAAAAGCCCCAAATATTTTTAAAAATTGGTAGTGTTAATCTTCTCTTTAGTGGATGAATCTCAAGAAATAAAAATTAAGTGAGCAGACATAATCACTTCTTTGCAAGATTTTTCACCCACAGGTATCAAGAGAGACCCACTGAAAAAACACATTCCTCATTTGATTGATTTCTGCTCAAAAACTGTTTTAATATAGAGTTGCAGAGAAATGGAGGGGAAAAAATGCTCAGTCAATCTAGCAGAGGTCATGGATCAATGCATGCCAATAATTTAATACATAATGCAAACAGTAAATAAAGAAGCACAGCTCAGAAAACATGAAGGCTTCCTACTTGCAACAAAGTGCAGTCAAATGTCACCTGCTTTCTTGCAGAACAGCTGAGCTACTGTGGAAGAAAGTACTTTGCAAAATGATTGCTGTTTATACTGATGAAAATTGGAAACCATTAGCTGTTGCTTTCTAGCTTCCACATGCAGTCACCAGCAAGTAAGAAGCAGACTGACAGCCAACATTAGTTAAAGATACCAGTGAATGAGATATTGCTCTAAAAAAGAAATGACCACACAGACCACAGCCAGCTGGACAAGCTGGATTCATCTGAGTTCCCCAAAGTGAGTACTGCTGCACATTCTGTGTGACAGGGGATAAACAGAGCAAAGGAAATAAGGGGTATCATGGCTGGGATGGGATTAGATATTGGCAACAAGTGCCTTAGGACTGAGAGAAGAAGAACAAGTACACGGAGATGGTTTCTTAGCATATGCAGTGTACAGTAAGCAGCCATTAATAAAGTTGTGTTCTGTGAATAGTGGATAAACAATTTAGATTTTGCTCACAATATTTCAAGAGCATCTTCGCAACAGTAAAATCCACCTGAAACACTGGTTAGGTTTAAACATAACTTTAAGTACCAGAGTATTTCTATGGATTGTGATGATCTTATCCAGTTATGAGGGTTGGTGCAGAATCTAGTCTGAGAATGCTGCTCTTCCAGAATAGTTCAAGGAGAAAGAAGAGAAAGTATTTTGGTAAACAGCTGTTTTCTTTACTAGAATTTTCCAGAAAGAAGCTACTACTTTGAGTGGGTTAATATTCAGATGAGAATTATTATGCACATTCTTCCATTTATTGAGATAGTATTTTAATTTGATTTTAATGACTGTAAAGAGCTCCAAGACATTTGCAGGAATACTGCTATATAGTGGCTGATTACATTATGAATTTTTAGTACATCACTTCTAGTACAGAGGAAAGGGAGTCAGAGAAGTGCAGGTACCAGCAAACTGGATTTTTCAGCAACAAAGTAGCCATAAGCAGTGCTAATACTCCGCAACCCCGCAACCCCGTTCTTCGTTCTTCTCCCTTCTATTTGCACAATGGTTTGATACTCTTTTGTGCTATATTCTGTGCCTTAGGTTTACATGCTGGAGCTGCAGAAGTACTTTCTTATTGTGTTTGAATTATTTTTAAAGAAAATATTTGACATAGAAACTGCTGCTCTTGAAGGCAAGAGGCTGGATTACTGACATTAACTCCATAAAAGCATAAAAATCTGTCATGCAAGTTATTACACAGAGCCACTGCTCCTCATAGCTGACTACCAACATAGCATAAACTGGACATCCATTTAGCAGTTCAAGCTGCAAGATTACTCTTCTGAGTGCCCACCATAATAAATCTATTCAATGTATGTGAGTTAGCAACTGCACAGGTGTTTTAACCTAAAGGGAAGGTGATGGTCTGCTAGGCTCTGTTATACTTGAAGTATTTAATATCGTTTTATGTCACTGTTGGCATATGGCTAAAACAAACAGGCTTTAGAAATTCACTTATTCATACTGCAGCCTAAAACCAATTTATCGACATCAAGTGAATAATGGAAGTGAGGAAATGGCTTTGCCTGTACAGGACTGGTGGACACTGTGGCAACGTAATTTATTAAAATCTTCACCCCATACCTCCCACAAACGGCTTTCCTATCACTATCTAGCCTTCCCTACTACAAGGTAAAAGCAAATGTGAGATGAGACTCCACAGAAAAGGTCTCTGTAGCAGGAATGCAAGAATTCAGGTCACCAGCAGAGATGAACACAGCTTCCCATCCACTGTGGTTACACTGATTTATGACAGATGAGGCTCTAGCTCTTTACATAACCTGTCATCTTGTGCTTGCGCCTCTCACAGGCACAGGAATCTGAACACCACAACTTCATGGTCAGTATTGAGAGAGTGACAAAGTAAAAAATCAAAGAGATTTCTTATAGGCTCCTGTATGTTCTGCCAATCAAATGTGGAAAAGCCCAGACTAGAGCCGTTCAACAAAGTTGCTTTTTAAAGAAGGACACAAATTTTCTATCCATCCAAACATACTATATGTGCATCATTTTCATTAAGTGCCCTGCAGACTTGGATGCTTCACACTGTTTTTCTTGCCTGGTATAGTGCTATAAACTGTTACCATATTTTATTCCAGTCAGTCATAGCCTAACATATCTCTCCATTATTAACTCTGCTGATAATTACCTGGAAGGATGCCAGGGGACAGATTAATATCTGTTCTTAATATCACCACTCCAATTATAAACAACTTTCTTCCTGTATTTCACATGAGACAAGGGAGATTGTTGACAGGCATTTCTTTCTCTTATTTATGCCAAAAGTTTTGTTATTGGGATATCCAGAGGACAATTCCCAGAGTGTAAAATTGTGTAGCTTTTCAAAATACCAATGAAAATTATCACTTTGATTCAATTTCAAGTGCTACATCAATTACACACAGGACCTCATTGTATTGTTTTGTGTTTCAGGCTGTTTTGACATCAGCTAGGATATCCTTATCTATAAATTTATTAGGATCCTATTTTTTTTTTTACAATCAGAGAGAAAATATTCAACTTGATACCTATTTGTAGCAGAGTATATGCCTGTATAAACATAGGCACATGTGCATGTGTCCACACAGGTGCAAGTTCAAGCAGAAGAATACATGTCATTATTTCGATATCTTATAACTTTTGTTAGAGAAAGCCATTGTCTACTGATAATATTCATGGAGAATTCTGATCGGTTTATTTCATTTCACATAAGAATTCACAAGCATCTCTCCACAGAGATTACTGGAGGGTGATGCGGGAGGGTGATGTACAACCCATAGCGTAACTGTGACTTGATCCTGGACGAGAACATTCCCATCACAGTCTAATCCAGACTAACAGATATTTTCAACCTACTCTCAGTAAGTGATCTGATTAATAGCCTTATTTCCCCCCCTCAAAATGGAAAGCTGTATTTTACTTGTTTTGTGGAAGAAAAACTGAGCCATAAGGATTCGAAGATTTGCCTGAGCTCAGCCCCCTATGCAGTGCCTCCACGTGAGGCAGAATAGGTTGGAGTTCCTGCCAATTTAGCCCCTAATTACCATAGTAATTAAATAAAACTGATTTCTTGTGAAGCTGAAACTGGAAGGAGTGATATATTATCATCTTTTTCGACCAGTACCTGTGGTGCATACTGGCATGCTTCAGTATGAACGCTCCATCTCCCCCACTCAAAAAGAGCTTCCCCCTGAAGAGAAGCCACCTTATTTTGGTGGTTTATATGTCAGGAGAGGATTCTTTGTTTGTGTTCTAATCGGGGTTTGATTGACTGGTTCATCTACTGAGAAAAATCTCATAATTTGTACCCCTACTGTTTCTCTTTCCTTGCTGGGAAATCTTATTATATTTAGCAATCATATGTTGATGGTTGTTCTTTTCCTCTCCTTAAGCAAAGATTGAACAAAAAAATCTCTACTGTGTGTTCAATTTTTGTTTTCTTGTGTTGTCTGCATATCACAAAGAATCAAAATTCACCATGAAGTAGAGCATATAATTCATTCAACTGAGATAAGAATAGACACAGAATCAAGTCACAGAATCATTGGCATATAGCATAGAATGGTACACATTGACTCATACTTCAATATGTGATTAATTTAAATCAGGGTTTATAGTTTTCCACCGTGAACGTCTGTCCAATTACTCAAAACTGCCCAATTCACTGCTATATTGACAAAGTAATTTGTGAGATTTCAATTAAGTGACAGGTTTTAAAAGAATCCTAAGCAAAACTCTTTTAACAATTCTGAAACTCACTTCTGCAAAAGAATTTCAAGCTTGTTTTTTCCTTTTTGTTTTCTTAATTATTTAAGCTTGTGGTATGATGGCTTGGCTAAACTTACATGAAGTTCTTAAGACCAAAAAAGGCATAACTTTCTGATCTTTTATTCTTGTCTGAAGATACTAGCAGCAGTATCCAGCCCCACTGTTCCATGACTTACATGGCACCATTGATTTAAGTAATATTTTCCTACATCTCCACTCTGTAAGATGGGTGCACACATATCAAGACTATTGGGATTGCAGGTTACAACTGTTCCCTGACTTCTTATGATTCCTATAAAAATGAGACCACTGCTGCCATTCATCCATTGCTCTACAAGCCAGCAAGCCTTCTGAGGTGAAAAGGGATGGTTAAACTTTTCCTTAAATCTTTAATTAGAAGGCATTTAGTAAAAATTTGTTAATTGTTTTATATTTCACTGAGCTTTGAGTCTTAAAATTTGCTGAACACAGATCTAAAATCCAGGACCACTGGAGTTTCTTTGCACAGAATGATACACACCACTGTTGTATTTAAGTGATCGTGGGTTTGCACTTGGAACCATACTCTCAGAATTTGTACTTATTTTCAGGAGACTAAGAGTTTACTAATGTTTTTTTGCTCTCAATATGACAGAACTTAGTTTTCCCACAGGGAATTCCGATAACTCTCTAAGAACGAAGCAAACTGAACTAATTCTGAGAATTTCAGTTTCTACCTCTTCACCATATCCAAGAGAAGCTGGCAGATTGAAGAGGTGTGATATATCAAGCTAGGGGCACATTAATTCTCTGCATGAGACTTATCCAGCAGGGTGTAGCATCCTCAGACTGAACAACCTGCTCTGCTAAGAATGATTGAACTGAGCTCTATTTTCGCAATGTGCCCGGAAAGAAGACAATCCTTTCTGAGGTGAAAAAAAAGACAAGAGATAAAAAAGTCTGTCTCACATCACCAACCACATTATTCTCACAGGTCCTCTAGAAGAAGGAACAAAATCAACCTATTCAGGTTTTCTTAACAGCAAAATACCTACAAGCTGAATACCCCCAGAAAGACAGATAAACCATGTAGGAGTTACAAAGGGATAGATGAAAATACTGCACATGAAAGGAAAATGTGGGTTTTGTAAATTGAGTGCCTAACTCCACAGAAACATTTTCTGAGTAATTTTATTTCATTTGAATTTTTATCTAGAAAGCAAGCTTTGAATAATACTCAATTTCTTTTCTTATATACTCTCAGGTCAGGAACTCACCTTCAGACTACTTTGAGCTTGACAGATTGAGCAGCAATCAATCCTATACAGCTCAGGATTTTCCATTTCAGTGCTAGATTCTGGGTCATATAAGCCAACCTTAGTTTGCCTAACGTAATTCTTGCCCAGGTGGTAAAAAATCCCTTTTCTAGATCAAACTCAATATTCAGAAACAGATTTTGTGTTAGCATTTGTTTGATTGGTTTTTTCCGTATATTTTTTTTCTTTTTTTTATTCTGGTTTTTGCACAATACCTAATCTCTTATACTATCAGGGTTCCATGCTGAAATTTTGAAGAGCATTATACCCATTGCACTCAACTGAGAAAAAGGTTTGTTTATGTGAGCTATTCCATCACTGCCACTCACCCATGTCCTCAGCTCCTTCAGAGAAATGGCCACAAAATTCTAATTACTTGGAGAATCAGGAATTTATATCATTCCCTCTCTTTTGGGGAGTGGGGGTGGTGTTTTTTGGCTTTGGTTTTCTCTGGAAACTTCAGAAGTTCATATACATATTGAAAATAAAATAAAATAAAGCATAAATCAAGTTATAGGCTCTATACTCAGTTTATACGCAGACAAGGACATAAAGTGAGAAATGTTTGTACTATGGCATACACATATTTAAACCACTGATATTTTTAATTTTTTTTTTGCTAATAGATATAAACTCTTGTCAAAAATATACATTATCTGAAAGTATCCAGAATGTAAAACATATCCTTTAACTTTGGTAACGACAATAGTGTTACACAAAAATTGAGGACTAGATGGAATCATACCTTCTGAAAATGACGAGTTTGTCTCAATCCCAGGCTGACTAGAGAATGTTTTACACCGGTGTTAGGGATAATCAGTGTGGGGATTTTGTCATCTGGGCCCAGGGACTAAGCCTGAGACTGTTCATCCATGAGGTGCAGCTGTCCCAAATAATCCAACCTACATCAAAAGCTCCTGTAGCTATTGGTGGATTTCTTCTAATTTATTTATTTTATTATTATTTTCGTAATGCAATAAGTCAGCCATCCATCAGCCCATTAACCAAAGGTTAATATATATTCTCCAAGAACTCCTGTACCACAACAGGTCCTCGATGGTCACTTGTCTGCTGATTTGTTTCTCTGTCCCGTTTGTCTGTGCTCACACCCCACTGAGTGGAGCAGGAGCCAGGAGCCAGACCTTGGCCAGGACAGACAATTTAAGAATCACAGATCTATGTCTATATCTGTAACATAATGAAGAGAGACTCCATGATGCCTGTGGCAGGGATGAAATTTATTAACAAACTTGCTGTTGTCTCAGTCTTCATCTTCCCTGGCCAAGCATTCTAAGCCAATTACAATTGGCAGCATTTGTGGAGGACAGTCTCAAATACAGAAAGACTGGCTCAGGATACATGGACAGTATTTGTACTTTATTACACTTCATCCCTTCATTAATTCCATCCTAAGGTTGATTAAATGTATGTGCTTATGTGGATTTTCTCAGATAATATATTGCTTGTCATTTTACTTTCATTGCTGCCACATGGCATGTTTGACTCACGTGTCCTGGGGATCCTCCCAGTTAATTTTCCAAATGCTGTAGTGTGGGTGTTCCCCAATAATATTAACCTTCATTTTTCTACTTTCTATTTATCAGTGGACAGAATAAACATAATACAATGTTTATAGAGAACTACATCAATAGTGAATGTAAATCACATGTAAGTGCTCTACAGGGAAAATGTAATATTATAGTACTATGTTTTGAAAAGAGTGAATGAACCGGGTTTTTTTAATATGTTTACAAGTAAAGATGAAAATAAATAGAGTTCAGGTGTTTCATTACTCACCATTTTCTCTGGTTCATATAATTTAACTGAAAACAAAACTGATATACCTGGAATTTATCTGTGCTAGAACATTATTTATATATATCTACATAGATATGTATTTTCATATTTATATATCAAAAAATGGTGGAAAGTCACATGTACATGAATTTTAATTTGCATGTATGGTAAGCATTGTGTTATCTGTTAGCTCAAACTGCTGCTGTCCTGTTCCTCCTATAACGTCTGCAGATTACTATGCAGAGAAATACAATTATGCCTACTGTATTTTTGGCATGAATGGCAGGCAGGATCTCATCAGAGCCTTCTTTCATTGCAGTGACCTGCTCTGTCCTTCACAGAAATGAACAATATTTTTGCCCTCTATGCAAAAGCAAAGATTAGCTTTGAAAGCTAAGTGCTCATCACAGTGACAGTCATTGTAAAGTGAAATATTTTAAATACACTAATTCTAGATATTCATAGCTCTCATGTAAATTAAATAGCATTGCAAATTTTGTGACTAGCAAATGACAATAAGATATACATATTTATCTATCTTACCACCCTGCCATTCTTGCTCTGGTTTCATGCTGTATCATGAGCCCATCTATGTTCTACACTGCCTGTTTCAAGATATATTTTTTTTTTTGCTGATGAAAAAGTGACAATTCTTTCAAAATAAAGTCTGCAGTAAAAAAAAAGTCAGAGGAAAAGTCTGGGTTAGTATCGGAACCCTAATGAACTGTTCTTAATATTGGAAATTCAAATGGTAATTTTTTTGCTTTAAGTGGTCAATAAGCTTTGCTGAAAACATATTCAGCAATAATAATAATCTTATATTCAACAGATATCTACCACTGCAAGGATTCCAAAGCCATGTTCACAATCAAGGACAAGCTGAACTGCTTAGAGGCAGCCCTTCTTTGTGATATTATCGTCCTTGAACTGCAGAGAAATGCAGATAATACAAAAAGCGTCACCTACTGAAAGAGAAATATTCATCCTTGAATCATGAAGTGGGTAAAGATAAAGTGAGAAGCCCAGAGAGCATGTGAACATGTGGAAGAAGCATGAAGCGTGAGCTCCCATGCCTCTGTGTCATGGCAGCCACCCTTGCATGGCTTCTGCTTCCATGGTGCTGTACAGAAGAGCGCGGGGAAAAGCAGTGAGGAACAAGCTCACTGAGATGTTGATTCACAGAACACAGAACATGTTGAAAAGAAACTCGGGGTGACTCTCACACACAAAATGACACAATGATGCCTAGAATTTGTCAGTCTCAAAAGCAATGAGAAACAGCATTTCATAACATGCAATGAAAAATTAATTATGAAGTTAAGTGGACCATCTGGACATTTGTGTTGGGGTCTCTGTTAGTTCAGTCTCCTTTGCACAACATTGTGATAAGCACTCAGATCTCCTGTTGTTTGGAAAAAGATCATATTCCTATACAGACCATAATTCTTGCTTCCTGCAGTTTGCTTGTTAACAAGGGCTTTTTCTTGCAGTAGTGCTCCAGTTTAGGAGCATTATATGGGAACAAAGGTTATTTTACTTGCTGATACATTCCTTTTAAATTCTGAGGTTTTTTTTAGTGGTGGCTGTGTAACACGTATCATATATTCTTTTCAGAACACAAAACAAATAGCATGGATATACTCAGCCTCACCTTTTTTTTGCACTAAGTTTTAAGGATTTTTTTTTCTACTTTAGCAGAGTAAATCTATCTCTAAATACCAGGGACATGTAGGTAATCACCTCAGAGTTTGCATGGCAACTCTATCACCCCTGTATACATCACAAGCCTTCTGCTTAAGGTGTGGAAATCCTTTGCCCCTTTTAGAGCATGACTTATGCACTCAAGCTCCTGGTTTGTGCTCCTTTGCACACCTCAGCACATCTCCTGCCATCCATAAAATAGGGTGCAAGATAAATCCCTCCTGTTTACACAGAAATTTACTGGTTTAGTTCCAGTGACACTCCTGCAATCACGTGCTGGTGCTCTCCATTCCTTTAAAGCAGTGCAGCTACACATCAGCTGGTCTGGCCACCCTGCAACCAGAACACAGCTCACCTCCCTCCTAGTTATGAAGGAGAGGGGAAAATTTTGGACTGAAAAGTGATAGGCTGTGACCAACTTAAAAATATACCTCTTTTGTCCCTTGCAATTACATTCCTTCATGAAGCCACAGTGACCCAGTGGTATTTAGAGGATGAGTTCTACGCCTTTGCCTTTACATATAAACATTCAGAAAAAGAAAAATTAAAAGCCTTCAGGGGAAAAAAAAATCCTTCCCTAGTCTTTTCCCATCTCATGGCCAGTGGGAAAGTAATTCCCTTAGAGTCATCTGCGAAAGTAGTCTGCTACCACTTCAGGAATGTTTTCCAATTCCTTTTTCTTAAATTTAATCAATTTCAGAATTTAACTTGTACTATCAGAGCATAAATCTCTTTCAGCTCCCGTGTTGTATGTGTGCCTGTAAAACCAAGGCCCATTCCCAGAATCATCCCAATCATGGAGCATGTAAGACAGGCAGTACACTGAGCATCCCAGTAACACCGCCAATAAAAGCCCCAGCTACCCAAACCTACAGCAATATTCCTTGTTTGCAGCACACCATTTCAGTCACCTTGCTTTGCTGAACCCTTTGTGATTGATTGCCACCATAGACATCAGTGCTCAAAGTGTCACTCACACACTTGCATTTATATTCTGTTCTCATCCATCTAACAAAAAGAAACGCTTGCATATTTTTGACAATGATAAATTACAAGCTACTGAAGAGAGCAAAGACTCAGTTACTCTTTTAGAAAATCACATCCTGGACAAACATCTTCATGACACAGAGAATTTGACGGGGAACACAGACAGTAGCAAATGAACAGCAAAGCTGGCAAGTAACCTCATTTCACTTTCCTTCCCAGCCACACTGAAGGTTATCACAGGTTTAATGTTCTCTCACAGGACAGCAGGAGCAGTAATGTCGCCTACAGAAAATGAGACGAGGAGAGGCAGTAAATGGACTTCAGGATTAATGCAAAACATTTAGTCTTCTTAATTTCTGTTTACTGTTTTACAACTGGAATTAAATGGCTCAGTTACAAATATGAGAAGTAGTTTGGCAATTCATGATAAGAAAATAATAACCTCATGAAATAGTGCCAGTAGGAAATTTTCCAATCAGGATGTCCATGCATTGATTTTGTTTCTTCTTTTTACCCAGAATATCTCAGTTTGATAAACCTTCCTAAAGTGCAAGAAAAAAATAATACACAAAACTCCCATTCAGTTTAGTGCATTGCTCCCAGAAGCAGTAACTTGACCTGGAGACTAAAATAGAAAGAAAAAACTTTTGTCAAAAGAAACCCAGAACACCCTAGGGTTCGGCATTGGTACTCATCCCATTTAATTAAAGAAAAACATCAAAAAGGAATTTTGGACAAATCCGCAGCTACATTAGAGGCTGTATTTACAAACAGCTTAATTTCCCATGATTACATGTTTTAGCTCCTCGGTTCTGTTACTGGCCCCTAAGACATTTTTCTGGCTTCTTTGTGTATTGCATACCCCGTTTAAAGAATGTACAGATGTTACAGAACACAACAACCACCTAGAAAAGAGTGACAAATGTCTTCAGTGCAGCCAACTCCCCTCTCAGGAGGACTCTGATTCTTGAGTACATCTCTTTATGCTTGCACTGCTGAGGATAAAACATGATGTGCACTAGAGAAACCAATATTTACATAAGCCTGTATGTCCCTGTGGTTACACACAGCTGCCTGTAAATGTGGGTTCCACAACAGCAATACTTTCAATCAGCTTTTTGACAGCTATACCCCTATGACAAAATGCTCAGGTATTAAGACTTTTGGTAGCAGGTGATAAGCAGGAATTTTACTTCATTGCAAGGGGAACTAGGCAATTTGGGGATAAAATTCCCATGAATATTTGTCAAACCATTCCAGCAGATATTTCTTCCCTATCCCTGACTCTTCTCTTGCACCCAACCATATTAGCATGAGGTCAGTGGAGTCACTCACAAATTAACTTGGCTACAAATAAGAGAATCTGTTTAAGGTTTTTCTATATCCCATTATGTGACACAGACTTTTAGTCACATAGTTGGTTTCCTTGTTGAAAACAGCAAAATTCTCTATCTAGCTATTAAGACAGTAGCTTTTTGAAGCTCATGCTGTCTATGAACTTCTTAAGTTCAAGAAATTCCTCTAAGAACAAAGTATTTAGATTAATGTGTGAATTAAAAAGAAAGTATATTTTATTTAGTATAGAATGTCTATAACATATCTCTATAATCTCTTGTGACTTTCAAAGGCTATCATCTTTACTGGGAAACTCAAAAAGTAAGGGTGACATTTGCAGTCTATGCACATAATCTACTTTAAAACATGTCAGAACATAGGCCTAACCTCTCTTTTCTGTAGATGTGGACATGGAATTGCTGAAACTCTGATAAGGCCTGTAAAGCGTCATGCTTTGGCAATTTTGGAAAAGTCAAAACTATGACTGATACTCAGCTGTGAAAATAAATAATTAAACAAACAAAAAAAATCTAACAAGGAGAAATCTTTTATAAATAAAACCATATTCTAACTTATCCATATAAAAAAAAACAAACCTAAAATCAAAATCCCAAAGACAAGAAAACCAAACCCTACATTAGAAAATATCTTTGATACAGACTTAATCACATCTAGCTAGGAAGATGCCATTTCATGAACTAGAGAAGAGCAACCAATTTTGGCTATGAACAGCTACATCTACAGGACAGGCCTTGTCTGTATCAATTATAATATTTTCTGAACACAAAATCATGCAAAGTAATGACATTTTTCATAAAAAGCAAGATGAGTACATAAATAAATCATGGATGGATTAGAGCCATAAATATTACAGTGGGTGTTTCTGTGTATAAACACTTTCTTAAAACTACTGCAACAAACTGACCTGAACATGATACTACTTCCATTTTGGAAATATTAACAGTATCTCCATGTTCTGCAGGAAGATAAAAAACGAAGTTTGCTGAGGTTTCTTTGGGTTTTTTTAACACCTAAATTGTCTAGTCCCCAAAGTAATCAGAAAAAAAAAACCCAGTACTTAAATTATTTAGGTAGTTATCATGGTCAAATCCTGCTTTATCTTCTCTATAAACTGTTCCAAAAACTCTTCCATGAAAAATAAAGTAGTTAAGGAACTTGTTAAAAAAGGGATAAATCTTTCAAAGCTCCCCACTGTATAGAATTTGCAGTCTATATACTACAACAAGTATATTTGAAGCCAACTTTCAGCTTCAACAACCTCAGATTTCATAATGTGCCACTTCCCATCATCAAAATAACGACTGTTAGTTGTTTCTTAGAAAGATTTCAGACCCATTTTGTATGACACAAAATATAAGGTACTATCTAACATTTTTGATTATCTCTTTCCTGCAAATTGCCACATTTGGTATAATGGTCACTGTGACCAGTTCATACAGTAACAAGCGCAGTCACTGTTCTTCTAAATGCTCTTAAAGGTTCCCAAAATAATGTGGGATTTAGGGGGAGCCAAAATTTTGTGAAAGTTATGAATATGTCTGAGTACACATATGTATATTATGTAGTAAACTCACTTTCCTGATCAACTCTGGCAAACTAAATGTATCCAGAGCTTTTAAACCCAGAGCTTAATTGTGAGTGACAGTCTTCAATTCATTGAAGGATGCATCCTACAGAAACACAAAGCAGTAGTCTTCCCGTATGATTTAGAACAAAGTAGGATCTGATTTCCAGTTCTTAAAATTATTACAATTTATGGTTTAGAGAAAGATAGAAAAGGATAAGAGAATTCAGAAAAGAAGCAGGGGCTGGGAAAAGAGTAACCACTGTACCATTTTTTTCTCCTTTGCTACACACTTTCTCTACCAGCTTGGAATTCAGTGCCACATCTTGCTTTAGGTATTGGATCTAATTGCAATAGCAGCTGGTAACAATTTCTCAGCTCTACTGTATGCACAGGATATGACAGTGTATAAAATTAAAGAGCACTGCTTTTGGCGAACAGACACAGCAGCAGTTTTATTGCTGGCCTGGGGCAGGAGTGCGTGAGCCCAAGAACCACCCAGAGCTGCTGGGAAACTGCCACCCCAGCTCCTGACAGGTATGGGCAGCACAGGCAGACCTTGGCACAAGGGAGAGGTGAAGCCCCTGCAGGAAACCACACGAGACAAAACTGCACAGGAAGAAACAGCTGAATAACGCTCTCATCAAACGCGTCAATGGCTGCAAGGGCTGGAAACAATGTTTTTTAAAGCACGCTATTTTGCTAACAGACATTGATATCTAGAACTAAGCAGATGCTGCTTTTCATATTGACAGAGATCACACGGTTAATTCCACTTTATGGCACACTGCTGAGGCCAGAACAGAGCAGCACCCCTCAAATCTGATGTTACAGTACTGAATTATGAAAGGTTACAACCTCTCTCAAATGAGAAAAACATTGAAATATCCCAAAAAATAAACTATTGAGTCAATGAAAAACAACAGCTGTGACTGGCATTTTTATTGTGTTCTTATATCTTAAAAATGCAAACATGTAAGCACTGGAGTGTTAAAATCGCATTTCCCCAAATCCAGTCATAAGGCGACATCCCTATGACTGTCCCAGACATTCTGCTTCAGTAAAGCTGGCTTTATGTTTTAGTAAATTAAGATCTCTAAGAACAGAATTGCTGGACAAAGCAACTAAAATGCAGCCTGAAAGCAGGCAGCACTCTGCAGGCTTGAACCATGAAGCAGTCATGCAAGGGGATACTACCAAGAACTTAAGTCAGGCCAGGGATACTGACGATAATGTTTAATCTACTCTCCAATTCAGGATCCATTGTACCAATAAGTCACAGTTTTCCAAAGAAAATTATCTTGTGAGGTTAGATCACATTGTGTCAGTTACCAGAAAGGCAACATAGATATTTCTGTTAGTGGCAAATGGCTGTGGCAAAATTAAAGAAGGCAAGAGAATCTATTAGATCCAGGAGAAATAAAATTAAAGATCCAATTGAACTCTGGTCCAGTGACAGACAAAGAGAACAGTCCCTGGGCCAGCTGGGGGGCACTGGGAACATTCTGCTTTCCCAAAATCTTATCTTCAAGTCATCCTGGGCAAGCTGATTACAAAATTCACCTAAGATGACAGAACTTTTTATAAAAAAGCTGCAATGCCATTGATGGAGCTGAGAACATGGCAACTTAGTATACTATGATTTTTTCACAAAGTAAAATGCAGATACTTCTGGAACTGATCTCCAAAACCCAAGTGAGTGTAAGACAGATGTCAGCTTTTCCTAGGAGAAGACAGACAGCTCTGTGAGAGAATTCAGTGGAGTCAATGTTTCCGAAAAGCAGACCAAGCTGAGGGCTAGAAAGAAATATGTGTGCAGTCTGTAAAAAGGACCTTCTGTGGGAACAATAGTTTAGGGGACAGATTTTGAGACTGCGTATCAGGACACCGGGGCTTAATTTTGGCTATGGCACAGATATCCTGCTTGCCAGGAAGATATCCCGCTTTGCTTTGTTTCTTGAAATGCAATTAAGAGGAAATGAACATTATGATACACACCAATTACCCCACTTTAGGCAAGAGAAATATTTCTAGTGAGAGCTTTTTCATTCATCCCTAATGGGACACTTAGAACACCGTAAGTTTGCCTGTTTGGGCCTCAGCTAAAGCGCTGCTTCATAGAAAAATGGTCCTAAGATTCTGCTTCTGATTACACAATTCTGTTTCTTGTTTCCTCATTGGGATCTATGCACTGAAAACCAGATTCCTATTCTATTTCAATCGTAAAAGCCAACCACTTCCCAAATTTTAGTCCAGCACTTTTTTGTTGTTTTTTTTTTTTTTTTTACTTTTAAGCTCAATATTAAATATTGTTTAAGATTGGAGTACAGGGTAGGTTTCTAAAAGAAAAGGAGAATTTTATCAAAGGTAGGAAAAATTCAATTGCAGAAGTTTGAAAGTTTTGCTTGAATAAAGTCTGTTGGGCTCCTTCTCTTACAACATAAACATTTTGACAAAATTTATTTTGCTGCTTGATTTATCTCAATTATGTCTGGGATAAATTGCTCTGGGGGTACCACAGGGTATCAAGTTTTAAAAAGTCCCTACTAGATCATGATAAAAGGCTTGGTGTCCCAAGGCTTACTAAACTCTGAGCTTGGTGTCTGTGGCTTCCTGGGACAGAAGCTTTTCATTGTACCAGAGTAAATTCTGATACAGAAGCATCACACAGCTCTTCATTTTAGGAGTACAGGCTTTAAGACTCATTTTGCACTAAAAATCAACTTTCATATTTCTATTCACATTGAAGTCTGTTGCCTTCCTAGTGAGTATGGGCAAATGGTTTGTAGGAAAGAAACACCTCCCATATGTTCTGAATTTCAGTTCAGTGAGAGCATAATTCGCTTAGCTTTGGTAAGGTCTCAGCTGGAATAACACATCCAGCTTGGGAAGCGATGATAATGATCAGTGACCAAACACATTAGTGCTGATTAGTCTAAAAAAAGGAAATGAAAAGTCTAACAGTCCTAAAAACATCTAAAAGAGATGCAGAGAGGAATGGAAATACCTGTTCTATATTTAGGATTAGACAAGAAGCTTTAGGTTTAAAACGCATGAAGGAAGATCCAAAATATATGGTAAGTAAGAAGGTTTTTAACAGCGAAGGTTTGTTTCATTTGTAGTTCTTGAAAACTTCAGTGGGAAAACAAGATCGAAAAATTGTCTGTCAGGAACAACACAGGTTGGCCCAAAGAGGGCCAGGCTGTTATTATCTGCACATCCCTCTCATGTTGCCAACAGTGGAATCATTCACCCTTTTACAATCTCCCAGTATGAAACTGATTCTAATGTTAGATTTCTTTTGAATAATCTGATTAAATTATCAGTACATTTTTTCTAAAGTAGGAATGAGACTAAAATATGCATAAAGTACAAAACCATAAAAATATGCACCTTGTACAAAATACATACCTTTTACCACACAGCTGTGAACTTCAGTTACCACTTTTAGTTTAGCAGGTGCAAGAACTCATGTGTACAAATGCTTCAAAAGCTTTTGCTGAAAGCCTGTTCATCAATTTACAGGAGGTGTATATATATAGCATTATATTATATATAATACCAATATTACATATATACCAATACTTATAGTATTGATATACTATAAACCCAATAGTATAAATACTGTAATGTTAAAAAAAAATAAACAAGAAAAGATCATGGAAAAACTATGACAGTAAAACACTGTGCAGTTTTCTCTGGGTTATAATCAGATACTTATTCTTTTTCCTGTGAAAGCTGAGCTTTTATATTCAGTGACTTCAAATTCTGGCACCTTAATCTAATATAAATGTTTATAAATCAGCACAAGATCTACAAAGATCTACAAGATCTACAAATCTACAAGATGTATTTTTAAATAGCTCTATTTTTTCTAATGAGAACTTCTTGCATTTTTCTACCCTAACATAGCAGAGCTACATTTCTCAAAAACAGGCATGAGATCCAACATACACTGCTAGGGGCATTTTTGCTAAATTACCTAAAGAACATCAATAACTAATCAATATGAGAATAAATCTAAGCAAAAGGGTTGATAACTTATTTTAAATATAACACTTTATCTTCAGGAGGGAAACAATACATAAAGTTTAAAAGCAATGCAAACTGGCAGTCCCAGAATAGGGTTTAAATCAATAACTGTGAACTTCCTGCAGGTAGATTACAAAAAACAACAATGCACCATAATTATATGCAATACAGAAGTTTCTTTATCTAACTCCAAAGTCCCCAAAATGGGTTCAGCTATTTTTTTTCCACTTTCATTTAAAAGTTATGAATACAACAGACATGCTGATGCAAATTTTTAGATGAGGAATTGAACTTTAATTTTCAGTATTTCCTTGGCTTTCACTGAGAATTTTTCTACAGTTTACCCACCTTTGTACGTATCCTACCGAAGAGGAAGGTGCTGACTCTTCCTTATAGAGTGAATGAGAAAACAATAATAAGAGTATGGGTAAATTCCTCTTGCTCAAGAATCTCTTCCAGCATTGGTGGGAAGACATGATCTCTGAAGAGCACAAGGTCTCTTCCCTCTGCCCTGCACTCTAACTGTGCTTCTTGCACATCAAGGCTGGCCTTAGCCAGAGCCTCCTTGCACTTCATAATTCTTTGAACAGAAAAAACACATGGGAAAGCATCACAGTGACTTCAATTAATATATTCAATCTGCTGCAGAACTGTCCAATCTTTAATCACTGCTAAATTTCCAGAATTAAATTAAAAACAATTAAAAATCCTTATCTACATGACTTCTGTATCTTGTACAACAGTAAACAAGCCATATTTAATGCACAGAAAAATGGGCACTAAATGCTTGCAGGTGTAAGAAGAGAGACAAATTTTTTTCTAATTCAAAATATAATCAAGCTCCTTGAACTTTAAATTAATGTGTTCAACATGTGCTATCAGAATTTAGCACTGCTACATGAATTACATACCTGCTTTGTAACAGGCATTTAACTTAGCACTAGATTTTGAGTGGGTTAATAGATAATAAGCAAAGGAGAATCTCAAACCCTCAAATTAAACGAAATAAAGGCTGCCTTGAGAGATCAAGGCAATTTGATGAGAATGAAAGGTATCTTTCATATAACACGTCTGTGCCACAAAAGCTAAAATAACATAAAAAGAACCTATTTCCACTAAAGACACCTCTACTTCCTAAAGAGTCACTGATTCCCTACACAGCCTAGACAACTTTATTTCTCTCCCAGTTAATTTCTTCTTTTCATATCCTGTGGGGTGCAGTAGTTCAGTACAGCCAAGCACTTTTATATTTCCCTTATGGCTGGGTTCCCTGCATTAATATCCCAATGGGATATAGTGTTAGTGAACTGCTTCTACTGCACTTTACTGGTGAAAAAGAAAAATTACTCTATTTTCTGCTGAGGGAGAAGAAAGAACTTTAGGTATTTCAGTTACCAAACATTTGAAAATTTATTCTCATTGTATGAAAAGTTGAGAGTTATCTATTTCTATCACTTTTAAGGTGAGATTTCATCCCCTAAATCCAGTAAATAAATTAGGCTTTTAAAGTGAGCCTTAGGCATCTAAATTTTGCCTAGGTGCTTCTGAAAAGACCCACCTAGTTTCAACTCTGAAAATGCTTCTTTTCTTTTTTCCTAAGCTTTCCATAAAAGCTTTCTTGATGCATCCTCACAGCCATTAGGCTTTGAAAGGCTCTCTCTCAGCTCTCCATCAGGAGCTATCAGCCGAGCATTACCATAGTCTGAGCTTCCGTAGCAGTCTGGTTTGGTAAATATTTGCAGCCAATGCCCAAACCAAACTAACAAGGATTGGGATTTTTATGAATTCTAGTTGCACTCCAGGGTGACTTTTAGTTTCAAGTGCTGATACCTAGCATACATAGAACCAACCCATGCTCAGAATGCTTAATCACAACAAAATGCAGAGCTGAGAATCGGTTATACTGTATTTTCCACCATTTGGAGAGTATTCATTTTGTCAGGGTAGAGTCCATTTCCTTAACAGCAACTGCTACGGGCTGTGCTTCTGATCTGTGCTGAACACAGCGGTGATAACACAGAGATGTTTTTGTTATTGCTGAGCAGGGCTTGCACAGAGCTGAGGCCTTTCTGCTTCTCACCCCACCAGAGAGGAGGCTGAGGGGGTACAAGGAACTGGGAGAGGACACAGCTGGAACAGCTGACTCTAGAGTTATTCCGTATCATATGGTGCTATGCTTAGCATGTAAAGCATGTAAAGCTGGGTAAAGAAGAAGAAGAAAGATGAGGGGATATTCATAGAGAAGGTGTTCCCTAGCAGTTATGGAATTCCATACTTCAAACTTTGTAGCCCCTTTTTTGCCTTGTGTCCTTCTTGCAAGTTGTCATATGAGGAAACTACTCTCTTGGAAAAGCAAAGCACAATACAGACAAAGGGGACTACCTGCACAGAGGATCTAAATCCCTACGTATTCCATCCATACACATGGTTTTACTAATATATGTGTTTTTGTTCAATTTTTCAGCTGGATTACTTTATTATAAATTAAACCTCCAATGTTCATTTATGTGGAATTATTTCTCCTGTCATGCTTCCAATAGCTGTTGTACTTAAATAGGAATTTAATGAAAGGAAATACACAACAAGCCAGCCATAAACTCCTTTACTGTAAGGAGGCCCAGGTTTCTGATGACTGCTTCTATCTCAGAACATCATTAAGATCAACTGTACTGACCACCCATCACAGCAATCCTCTGAAACACCTCTGAAAGCCCAGTTCTCCATTAGTCTGTAAAGCAATAAAATGAAGTAGAAAAGGATGGATTGAACTATTAACTCACAGCAATGTAAACCTTTTATTATATCAGACACTAAGAGCTATATAGAAAGGATAAAACAAAAAAGGAAGTAACTAACTGTAAACTTTTTTTTTTAGTAAATACACTTTATATATTAATTTATATACATATATAAATGAAAGTAAATACCAGTGTGTGGATTAAAACCACGCATTTGTGAATACACAAAGTTTTACTTATAAGGAGTGACGTTCAGTACTGCTGATTAGTTGTATCTCTCTTTAGTAGATCTGCTACAAACCTCTGACACAGCAGGCTCACACCTTTACTGCCTCTGCAATCTCTCATGAGCTTAAAAGCAACTGATACCAACAATACAGCATTCAAATACACTGCTGACTAAAAGACTCCTCCCTTATAAAGCAGGGTAAGGAAGAACTGAATTGGTAAGAAACATTCAGATGGAAACAGTTCTCAAATTGAAGACAGAAGTCTGACCCTGTGGTTAGGAAGGGAACATTTTATAGCAGAAGGACTCCTAAAGCCTGCAGCTCCTAAGGCCCAGCACCTCTTCCTGTGCATTTAGTGTTTAGTGCACAGCTCAGTCACTGCACAGGGTCCTGGGTAGAACAGCTCTGGGGGGCTGTGGGGACACACGGTTGATTGAGAGCAGTTGTTTGACAGCTGGATCAGGTCCCAGCAATCATGAAACTTTTACACTCTCTGCTCCTGCAGAGTTCACAGTGCATTTACACTGTGTATATTCAGCCCCCACAGGTCATAAAACAACATCCTATAGCAACTTTAAGACCCCCAAAGAAGGCGATCTGCAAGGCACCATTGGAAGACAACAGAAAGAAAACCCAAACACAAGACTAAAACAATACGGGAAGGAGCAATTTGGCGTGTCTGCTAGGACACATTTCACAAACCATATTAGGTTCATTGCTTAGCAGTGCTTCATGCTAAGAAATCCATGCTAATTTGCAATAAAGTATTTCTGACTGTAGCATTTTCTCAAGAATTAATTTTAACTCAGCCAATTTTTCTGCCTTTAACATTTTCAAGGTTACAACGGAAACAGAATTAAGCTAATTCTTGAGAGGAACTCACAATTTCTCATGATGGACTACTATCTCAAAAAAATGAGATAAGGAAAAATACAGAGGGGGATTTCATATAACCCATGTCATTCAAATAAACTAAATAATATAATAAACTATACATCCAACTCCCATGCAATACCTTCCTTGCAATTTATCCTTAATCCCTCAATAGAAGAAAATTTTGTAGACAATTTTTAAATTCCTGAGGATTTCACAGTAGCTGATGCAAACCCAGGGTAGTATCAATTTAGAGATAATGGATGAACCATACTGTAAGTCAAATAGCTGGACAGATGAACAATTTTTGAAAAGGAGGACCTTGCCATCATCTTCCAAAAGACAGGATAAATACCATGTCTTAGCAGACTTAACAGAATCTTATGAAATATTGAAATCCTCTGGGTAACACCTTTTTTCTGACCGGCTGTATTCTTAACCTGTAATTTTTCTAACAAGATAAAATTGTATTGTAGGCTTGCCTAAATTTCCTAGATTATTTCTTTTGATAAAAAATTTGGATTTGTCTTACGGATACTTAAGTAACTGAATCTACTGATGTTGAGTGGTTGACACACACTTTACCTTGTCCCCTTCCCCATCTTCTGTCCTGTTTTCAAGAACCATGTTGTATTCAGGAAGAACAAGAATATATTTTGTCAATATTCTTATTAAATGTAATTTCCATGTTTCCTAAAAGAAGTGTTAAAAATACATTATTTGGAATGCATTTTTACATTTACAAAGACACACTATGTAACCATGTAACATCTACATTATTTTACACAACAGAGTAGTGTTAGCACTGCCAGAGATGAATGTAAGTTCCCCACACCACCCACAGAAATGTGACTCAGTACAATTACAGAGACACCACTGGTAGTAGAAGACACACACTTGCCATGCCTCTCTGATTACTGGGTTGCATTAATGATTGCCAGCAGTGCAGCCAGTTGGTGCCATTATGGCAAAATGACAACATCATAGTGTGGACAACTGGCCTCAAATGGCTTATTTTATATACACTGGGGAATAGCCACCGCTAATGGCAATTTCTGCTAATTTCGACTAGATCTGAATTTGTCACATTAAAAAGCAATAGCGCTGGTGCACTCTGACATCTCTAAGATGTATATTCCTCCCTAACGAATGAGCAGGCTGAAAATCAGCACTGTACTCTACAATTAATACTACAGGAAGTTTGGATGTTTTTGGGTCTTTTTCCCGCATTTACTTGCTTGCTGAATATGCCCATGCAGGAATTACTCACTGTATGAAAGCACATTGCTGGCTTTGTAAATATTTTTCCACCACTTTTATTTCTCTACATGAAGCAAGAGTCTGTGATTTACAGGTTAGGTCTACAATACAGCCTCAGTAGCTTTTGGAGAATATTCCTGCTCTGTTGTTATTCCCTGAGATAATAATTTCAAAACTCCCTCCAAACCACCAAGTGTCCACATTCCTTATTGGACTCCAGTATCTCTGTGCTGTGAGACATCATCTGAAGGAATTCCCCAATCTGCAAGAAACTATACAAGTGTGTCTTTGAGCTGGATGTGTATTCAGTGCTATGATTCTATGAATCTCTTTATAACCAATAAATGGGTTAGGCAAGTCTGCATGGGTGAGAATTGATAGAAAGGATTTACCAGCTGAAAACTGACTAAAATTCAGTTCTCTGGCTACAAAAGCTGGAAAAAATAATTGTAAATAATTATTTAGTAAATAAATTGCTTTAGCTTGCTAGTAATATTGAATGAGTGAGCTCACTGGCAATCTTAATTGAATAGGAAGAGTCACACATGAAAGACAATCATCCCTCACAACCAGTACCCTTATGAACAGTCCTCAGTCCCAGACTCAAGAATGACATCTGTCTTTGCAAGCCCACAGGAAAAAATGCAAATAAAGACTTCAAAAATCACTGCAAAATTATAACAGAATAAACTGCTTAAAGTATCTTTTCTCCTCTCCTTCTCAACAGAGAAATATTCACTTTATCCGACTGACCACTGCTCGCAAGTATAAACTACCATTTAAAATTTACAAAAGCGCTTTCTTCTTAGTCCTGCAAGTCAGTGTGCTTCCCCTTCCCTAGTTCAATCCAGCAGAATCTCCATACAGTTTTTCATATGTTCAGAGGTTGCACAGAATTTCAGTTTTCTGACTGCTTCTCTGATGCATGTGGAGAATAAGACAGCTTTTGATTAAAGCCAAATGTAGTGTGAAGCCTGACCCACAAGGCCACCGCAGCAGATACGTCACTCACACATTGTGCCATGGCAGTAATGCTTCCATATATGTAGAACTTCTATGAAGCTCCATTTTGTAATGGTATTGGACATAGTAAATATTTGGAGACAAAAATTAGAAGTAGGTGCAGCTGACTATAAATATATATTTCTGAATCATGTGACGCACATCCAAGAAGGAATGACACACGGTGTTTGGAGTTGTGCGATGGCAGAGCTCCCAGGCATGGCTGAGTATTGGGTGGGATGTGTGTGAAATTCTCACCTCCCACCATACTGTCTTACACATTCAATCCAAGCCCTACAGGAAAAGCAAGAGTCTAAGTATGGCAATAGTGAAACCATCAGAGCACATACCAGTCCATAAACAATTTTCAGGACAGAAGGTTAACAAACAGAAAAGCCATAACACCAAATAAGGCCTCTCAGATTCTGTAAAAAATAACACTGAGAAGATGGTATCTGCAAAAATTTCCTTTCTCCAGCACAAACTTTGGAATCCTACAAATAATGTAAGTTTAAATAAAGCAGTTACAATGCTGGAGGATGGAAGCAGAAAAAAGGAAAAAGAATCTTGCTCTTGTTATGCACAAGGTAGCCTATATTTACTCACATACAAAACAAATTAGCATTCCAAAAATCAAAATATTTGCTCATCTTTCAGTCCAGGTCTTTCTGAAAACATTAAAAGATTGTGGAACCCTAGGGTACTTTTGAGAGACAGAGTTGCACTGGAGTTTCCCCTCCCTGGGATGCTGAAGAGTTTTGAGTCCTTTGCTATGAAATACCACTAAACTAATTTCATTCCACTCTTTCCCTTCTTGGTCTTTACCTGTTCATAGAGTCGAGGAGTGCCACAGTTATTCACCAATGCTGTCCCTTCCATATAATCCATGGAGGTTCTATTCAGTCCCATCGGGCATAACTTCGGTGAGGCTTCCCAGATGTGAGGATACACACAGTATTCCTCACTACTCCCTCATATTGCCTACTACAAGAACTTCAGAGAGGCAGAAAGAGTTTCTCTAATATTAACTAATACAAATATGCGTGAGTAGCATTTGGCTTTGTGTTTTCTTTGCGATACAAACCCAACTCTGTGTCTCTTTAAATGCCCCTCTGTAAGATGGCATAAATTCCCTAACTTATATGTTAAAAGGGTGCACCGGTGTCCTAATACAAAATTAGCATATGAATACCAGTTAGATTATAAGAGATTAACATAAAAATGAATTGCAAAAATCTGGATTGCAAAAAAAATTTGCATTGTGCTTTCAAATCTCCAGTTTACATTAAAATGTAATCCTAAAATGAAAACAGCACACAGCATAACTGTATGTCAACCTTCTTTTTACCTTGCAGTGTAGTAACAGTGTCCAGACTCTGGGGATAGAGAGGTGGAGGTTCACACAGCATGCATTTAACTCAAACTGCTGGGAGAAATTGGTGTTTTCCTTCTTTTGCAAAAGGAAGCAGAAATGAAGAATAAAAGAAAGGGATTACCCTGTCATAGCAAGAAGATAACTTATTCACTTTCTATCACATTTTAATGTGCAAATCAATCCTCATGCTGTTCTTTGCCAGTTTCCACCGTGTTAGTCACCTTGGAACAGCTGGGAGCTCTCCTGCTGCTCAACCTGGCATTGGCTAAGGATCAAATGGGGTCATCTGTCAAATCATATACGAGAAATAAATGGATGGAGGTCTTCCAAGGGGTGGAACCACTTGCTAGTTGTGTAGGTAAATTAGAATGAAACAAAGTAAGGCTCATTAGTTTGTTAATTAAAGATTATTAAATAAATAGTCTACATTCCAAAGGTAGTTTTTTTCTAGATGCCTGCTCCAAATCTCATAAAAGGTACCATTTTAGGAATAAAAATTACTGTTTTCAAAAGGTGGCTGAAAAACTCTGAGGCAGTTTTGGTTTAAGAGTTCTTTCTATACATTTCACATTTCATCTAAACCAAAACAGTTTTGAATTTTAAATTATTTCTAGGGAAGACTTTTTTTCCCTCCTTCACTGTTAAACACACCACTTGGGATTTCAAAATAATTTCAGAGTTTTTTTTGGCTTCCTCAGAAATCTTATCTCTACATTACAGAGAGACGTGTATATCTGTAACAAAACCTAAATGCAAAGCACGAGTTGCCCTATTCCAAGCATCTTTTAAATATATGCTCCATCTTGAATCAATGGGATAACTCTCCTGATAGCCTTTATCTTTACCTGGAGCCCCTTTTTAATGCTTTTCTTTAAAGCGTTCTCTTTCCCAAACCAAACAGCCACCCATCATCACCGAAATTCTGGGATATTCATGTGGGAGTCCTATACACAGTGAACCAAGTGCAATTCAGTATATGTGCACTGATAGCAAAAATTTTGCTCCAATATTCCAGCTCTATCTAGGGTCTTTTCCAAAACTGTAAATATATGCACTGTATTATTTCAGTGATTTATCACAATAATCTGGATGTATTATTGCATGTCTCAGCTAGAACACCAATTTTGTCATGCTGAACACTAATTTGTTTAGAAATTCTGTCATGCTTAATCAAATTAAGCATAATACCAAGTAACCTCACTGAATTCAATGACTCACCCACTTCTCCTGTGGGAAACAATCAAAGCAACTTCCCATGTCACACAATTCCTTGGCAGCCTTGAAGGCTACTCGGCTACTCACATTTTCAAAGGGGAATCAATTTAGATTCCTCAAAGGATCTGCACAGGTACTTGATCCTTATGCTTGACCTACATGTGTAATCTATCTTTAGGGCTAATTTAATTGCATTCTGATTGAAATAATGAACTATTTACTGTAATTAAGTGAAATAAGACTGGCAAAATCATGAAAACTGTGTTGTGTAAAACAGCGTCACTAAAGGAATTAATGGCCAGAGTGTTTCAAAGAACTGATACAAACATCTGTGGTTGAAGATTGCGATAGCATTCCATGTGGCTGTGAGCACCCCTAATTTATTCCACAGATTTACTTGAGCTGGTCCTGAAGGAGTTGCAAAACTTCCCCAAGAAAAGTTTTGGCTCCATACAGAACACAAGTAAACACTAAAGGACACAAAGGCCATACTTATATTGAGAACAAACATGTGTCACAATGGTTCATTTTTGCAGGCACAAAATAAGCAAATATTGATGGCCTTGTGGGTAAAATATCCTTGTAAATTTCACCTTATTCTTTTTTTTGTGTGGTATAAATTTCCATAAGAAACAGCAGGATAATAGGAAAAAGGTTAAGATTCAGCTTCCTATTTTTGCATATATTTTATGGTAACACAGCAAGAAAAAAATGCCACCTACATATGCTTTATCAGTGTCACACAAACACAAGATAAGTGTGTTTGCATAGGTTTGACTTGACTTCTGAGAGCTGAGCAGAGACTAAAAAAGAATTGAACTTAGGAGTTGCCATTTCTTAGTGCCCCCTACTCCCCAGCGATATACACAGGGCTAGATAAGATTTCTCCCTGTAATTACCTTTCCAAGAACATCTCACTTTCACTTCAGAATTCTTACCTCTATAAATCTAGATTAATCCAAATGTATTAATTTATTATGCAAGTATTTCAGTTTATGATGCAATGGCTGCTTTTTCTTTGTCCTTTAAGAAGCAGTAGTGGAAATTCTGTCACCTAACACAAACAGCCTTGGGGAACTGTCAGTGAGAAGTGGTCCTTTCATCATTAGGTTCTAATTTGGCTTGATACTCTGGATTACACGTTCACTACAACATTACTGCAATTGCTTTTGCTTGACAAATCAGCTACACAGCTCTGCAGATCCTAACCTTGCATACACTACAGTAAATAAAATATGTTGTTCTAAGAAGCTGGGAACAAATGAGGAAAGTCCACACAGCAAAACTTTAAGGCCATCTCTCTGTGTGTCTCTGAAGATCCAGCAGATGAGAGTGTAGAAAAAAAAGTACTTTTAATCACTTACTGATGTCTGTCAGTATATAATGGGTTTTTTGACTCCTAAGGGCAGGGGAAGGAAGAAGCTCTACTATTATCCTGAGAAGTAACTCTACTAATATCCTGAGCATCCCCATCAAGATTTAAAGTACAGGATCCTGAAGAAACATAAAACTGCATTCTTTGTGAGGAAAAAAAACAATTCTAAAGAAACTATAGTAGCAGTTTTGCTGACAAGGTAAAGTCACAATACTTTAGATCATTTTATCTCTAGATGCATTGTTGTCTGCTTCAATCCCTATATATCCTGTCACAGATAACAGAAACTAGGAAAAATGAAATAAGGCTGAGGAAGTAAGTTAAATAACACAGTAAACTTGCTGATAATGCTGTGACTGTGAGATAACTTCCTAAAGAAAGTCACAATGACCTAGTTATTCAAAGAATGGAAAGCAGATGACCCTTGAAAATAGGACCATCTTTCTTCAAGAGTGTGCTAGGCTGCCTGGTATTTCTTAATCCTGAACATGACATCTGCAAAGCCAATTGGACAATTTTTTGTCTTTATCTTTTCTAACTAGCACCTTTTCTGTCATTGAAAAATAGTGAGATCGAAAAAAGTTGCTTGAGATATTCTGAGAGAACCATTGCTCTCCAATGTGATAAAGCAGTTTCAGAGATAAAATATCATTCAGGGAACACTTATTAAGATCAGCGTTTAAATTTGAGAACCACAAAATCTTTATCTTTTCTCCTGTGGCTTATTCAGCAGAATGCTTATTATTAATACTCTAGTACTTATGAGCAAGAAAATGTCTTCTCTTCTGAAGTCAATATGCTTCTGAAGAGAAACACACTCATAAATGTATATCTACCTCCTAATGATTTTTCTGTTCCTTAAAGAACAAGTAAGTTCCTTGAGATTTTAATTATGTTTCCTGAATATGTCAAATCTCTACTGTAATTATTTTTCACCACGCTTTGTAGACTGTAGAAAATGGCAGTGGGTAAAGAAAAGGAGGACTTGATTTTTCGAAGTACAGTAAACTAAATTTTACTTGAAGAAAATTTTGGGGTTTAACCATGTAACAACTTTAAAATTATGAAAGATTCTAGTTTAACAAAAGCACAGAAAGTTTACTTGACATATTATTCCATGTTCTTTCCATCTGTTACTAAAAAGTTCTTGTATTGATATTTTTTCCCATATTTTTACTAAAGGCTGTTTACAACATTTGATTTTATTGTAACAAAATACTGACTATTACTCCTTCCAAAATAAAAAATCTAAAGCTAAAATATTCAGAAGAATATTTTAAATTATTTCTTAAACACATATTTTAATGAAATTTAATATTTGCACTGATCTCTTTGTTACTGTAGGTGTCCTTAACCAGCAGCCTTTTTAAGTAGAATTTACTTTTTCCTTTAACAGGAGTTAAAATAATATCTGCAAAAATAACAGGAGGAATATTTGGACTCGGTTGCACGAAAATTACCTAAGCATCTTTGATGACTATATCTTTTCTTTGTTCATTCCAACAGATAAAAGAAAACCCTCTAAGTGAAAGTAGGAAGCTACAAGAAGCTGCAGAAAATAAAGATTCCAGCATTTATTATTATTGTATTTTTTCAGTGCTTGGTGTCTATCCTTCTCAACACACCCACATTTTCCAGACTCCAGACTTCAGCTTTTTGAAAGGGCAGGATTATACAACAGTGTTGAGAGCAAATCTGTACTCTTTATAGAGGTACAATGTAGTTTTAGATAAGTAACTCAGTTTTTCACAGACTTTGCATTACTTCAGTGTTAGTTCAGTGTCTCTAAGGCATTCCTCATTAAAAGGATTTGTGCCTTCCTCCTGGTGCAACAGGTGCCCAGTCACTGTGGACTTTTCTCTATCACTCCATAGAAAATTAAACCTAATTATGAATTATGCAGCTCCGAGATGTTTACACATATATTTTTAAATCACTGTCTTTGCTGATGATTTAATCTATTACATCTCCGCTTAGTAACAGCATTAAAACCTTGGTACCGCTTGTGACAGTCAAGGAAAATGATGTTAGAGGGTTGTCAGCATTATCAGGAGGCCAGGTCCTTAATCCTTTTTGGAGACTGAAATCCCATCATTTCAGCATGCACAGGGCTTCAAGGGGCAGATCAATTTTTATAAAGGCAGTGAAGATACCTCTGCATAGTGGCTGTTTATGTATCTTGCTTGTAAAGCAAATATGCAGTGATGCATTCCTTTCATCACTTTCAACACCCCTCTCAATTTGTCCAGTAAAGCCCTCTGATGGGGGGGAATATATCACAGTGGCACCTCCAGTACAGGAGCAGGCACACAGCTGGTTCCTCGGGAAACAACATCACCATCTCACTCCCATTTCTCCCATATGTCATTCTAAAATCAAAACAGGTTGCCAGGAAAAAAGCTGCCTTCAACAGCTGGTTTTTTTTGCACTAAAAGCTTTAGGCCAGTCTCTTGAAAGAAAGTATTCCATGAGCTTGAATTTCCAAGCGTATGATTGATTGTCACAGTGAAACATACATGAAATAGCTCCCTGTATATAGAGAGGTATAGCTTCTTCCTCCTGTCTGAAAGGCAGTGACCTTGGCATAACGTTTAAAAAACCATTAATGGGCTGCTAATGGCACTTCATGGTTTCGGTTTGGCTGAGCTTTTGGTAACAGATTTGAGGTTTTAACACACTCATTCCCGAAATTGTGAGGCATTCACGGGAAACCTCCAAGTCACACAGCTCTAATAGCTTATACAAAAAGGTATCTATATAAGGAGATTTCATACAAATAATTGTTTGGTATTTACAAAAACACCCAGAAGGTTTTTGACTGTTTCCTCCTCACTCTCAACCTCATATCAATTTCTCTTTCATGGCCAGACATACTGAATCTTTGTTATGCATTGAAGGATTCCAAAGAGTTCCCTTAGACTGTTTTCTAAGAAAGGTCAAATTTCCTAAAATGCAGAAGTGAGTTTCAAAAGTGACAGAGATGAAAACTGTCACACTTGGCCGTTTCCAGAAGTGCCTTCCCTTGGCACCCTGCACTCCAGAGGAGGAAGGCATCTTCCAGCAGTGTATGTCCTGCTGTTTTTGGGCGGGCTGCCGTGGGCACCAATGATCCCATGCTGTACCCTCTGCGGCAATGGATCGTTTTGGCTGTGCCACAACACTCTGTGAGGCGCAATCCTATCACTTATCCCACATATGGTGCATATATTCCCTACTAAATGTACACTTGATCAGTGATTCTGAGTAAAATGGAGATGCACGAATTATGTAGGAGGGAAGCTTTCAAAACAGGAAACAGGTGTCGAAGTTGCACTACTTTTAACATTTAAAATCTACTCTTTTTCTTACAATAAATCACTTTTAACAAGCTCCAACTGTGAAACATTAAAACAGCATTTTAAAAGTGAAAGTTCATTTTTGCCTGCTTTGTCAGTTTTCTAATAACCTGATACATTAAATTCCTTGCAGAAATAATTAAGATACCGAATTTAAGCCTGATTAAAAAATACCAATTTCATTCATTAAATCCTTGGTTTTAATTTTTAAATAGGAAACAAACTAAAACTAAAACATGTAGAGCAGGAAACACAATCTCCTTTAATGTTCCAACCCATTCATTTATTGCATTAATTTTAAGTAATTGTACTCAATTTTTGCTCAGCTAGGTACCCTGGAACTGGAAGAAATTATCATATTCATACTACTAAGACATAGCACAGTGATCCTGTCTATTTATTCACTTATTTATAAATAAACCTCTTGGCTCATGCCTTGATTTTTTTATTCCTTCATCCAACTGTAGATTTTTTCCTTCCATGAATAAAAGTCATAAATTCTAGAGACAGTTCAAAGCATAAATGCCACAAAAAATCTTCCAAGAATAAACTTAAATACAGTTTAAAGGATACAAATAATTTCTCCTGCTCAAAGAAAAAATTTACTCAATGCATATAATTACATTTGTATTCAATATATATAGATGAAGTGTTGCATAAAACTGGAAAAGAAATTAATTACTAGTAAAAAAAGGCATCCTTCATATTAAAAACAGCTTTCTTCATTGGTGAGGCTAAGCGCAGAATTCCCTGGACAATTCTCATGCATGGTTTTCCTTTGTGTGAATGATACATTTATTCCTATCAGGCATTTACTTGGTTTGGACGCAGAGAGGGCACGGGAGAGAGCTTTGCCCGCTGTGCCTGTGGAATTTCCTTCTTAGCCCGCCAGCCCTACAGTCTTGGATGTTGTGATTTAGAAATGCAGGCAGGCACCTGAGCTAGGCACAGCCTAAGGAGGCGTGTCTGCAGAGCGGGCACAGAGGGCTCCTGGCACGGAGCTGCCACCCTCGGTGCCAGAGAAGTGCAGTCTGACAGCATTTGGCCCATGAGAGACACCGTGTGAGCACTCTGGAGCGGATGTTTGACCCCATCCTGGCTCTGCAGTACCTGGAATAGGTGGGTTCTGGCTGGGCACAGCACAGGAACCCCATCATGTCCCCAGTGAGGACTTGGCTGGATGTGACTCGGGATTTTCCCTCCCACCAGCCTCAAGCTGCACTGGTAGCTGGCACACAGGGAAAGCTTGCCTTAAGCTACTGTGTAAACTGGAGCTCAATGGGGAGCACACGTATCCAAGACTTGAGTGAATGGCTGGGAGGGAAAACCGGACCCTGCGGACTTTGTACCTGTGCTTTTTTGTCTCCAGGTCCAGCAGACGGACCAACCAATAACCTCTGTTTGCCACCTCAGAGCCAGGCCCTCTAACGTTTGCCCCTCGTAAAAATTTAAATGTGCCACGAAGTGCCAAAGAATCCCAAAGAACAGAATTTTTCTAAGAGCTGCATAAAATTTATGCAGACAAATAAAATCTATGCAAAATAAAGCCCTGATATGATTATTTAATCATACTGATGTATTCTTTTGAGGAAAACCAGCAATAAACAGTTGGGAGGTTTTTTTGGCAGATTTTTCTGTCATCTGATTTGTTCTCATTTCTCTAAAGGACTTACACACATGAGAATGTCTTGCTCTTCTTTCAGAGAGATAGGACATTGTTTTCCCCAGAAGTTTTAGCACAAGTTTCCTTTCCCACCTCAGCTAAAATTGATGTTCTTGCCTGATTACAAAAGCAATAGAACACATCAGTTTTGTCATTACTAGTTTTAGCCTAAAAGCCAAAAAGTTCTCATCTTTACCATGCAATATCCAGGCGCTAACACACACACAAAAAAAAAAAAAAAAAAAAAAAAAAAAAAGAAAAAAGAAAAAAAAAGGAAAAAAAAAGAAAAATTGCTAATGAATCACAGAAATCACATTAACATTTTGATTTGCAATAGTTCAGATTAAACCATGTGAAATTTTATTGGGGACTTCACTCAGCAAAATTAAGCATATACTGTATTAAAACTGAATACTATCAAACTCCTTTCAGATGCATAATCACTTTGTACTTAACAGGATCCCCATTTGTTCAAAATCCATTTTGCACTGAAGATATATTCAATTAATAAATAGGCTTTCTCTAGATTTGAATTCTCTGACCTAGTATTTATGAAATTGCTACTTTTCTCTTTTTTTAGCCCCCCCCTTCTTTTGTAAACTAACACCTAGTAATTATTCTAAAAGCTATTCTGTATGCTTCATAAAACAGATAAGGAAGCACCAGGTTGCCATTTATATTTGTTAAAATGAAAAATATCTCCTGGTTATCCTTTTGATGAATCCAGCTGTCAGAGAAATTAGCATGAAAGGATAACTCATGCAAAGAAGAACGCATAAATGAACGATATATTATACAACAAATAAAATGCATCATTTATATTTATTAGGAGTCTAATTCTGGATGCTCTTATCACACCATCCCTACTCAATTCAAACACCAAATAGAAATCTAGGCATTGTCATATTGGATCAGGATATGTTATTCCATCACTGAAAATGGTAGTATCACATAGTAACTATAGATGCAAACAATAAGGGAATAGGCCTTAAAAAATCCCCACAACATACAGACATAGAATTTATTTCTTACTTCTAAAGACACTGGCTTTACCCCAATGCTAAGATATATTGTCACTCCTATGTAAACTCTAGATGTTCCTTACAGTCACAGAAATCAAATAGTTTTGGAACTTTTAGCTGGATCCAAAATTCAATGAAGTCTTCCAAATTCCTTTTGCAGTGAGCTGCCAGTCTGTGCCACAAGGCACATCAGGCTTCAACTCTTCTGCTGGCGCACCGCAGTTCTTTTCCAGATCCTTGCTCTAGGTTTTCTTCCTCTAAAATCAAAATCACACATATGCAGGGCAAAGATGTGATGTACACTCAGGACTTGCCACATAAAAGGCTGGGAGAGAGCAAGAACACACACCTAGAGCAAAGCAAATCTGGTAGTGCTTTCAATATCGTCAGTTTAGATGTAATTACCCTAATTTAGCCATCTTGTTGGGTTAAACTTCAGTTACATCCCTAGGTAGTTGTTAACACAGTAGTGTTCATTCTGGTTCAGTATTCACCAAGGACATCAGCTACCTCTCATGTGGGCAAGTGCCACGTATCTATTCCCACACCATCCTGACTTTGTTGTCTCAAAACCTGATTCTCTCCCTTGTCCTATTGCAACAGAGAGAATTCTGAAAATCCAGGGACTGTTATGCCTCCACCTTCCTTGTGTAGAGCTACCATCAGCTATCTTTTGATCCCATCCTCATTTATATGCAGGATGCAGCTACAAAATGCGCTAACATGTTTGTCTAGGTAAATGGGTTACTGAAATATGATGGTCTTCAATGAAAACCAGCATCTAAAATGTTCCTGATGGAAGCAGGAGGAAAAGCCTAATCAGGTAAAGAGCATGAGCTAAATTGGGGAATGGAGCCATCTGAAAACTCAGTAAAATCAGTTTTTCATGGTGAGGAAAATGAGGAAAGGACCTTGGTGGCTGCCATCATAAATGCTGGAAAAGAGCTGATGTCCAGATTCCAGGGGTATTATATCAATGTCGAGAGCCAGATTAGTATTAATGTCTCTACCTTGTACGATTTTTGTACCAGGGAAGCAGGGAGTATCACTGGATGGACAGACTCACGTTGGGTATTATTTGCTAGGCTGTGCCAAGGTTTCTTAATTCAGTCTGCTCAGATAAACTGTTGCACACATGCTGAAACTCTACAGATTTTGGCTTTATTAACACTTGCACTGAGTAATTAATCACATCCTGGTTCAGTGCCAGTTGTCAAGCCTTCAGAGAATTCCCAATCTATTTGTTAGCTAACATTCATCACTGTGACACAAAATTAAGCAAAAATATTTTTTTCCTTAAATTATTTGATTATTCCTACATTTCTGTTAATAATTAAGAAGCCACTTAAAAAAACCAAAAACAAAACAAAAACCTAAACTTTAACTACTCTGCCTATGAGCTAATCTTTATCTTCGGATCATTCCATATGCATATATATGAAGATACTGTTTTTAATTCTTAAAGAAGCCTGTGGTGATTCACTCAGACTATAGTTGGCTTACTTGGAGGGCTAAACTCAGAAACGTATTTTTCTAACAGTGGGAGCACACAAGCTGACGAGTCTTCTGTTGGCATGGCAACACAACACTGAAACTAATTCAGATCTTTGGTAATGACAACAAAATATTCTCTTCAAAAAGCATAGTAGTGAAGCATTATTTCATTCCACAATTTCTTGTTTTGGGGTTGGATTTTTGTTGAGTTTTTTTTGGTTTTGTTTTGAAAAATCATAGTAAACTATCCTGTTTCTAAGCAGTCTGGTTTATCTGGATCAACATTGATACAACCTCTCTTCACTCTTTCTTTTCATAGCTTGACTGTATTCCCACCTTGATGTTTACCATTGCTCCTGAAAACTGCAATTACACACGGCTCTCAGTGTGCAGACTCATTAATTAACACCCTCAGTTTCTAATCAGAAGCAGTCAGTGCTGTAATGGATGACTTCTGGAAGCACTAGGGCTTATGAGCTCTTTTTCTTTCAGTACGTATCTGTGCCACAAAAAAAAACCAAAAAAAACCAAAAAAACCACACACACAAAAAAAAAAAAACTAAACAAAACCCCCAAACAAACAAAAACCAAACAAAAAAAATTAAATAATCCCAGGTAAGGATGATATTTTAGAAATCTTCTTGCAGCAGTACAGCTGCTGAACTGACAGACAGAGCCAGAGCTCATGAAGTCTTTGATTTCAGTGAACCTGTATAGAAGAAAGGTAGTCTAAACTAAGTTACATTTGATACAAACTCATCAAAAATATTTAAGACTAAGAAAAAAAAATACTGAAAAGCCCTTACAACACTGCAGACAAGCAACAAGAAAACCCTTTACAAAAGCAATGTGGAATATAATACCATTTTCCTGTACACATGCATTCTTCTTTTAATATCAAGGATCTTCTTTCCTGATTAGACGTGATCAGTTCTGCCAATGACTTTTATGGAAAACAGACCTGTCCCCCAGCCTGCTTTCTGCTGTTTCAGCCGTGTCAACTTCCTGGCCCAGAAAGCCAAGCTGCAGAGCCAGTCCCAGCTTCAATGAACTCACTGGTCTGACCACAGCACACAAAGGAAGAAAAAGCAAAATGCAGAAGAGCAGAGCAATCTATCCTAATTCAAACAGGTAATGGGATAGGTTGAAACAGATGCTAGAACATCCAAGGAAAGAGATCAAGGTTTCAGATCCCATTCTTCCAAGTGATTCAAGACACCTTGCAATTAAAAACAAACAACCAACCTAAACAAGGAAAAAACACCATTATTCTGCCCATTTGATAGCTAATCATGGAAGTGCACTAACTTTTCCAGTGTTTGAAAGTGTTTCCGTAAGGCCCTTAAAACAGACTACAAAAACCACTGATGGCCATATATATAAGTTACAAGTCATGGAATTGGGAAATTATTTGCATGCCAAAGAAGGAAACTGATGTTGGTTGGTTTGAAATCTGTTATATGGGTAGACCATTCCACTTCAAGCACTCACAACTAAAAATTACTGACACCTTAACACTTTGTTATGCTGATCTCCTTAATTCTCATCATTGCTTCCTTTTCTTCAGGAATATGCTGGTTTTCTGTTAATAATTTATATCTATCAATTCGTGGTTTTGTCAATCACACCACCACAGACCATAATACTGACAAATTATTTTCTTCATGCACACAACATTTTAGGAATTACTTTAGTAGAAGTTTTGGCAATTTAAGCACTGCAATTTGGAGACCAGGTCATGCTGGGAGTACTGACATCTAGTTAAGAAATGAGTTCTTTAACTACTGGTCTAGCCTCAAGGTAATTTTTCTGTTGCAATTTTTTTCTTTAATGCTTTTAGGAATGCACTTTCATATAGCTAACTTTCCATCATTTATATTTGTCCTGTGTTCCAGTGTTACTAAATGAGATTCAGTGCAGAACTAAGGTTACAAACAACACACACAGTGAAAGGCAGGCTGCAATAAGAAAGGGTGAAAAAAGCCTATTCCCTGGAGCTCAAATTTCTCTCCTTCAAAGGCAGAACCATAGCCTTTAAAAATATTACGTTACATGGGAAACTACTGCATTTTGAAAACTGGATGCAATATGCTATTTATACTTAATTAGCTGTGTGTTTCACCTTTTCCTTTACAGGTCCTTTGTCAGCCTATGTAAGTGCAAGCAAAATTCTGCTTTTCTTAGGGCTTTGCAATCCCTGATATTATTTTTTAAGAAATACCTGCATGATCTATCTTGTTATGCTTTTGACTTGGACTGAATCATATTAACGGGTTCCACTCAGATAACCCATCACACCTTCACTGATAAAGTAAACAGAAACTCCCACAATAAAAGACAAGAAGGAAAAAACGCAGAATAATCCTTCTATTTCTTGCAGTCATTTCCTCTCCTAGCCATCACCACTTAGGTATATCCCACAATTTCTAATTATTTACACCAACGCTAGTAGGAATCCAGGAAAAAAATGCAGGCACTGGACAATTCCAAAAGCGAGGCTTTATAAGAGCTAAAGAAGTATTAAAGAAAAGAAAGTCTTCAGCTCCCTCTGAAAGACAGTTGAAAAGTTTTTCAGCTGATGTTTTCTTACACTATTTCATTTGTATTTAAAAACCAAGCCTTTGGTGGAAAAAGCCAATGAAGTGAACATATTTGTATATGCATAAAAAAATAACAAGAGTTATCAATAGTCAGAATTACCATGACTGTTTACAGACAAATATTTCTCACTTCTTCAAATATACAATACATAAAATACTGAAGTATTTCAGAAGGCCTTGAAAAATACAACCTGTTAACATTAAAGTTATCTATCTGGTAGATATAAAAAATATTTTTCATTAGAGGACAGAGATGAGCGTATAATTTCAACCTCTGAAGGAGCTGTTGCTATCCATCAGCAGAGATGCAATGCTACAGCATATGAACTACCATTTTAATCTTTCTGCCTGCAATTATCTTGTCCAATTTGGTTTGACAATTTGCAGCTGTGGTTTTCATATACTGATAAAACCTGGTGAGGATTCTGTGTGAATACATCCTTCATTTTTTTTTTTATTATTTATATTATTTATATTATTTAACTTGAAATGGTTTCTGCAGTGCTGGGAATTTAGCCATTTCTAAATGACCAGCAAGGTACACTCCTATTCTTCCTTCACTGGATGTTTGTAAGAGACAGGCAGCATGCAACAAGATACAAAATTACACCATTAATGATTCCACAGGAGTTGTGCTTTTCTATTACAAAATGGACATGGTCAACAGCTTCAGCTTCAGCTCAGTTCAGCCAGAGGCAGAGAATGACACTGATCACCATAAAGAGAGAAAAGCAGATGGGAAACCCTAAGGGATGTGCCATGCTAGAATCAGCTCAGGCAAAGAGAGGCAAACAGTGGATTCATGATGAATGAGGCTTTGAAAATTGCGCAGGGAATGAGGGACAAAAGGATCACTTCTAGCAGGTATGGAAACTCCATCTGTGGCAATGAGAGACACATAGAGGCAGAAACTATCCTAACAATATGAGAGTACAAAAGAACACAAGGAAGAGGTTTTTGAATGAACTAAGAATAATCTGAGAGGGGCACAAAGTCTTTATTATACCTTCATAACATCTGTGTCTTACCACTCACACGTGAGCTCATTTTCTCAGCTTGTATGCCTCCTTTAAGGATCACATTTTAACAGTGCAAAGCTACTCAAAGCCTCTGAGAAATATTTTTGTCTTAACGCTTTCTAACTCATACATAAAGCAGGACCCAATCCTAGACATTATTCTGAGGAGTTCGGTGTGACAATTGCAGATAAACTGTATCACCTTCCAGTATCTCACATACACTAAGGTTTGCTGCTTTTGTAAGTGATTGTTGCTAACACAGAACTAGTGCCCACATGGAGTTGGAGCATGTCTTCGAGGTATAGTGAAAGAAAGTGATCTCTGTCAAGGCAATCTGCTAGGAACTGCAGTTTTTGAACTTCATGAAAAGCAGCAATAATTTGAGAGCTAATGGGATACCATCAGGGAGTCTTCAAACTCTCAGGTAAAGCAATTCTTTCTTCTCAGCATGTTTTACAGCTAGAGAAGAAATTTTATATTAGCATGAACCCAAATCCTGAAGGGAACTCCCCATTAACATCAATCTCTTCTTCCTGGAACAGCCAACAGTACATCAAAAACACCGAACACCTCTTTTAAAATATTCTATGCAGGAATTTGCACATTCAAGTCATGGTAGAAGCTACAGCAGCACCCACAGTGACAGTGCCTGTTTCCTTAGCTGGCATCCCCAAAGATCGGGTTCATCCTTAAACATTAAATAAAAGCATTCTGTAACATCTTTCAAGGAATTTCATTTATGCTTATGCTTTCTAACAACCCTCCCTGCTTCCCAGAAAATTCTGTTGTTTCTTCCTAGGAACTTTTCAAATGATTTCTAAAAATGCTCCAGCTGCTTTCTGGAGATTTTTTACTACAGGCTTTCAGAAATAGCTCTTGTACCTTCTAGGAACTTTTCAATTGCTTTATTATGCCCACTACTTTCTAAAATTATTTTCTCAGTACTTTCATCCAGGAATCTCCCCAGAGCACTCCAGGTCTTTTCCTATTGCTCTTTCTTGAATCTTCCTCATTGATTTCTGGGATTTTTGTCTAAATGGTTACTAGGAATTTTGCAGGCTTCCCAGGAAATTCCCAACTGCTTCCTAAGATACTTTACAGATATGTCCTATTGTTTTCCACTAACACTCCTGTAATTCCCCTAGGAATTTCCTTTAGGATTTTCTGGAAATATTACTGATTCCTTCTAGGGGTTTATTAATGCTGCTTCCCAGGAATTTCTCTTCTGCTTACAGACCTTTTTCACTACTTTCTAGGAAACCACTAACAGATCTTAGGAATACCACCCTGGAACTCATAAATGACTTTTAAGAATGCTCCAGATGTTCTTGAGGAATTTCCCCACAACTTTTTGGGGATCCTGCTAATACTGTTGTAAGTTTCCCTTCTAAACATGAACAGACACACTAGGGATAATTGATACTCAAATACATTCTGACAAAAAGAAGGGAAAATATCCTTGGGCTAGAAATACTGTCAAATCATTTCACTGCTCATGCAGGTGGTAGGTCAAGGGGATTTTCTGTGAATCCTTTAGAGCTACACTCTATTACCTGGGGGTGCACTGATACAATGACAGTGAACCACAAAGTTACAGCTCACTCACTCATTCACTCGTCTGGACCTCAATAACCACAAGGTACATGCCTTTCATCTCAGTCAATGGAATTTGATCAGCTGACATTCTGAATCTTGGTGCAAATATCCTTTTCTTAGTAAATAGCTTACAACTGCTAGCAGTCTTCTACCAGATTGCTTTTCCCATCATACATGACTATTAGTTACACGCCTTCCTGTCCAGAGCTTCAATCCTCATCCTATTCTAGTTCCATGTCAGGAGATTCAGCTCTTATCACAGCAACCTGGTAAGGGCAGTTCCCACCACCTGTTCATTCAATTTTCAAATAAATGTATTGCTGCTTCACTCTGGCTAGGAAAAAGCTCTTTATAACCAATCCCACAGTTAGCTCATGGCTTTCGCTCAAACACTTCAGAATTTTTCTGCTACAATACTTCTACAAGTATTAACAACAAATGGGCTGCTTGAGACAATAAGACCACAGACCTTCATGACAACTTCACCACATGTGCTTTTCTGTGTTTTCTGAACATGTATATGTCCCCTTGATCTCCTTTTTTTTTTTTTTTAAACTTCCTGGGGCAGAAATTATTACTTAGTTTCAGACTGTACATCACTAACTTGGGTCTGACATTCACAGATTACAGCTGGGAAGGAAGTAGCTACTTAATTTCAAATATCACCTGATAGACAGTTTTGAGCAAGTCATTTATGCAATTTCAGAAAATTGGCAAAATTGTAAAAATTTATTTTAGTATAATAGAAATTCCCTTAATTGTCTGTACTTTTTTTTATACATCAATGCTCCTATTTTGTATTTGGGACTTAGCTGAAAGGTTGCTTTCCAAACCAATTAATCCTGTGCTGTCATTTATAAACTGAAAACTTTAGGCCTCTATTATGATCATAGATTACCTAAATAAATGTCAGAAGGATTCATATATATTGATACCAATTTAAAACCTATGCTGTTTTATTGATGGAAAACACCTTAAATGCTTTTCAAAGGGATTCTGTCAAGTTTCTTTAAAAATCACAGATGGTTTGATCTGGATTTTCATTGACAGAAAAAAAATGCAGAGGATTATATAATCTACTGAAAACTACGATGCTGTCAAGAAGTGACAAAAGTAAGACTTCCATAACTTAATGGAATAACTTAATGGCTGCTCACTGTTAAAAATGTGCTCCTGTAAAAGAGGAAAGAAATCAAGGTATTTGTCCACTGACTTTTACTGACAAGAGATCAGAGCACACAAAAGCAAATCTACTTTAAGTTTTAAAACCAGAGTAAACCTTTACTGTTTGAGAATAAAGTAGTTTCAGAGTTCAGTGGGCTATTTTCTTCTTAAGCCAGTTTGTTAATGAGAAATCTGTTTTCAGTGTCCTTCAAGCAATGTCATTAATATGAGATACAGGACTCTGTTTGAAGGGACAGAAATGTGTGGGGAAATGCTGCATTTTGTAAATCCCATAATGGTTCTTGAATTTTTAGTCTGGTGAGGTATGTAACTGGAATGGAGGGCATTAAAAAACTAAAACTGAAGCATACCATAGCTCTTCCAATGGATGTTTTCTGGGTGTCTCAGCCAAATGAACAAATTCCAAGAAATGAGGGATATTATTCTCTCACAGTACCAGATTGTGGGTAACTCACAAGTGCTCTACTGTGGCTGTGTTTTGTTCATGTTTTTCCTTCCATGCAACCAGGTGCTTCCTAACAGCAACTGATGTTCTTGCTTAGTTGAAGAAAACCTTAGTAGACAGTGTTTCTCAAGTCAATTTGGGTCTGAAATACATGCAGGCTTATTGCCAAAATAATTTTTAAAATCCCTCAACTAGACATTTCTAATAAGTGTTAAAAAAGGCCATATTTATTATTCAGAGAAAACTATAATTTGCCAAATTTCACCAGCATTTTTGAAATTTTGGGAGCAATTTCTAGAAACACCTATTTTCTATACTGCATTTTACTCACTTATCCTACTTTTTTCCTGCACTGATCCTACTTGAAGGATCAGTATGAGTCTCTTATTCTTTTCCAAGTGCTGAATAGTTCAAAATATTTCAGCTAGATTTAAAAGAAAATTAATACATTCCCTTCTCATTCATTAATATGTCTGCTGTGTTTTAGCTGAAAGTATGTTAGTAACTGGAGGGCTTTGCTATTGTACACAAGAGCCCCAATAACAACAAGGGGGTTGAACAATGCAATATGCACATTACCTAGAATTTTCATGATGAGTCCCAATGGACTTGAACATTAATTGAAGATTGCATTGCTAAAGTGATTTCATCTTCTATTTCTTTGTTGGTCAAGAAAAACTGCATTGCATACTCTGAGTTACAGCCCTTGAAACTGGTTGTTAACTCCAAAGCGATGGAAAAGAGTTTGGAGTTAGCATATTAAGCACATTTTGCTCTAGACATGATCTTAATTTACATTGTATTACATTAGTTGTTTCTTTCATGTTTGATTTCTTCATTGCCTTGAGTGGGAGATCTGAAAATATGTGAATAATTCTTTCAATTATTTTGCTGTAAAAAGACAACTGTTCTCTACCGATCTCAACTAAAAATATAATTCTCATTTTAATGACATTTTAATGACATTTTAGACACACAGGCACTAAAATTAAGTAATTCAATAAGGAATTTAGCAGCATTCAGAAGACAATGTTAAGAATGCCAAGGTTGAAAGTTCCATGATCCACTGGCTATATGACTGACAGCAGAATCTGATTTTCAGTAGAATTAAGTGCTCTTTACTGTTTTTTTCTCAGATTAAAGGGCATAAAAATACATTTTTAGCTCCTTTTGTGTGGTTTGAGTATCAAGAAAGGGTCTCACTTTTAAGGAATCATGCTGATGCTTTCAGGCAAACACAGATCATCCCATTGCACTGAGATGCTGAGATGGTCAAAGCAGGAGTGAAGCACCTCTGCAGAAGATATTCATGGAATTGATTCAGGGCTGCCACAAGACTTTCCTGTGACCCTTGGTCCTGGCTGCTAGCAAAGCCTGAACTAATTCCCTAATTCAAAAATTCACTAACCCCCAGCAAACTGCTTCAGGCTTACTAATTACCCAAACATTTCAGAATATCTCTCTTCAAGCCCAGAAGCAGCAGGATTTTCAAGGAAAATTTTTCCTTTACTTTCTCTTTACAACACAAGAGATCAAGTAAAGTCAATTAAAACTCATTGTAAGTGTGCAGCATTTCCAGACTAACAAAAATATAGTACATTCTATGTGAAGAGACGTTGCATTAATATCTTAGATTTTATGACTGTTTGTAAATAATTAATCCTATTCCACTATCTCCAAAAAATATTATAGGAAAGCCACGTTGGCAACAGCCTAGAAGCCTTACCAGACTCTTCTAGTGAAGGCACACTGGGGAATGGGCCTACAACACTCATTAGGGATCGTCACTGATTCTAGAAAGCACCAATATTCTCTGTTTGGACAGGTATTTTTACCTGGATGAACAACCTAAGTGGTTATTGCCCATATATTTGTACAGATGAAGGCGTAGATGAATTAAGATTTAGTCTTAGCTGGACTTCTCAGTACCAGTTTAATGACATTTCTTGCAGACCCTATAGACTGGATTTTTTTCCTGCATTGACAAACAGCAGGGAAAGTGATCAGCTCTGGAGGCACTTTTTGACACTATACTGGCTGTCAGAGAGACAGAAGTCTCATCTCATTATCCCAGTTCTTCTGCTCTCTTACAAGCAATGCTCAAAGTATCCCAGGGGAACAGAAGCTGCCATTTAGTGATGATTTCAGTTCCTACCTATCTATATTTACTTTTTCAGAAAAGTCTTTTTGGGGTTTGAGGTAGTCATGGTGTTTGGTTGGTTGTTGTTTTTTCCAAATGGAATTTTAAAATTGCAGGGAATAAAAGCAAAGTGGGCAGAATGTCAAAACAAGGGGGGGGCGGAATGACAACCATGACAACTAATCTGTAAACACAGTGACATCATTTATTTGTCCATAATCTGTTATAGCTTTAGCATTTCTTTGAGTGACTCATTCATGATGTATCACCACTTCTACTGGCTGGGAATTATCCCGAGCTATGGTTAGACAATAGAGCAAGAGTGACTTGCAGAATCCTAGAACCAGATTGAAAATGATACAGTCACAGAATAGTAAGTGCCCATCTGCTCTAAAGTCCTATTCTTTTGAGGGAGTATTTTTGAGAGCTTGCAGGGATTTTTGTGTCTCCTGTGACACTCAGTGGGCGAGTCGTGCCCAGTTCTGTTAGTCAATAGCACTCTAATGCTATGTGGGTTAGTTGGTCTTCCTTCAGCAAAAGCACAGCAAAAGCCTAAGCTCTCCATCAGTGTCCTGGGCTGCTCCCACAGAAAACACATCCTGTGCCTGCATTATCTGGGTCATACCCATCCTATTTTTAGATCTGAAAGCACACAGAAGCAGCACTGGGTCTCGGGGCCCAAAGTGTGTGGTATTGTGCCTGTTTCCTGCTCTCGTTAACTCAGAGTTCTGAACAGCAAGCAAGGGTAAGTGTATTCCCAGCACAAAGCTCTGCAGCTCTGAACACGGACTTCTCAGATAGACCACTCAGCTCCCAGACAGCTGCCATTCTCATGAATATGCAGCTGTCCAAAGCCTCTGAAGGAACAATATGTAAAGGTACCAAAAGCAAACTGGGTACTTTTCTCTCTTTCCAAACCACAGTTGCTCGGCTTCCATCTTTATTTATGATATTATATAGTTTTTTTACTTTTGAGACTTCCCCATTTTTCCCTATATTTAGGAATGAATACAGATACTATGACTACAGTAAGACTAAGAAGTTATGGTTAGAGAACACTTTCTGAACAAAAATAAAAAAAAATGAGGAGACTGAAGAGCAGAAACAGGCAAGGGTGAAAAAAAGGAGAGATACAAGAAAAAGGACAAAGTAGTGCAATGAAGAGCCAGAGGGAAGGAAAGTAAGTAGATAAAAGGCAAATGGCAGAAAGGAAGAATGAAGGTGACAGAAGAAAAATAGTTGTAGGAATTAAAAACAACTCCCTTAAGACTCAGCACTTACAAAAAGATCCTTCCAGATAATGTTCTGAGATCAGTTTCAATTTCCTTCCTTCACTAGGTTTCATGGTTTCCATACAATACAGTTAACAGTGGGAGGAAATATTTTCATTTTAAATTTAGAGTCCAAGTCCTTCATCACTTTTGTTTCTGTTCAAGTGGCTGTTATTCAATGACAGAGCAAGAATTAATTGATAATTTAAATTCTTCATCTTGAATAGTCAGCAGGACTGAGGAGAATTATGTACATTAGTTCCACTGAATATTCTGTTAGGCTTATATTCATTACACAGGTCCTTACTTATTTACATGATCTTTCTAAGTTGAGACTTTACTCCAGTCTTTGGTCCATCATCCCTATTCAGACTCCTTAGACTTCCCCTGATAGAGACAAAAGTCCCAGACTTATCACTTCTCAATTACTTTTAAAGAGATTTCTGTCCTATAAAATGCTGCACTTAAAGAGTTAGCAGATAAAGATGTCACACATATATGTAAGGTTTGCCTTAAGGCCACTCAGATTCAAAAAAAGGATACTGTGCTTTACAAATGCAATTGATATGAATGCTTATTAAAATAGACATGAAACAAATGCATGTGTAAAAAAATGCATTATATACACACACAACTTATCTGTCATTGTATATAAAGTCTAAAAAACTTGTAGACACATTGGTATTTGCAAAACCAGTTAGTTTACAATGAAGTCCCAAATCCTTTTAGCCTGGTTTTCTTCAGCATGGTTTTGTATGGATAAAAGTATTTTTGATATCAAAAAACTTACAGTGATCTTCAGTCAATGTAACAAAAAAGTGCAGGGAATGATAACCATATAGATAATTTCACATAGCTTGCTATTCTGACTTTTTCAGTGAATAGAAATGAACTTGCCTACTGCCACCCAGTGTGTTCCTTTCAGTTAGCTATCACTTTGGGTTTCAATATATACATTTGAATGAATATTTTTAAAGGATATACCATCTCATTAGGCAAAATGTTCTAATAAGTCTTTCACTTTTAAAAGATAAACACAATTAACATCCTCTCACGGCAGCATTACCCACGTATTTTCCCGGATATCACAGTAGACAACTAGGAATCATATTTTTGAGAATGGCTTTCCAGTGCCTAACAGTCATTTTACTGCTATTGTTTACTTAAAAGCAGAGCAACCTCTGTGATGAATTCTTAGCTGATCAAGTGGGAAAATGACCCTTCCCAATCAAAAGGAATAAAAAACAAAACAAAACACCACTTTCCACACTGAGCATCATTTACATTGATTCACTCCGTTGTGATGTGTCCTCTCAGCCACCACTGTAGAATTTACTTCCTGCTCATTTGCAAACCTGCTGAGAGCCAGTGTGGATCTGCTTTCAGCACCTGGGAGATTGGTGCAGCCTGCAGCACAGAGGGGAAACAGCATCAGTTTGGGGGCAAGCACAGAGACTTTCAGCTACTCTAATTCAGAAAGATTTTGTACGCCTGCACCCAGCCACCACTCTGACACCCAAAAGAGAATCACAGAAATTATCTTCTGCAGCTTGTCATGGCATAGATACTCTGAAATTATTTTGACTTTCAAGGCAAGCACTCTCCAAAGACAACCTAAGTTTCAAGGCCCCAGATGTATATCCCATGAGAATCCTCTGCTGTGATATTCTGCGACCGAGTAAAACTGCTCCGTTCAAGTCTCTTGGGCATATGCCTTTTTACCAGAAAAAAGAAAGCTATGACAGCAAATCCCAAGCCTGCATGATACTAGTTGAAATCAAAGTGGAATTACAATCTTTTTGATCATGCAGTAGCAATGGAGAGGAAGTGCCATTATACATAGGCATATTCTTCCCTATTTTCATATGCCAGGAATCTATTAGAAAAATTTGGTTTACATTTTGTTATTTATATGAACTTACAAAAAAACCTTAAAGTAGCCCAAACATGAAATGAGTAATAGTTACACTAAAAACATTTCTGAGTGCTGGAGACTTCCCTGCCCCGGGTTCTCCCACAGTGTGTAAAAAGTCCTTTTCTCCCTTCCGCCTGAGCCAAAGAAGCACTCTGGAGCCGTCAGTTCATGTTCTCAAGGCAGTTCATTACTTCCTTATCAAAAGTAGATTTCTCTGCCCTGCCGAGGTCGACACAGCAAAACTTCCAGAGACACACTGTCCTGCCCTGCAAGGGAGATCGAGGCACACTGTGCCCACCCCAGGTCAGCTCTATTCTTTTATACTATCAACTATGTATTCAGTGTTTACCATTAATTTCCAATCTGTGACCCTTACATTACACTGTCCAGCTCTCTGACAAACCAATCCAAAAGTGCCAACATCACCAAGAAGATGGAGGTTAGGAAGAAGAGATAACATGCCACGTGTAAAAATTCTCCATCTTGACTCCCAGACCCCCCTGTCCAGAATCTCAAACCCCTCTGGACATGGGTCCAAACTTTTCCTTTTTCATCTATAATTATTACTATTCTACTCTTTAAACTCTGGTGACTTGCAATTCTTATAAGTTAGTCATTTGTCTCATGGATTAAAATCAAAGGCATTCTCAGCATCAATCCAGGGTCTCCGACACCTCTGGCAAGGCTGAAAAGCCTCCTGAACAGGGTTTGGATCATTCTGAGATGCCATAGGAACCCTCTGGGTTCCAACACTGAGAAAAACTGAAAATAAAAATATTGACATTTCCTTGTAGTTAATTTCCAGCTGTTACAAAATTTATCCAAGATAATTATATATCATAATGGATTACTGCTGTTTTTCTGTAGTACGTATCGTAGCAGACACAACAGTAGAGCCTGACTTGAAACAGAGGTCCCCAAACTGCATCAGTATCAACCCCTAGCCTAACTAAAACTGAGAGTCGTAGATGAGTTTGGTCTCCTAAAGATACACTTTCACTTGAACACAATAGGTATGTAACCCTCAAAATTAAAAAAAATATCCAGTGGATTTAAAAAAAAATACAGCAAACTTGTAGGCATACCAGTAGGAACTGATAGGAACTGACATCAGTTACAGTATCTAAGGCAATTGCAGCAAATTAAAATGCTTTATGGATTAATGGAAAAGTTGCTCTGAAAAGAGCAAAGAAGAAGCAGTGGCTTATATTCACTGAAATAATTTGGAGAGCAAGGTTTTCATGGCTAGCATCTTAAAAGAGTTAACCAATTTTTTCAGCCAGGCCTTATTATGATCACAATTTATAAAAGGATTAAGTTATAATTTGTTTGGTTTTGGGGTTGGGTTTCTTTGGGTTTGTTTTTTCTTTGGTTAAGGTTCATATCCCATTGCCATTGTGGCTCCATGACCTAGCAAGGACTTGAATGGAAGATCACACATTTGCAACTGAGATGAAAAGATATGGAAAGGAGATTGTAGATAAATACAGCCAGTGAAATAGTTAAAAAATAGTTTGCCATTCATAGTCAGAATAATAACCACAATTTTTCAGATGCCTCTTGCATCATAAATTAATGTTCTCCAGTTGATTTGCACTTCTTTTAATAAAGAATTAGTTAATGCTACATATTGTACTGTTATACATAATGTACATACACCTATGTACAACACAAATTACAGAATTTTACCTCCCTAATGCTCAGGATCTAGTCTTAAATAGAGCAATTTTTATTATATATATACTAATCAAAACTGTTCAGCAACATTATTTATATTTCTCATTCATGGCAGTCAGTTGCTATTTGAAATTTGGGCTATGCTCATTAAGCTCTGGGGCTATATGGCATGCCTTGATTTTCTTTTGGGGCAAGTTCTCACATTTAGGATTTCTTTGCAGAAATATTTGACATTTTCCTTTAAGATGTAAAGAGCTTTCCAGATTTTTCTAACAATTAAGTCATTAGGTATATGTTTTCCAGGCAGAACCCCCAAAGAGATGTCAACCCATTAGGAATCAATTATTTTAATATTTCATCTGGATACACGTTAAACACCCCATTGAATATTCTAGTAAATATTCATCTCTGCTAAACATAAATGATAACCTGTATGTCTCTAGCTCTTTTTGCAGAAATAAAAGAAACAGAAAAGCCACATAAATGTCAACAAAACCTGAATTTAAATGAAGAGACACTGGCAATTTCTAACTAAGCAAGTATCTGAAGGCTAGTGTTGATTTATTTTTTATGCTGAAGGGCTGTGCAGTCCACTGGTACCTCACTTCATAGAGTATAAAAAGGACGGGTTTAAATTTGTCACAGTAAATGAATGTGTGAAATCTAATCTCTTATTCAGACAATGAAACCCAAGAACCAATCTAAGATTTAATGCTGAAAATATAAGAAAAATATTCTGGAGGTTGTTTAGATCTGCCCGATTTTACCTTACTGCTGTGTTCCATTCCTTATGAAATACCTCTGGCTTAGAATCATGGGCTTTTTAATAGCACTCTAAATTAAACTTAATTCCACCTTCATATCCTCTGTACTAAAAAAGAATGTTCTAGAGGTTAGAAGCCATTATGAAGTTTAAATCTGTTTGACTTACTGATCACGTTTCAGACCTATTTTACATAACTTTTATAACATACACATTGAAGTTTCTGTGATAAGAGCACTGTAAAATCTGTGAAACATTACTATGATATAGTAATATCATTATTAGTAAACTAATAATAAATGCTGAAATTGAAACACAGAATTCTTTCTCCTCTGAAACAAAATTCTTCTTCATAACCTTTCTATTTATGACACAACACAATGATTCAACAGTAGAGTTGAAGTTACCTGTCCTTCCAGGCAATAAAGTGTCAGGCTAGATCCTTTCCTTAACCACCATGATCAGAAGTGGTTACGAGTCTTCCTTTGAATTAATAATTTTAAATCTATAACATGCCACATTTCATAGAAAAAACAAAACTTCTTGAGAGGATTTATTCTGATTATTACATGCCTTAATCAAATGACTCTGGAAATTATTATAAAAACTCTGACAAACTATTATGGAGAAGTCTTCTTTGCATCTTAAACATCATCAATTGTGTCCCTTCTGGTTCACTGCAGGCTTTGCCCTGACAGTGTGCATATGCATAGTCTGTTATCCTACTAGCACCATAAAATCAAAGTTTTAAGTGCCTGGACTCTGATGGAAAGTGCATCTCTCTTATAAAAGACAGACTGGGGTCAGGCACAGCCCTGGTTAAGAGACAAGATTTCGTGGAGATAAAAAAACTACTTGTGAGTGACGAAGTCTCTTCATTCATCTCACTTATTCCCAAGTCAAAAGAATACACCCATTTCTCAGTACTAAATCTTATTTTCCCTATTTGCAGGAAAGATGAATGTTAAGAATTTTATTTTAGGCTGCTGTTTACTTTACAGTGTAGATGAAGCGAGATTCAAAATTAAGCAAATGCTCGCTTGGTAAAATCATAACTTTCATGCAAAAAAATGCCATTTGCTAGCAAAACATGTACAAGAGCCATGGCTTCTTCTCAGAAAGCAGCAAAAGGTGAGGTACCCAAGGTCATAGTGACTGTTCTTCCATTATCATTTCCAAGAAGTAACAAAACACCTATTTCTCAAATGCCTCAGAAATCTGAAATTTTTTTTAAAAACTAACTTTATAAGGGGACTGACTATTTCTCAAGAAAACCGCTGATCCATAAAACATATATGTTACATTTTGTCTGTACCTCAGAGGTACTGCCTGGAACAGTTAATTTAAAGAATGATCTGTATAAAGGCATACACTAGCTCTGTATATAGACCTATTCAAACGTAGCAGGTAACAGGATAATTCTCCATTCTTTGCTACATACAGAAAATTAATTACCAAGCAAATATGTGCTTATTTTATTTAATCAGTGCTATGCAAATCAGTTCAGAAAAGCTAAATCTCATGCTTTCTTAGTCCCCTCTCAAAGTGTGATTTTCCACTCATTAAGGAAATAAAGGAAGGAAAGGAAAGTGGTTTATGGACACAGGTTAACACTATCAACTGATGCAAAGAGAAGAAAACCTGAAAAGTTACTGTGTACTTGATGGAGTAACAGCTGGTAAGGTATTGTACAGCAACTTTTACTTACTGTAAACTATTAAACCAAAGTAGGGCAGAAGACTGAAAATTAAATTAAACTCGGCCATACATCACCAGTGGTTTTCCTTTCAGCAGCTTTGAACTCTGCAATGGATAAGGCAGTGAATGTGTGTGCTGGAAGCCTTTGCACAACAGGAAGCTACTTTCTCTGCAGCTCTAAAATGGAGCAATTTCAGCCTTACAGGAAAACTTTGAGAGCATTAACTACATTGTGTTTTACAGGAAAAAAAGTAGGATATCCCAAACAAAAGCAAACAAAACTTTGACAGAATTCAATCTATAAAAATGTCTTTTGTAAGTGTCTTTCAAACTAATGGAATCTTCTCCTCACTAATTCTCTTAACAAAAGGCTAAGTTACAGTTTTATCCTTGTTTGGTGGAAAATATAGAAAATAAAAGAACATTTTTTTCTTTTAAATTATCTCTCTTGTTATTTGAAGCCATTTGTTTAATAACCATTTTCCTAGTGGAACAGTAAAAAAATATCGCTTAAGGGAACCAACATTCCCCAGTAATGAAACATCACTCCAGAAGAAAATTTTTGTACTTGCAGGATTTGCAGTGAAATCTACAACACTTGAATATTTTATGTTCAAAGCTTCCGTTATGATCACATGAAAAATGAGGCTTGAAAAATTCCAAAGAGCTGAATGCACAACCAGCTTAATCCAAGACTCCAGTGACTTTCATTTTTACAGCTCACATAGAAATGTGACACACAAAGTGAAGATGCAAAGCCAGCCATAAAATGAATTTAGAATGGGTTCATCCAACTGACATCACCTCGTCAGCATTGTACAGATGCCCACAGCCCCACATGTACCATTTACAGACAGAACGTGGTCCTATTATGGTTTCAAGAGTACAAAATCTCTAAGCTCATACCTAAAACTAGTTCACGGTCTAAACAATGCATTAGCATTCAATATGATACAGGAAATAGAGTTCTAAAAAACAACACATTCAACATCTTAAAAAATAAAATCAGCAGCATCCGCAGTTCCCATTTTTACTTTGTCATTTTTTTTGCTACATTTTAAAATTTATTTTAATGTTATATAGCATTTTAAGACACAAGAAGAGGTTGTTCAGGAATACTTATTGGCTTATTAATCCAGACTGCATTCCCAAACAGAAGAAAAAAATAAATCAAAATATCTGTTTATAAATTACTAATTTAGTTCAACTTAAAACTAGGTATTTGTAAAGCACTCTAATAATTTTCACTTTAAGGATCAATTCACCTTTAATTTGGTTGCTATAGAAACTTTGGAACTCAATCATTAGATATCATGTTATTAAAAAAAAAAAAAATTAGGGAATCCACAGATGGACACCAAGACATCCAAATTCCTTTTGTAGTTTTTAAAATCTTGGCCTATAAACATGTGCTATGAGGTTTTAGGAAGCTAAAGTTAAAATTATTTTTATTAGTGTATTTCAAGACCAGAGTGAATAACCTGAATTACCAAAGAAATCTGATCTGTTTTGACAGTTGGGCTTTCTTGGAGGGAGAATTTAGACTGGAGACATTCTGAGGACCCTTCCAACTGGAATTATTCTGTGCCATTTTAGAAATGGTTCCTGAATGCACCTGCTGAAAGATTTGTACACTGATAGTTTAAGCAAGGCTGAGTACCACGTTACACAGGGACAAACCAGATTACAATCCACATTGGATCACAAAGTAAATCCCTCTCTTGGAAAAAGCACACCCTGCTGCTGTTAAAAAGGAAGGAATCTATGAAGCAGAGCTACAGGACCCAAGAGAACTACATCAAGTTTATTTTAACAACAATCACTGCTTAATCTGAATTATTCTGACAGAAAAGTATGCAGATATTTGCCTACACTGTCAAGTTTCTGATTTTAGAAAATGCATTAAGTTTTTCCCTGGCATATATCCATGTGCAAAGGGTAAGATTTTATGAAGAATTTACCTTCCCAGAATTGCAAAAGAATGCACATCTACCGTCACCAAGTCGGTGTAAATAAGAAAGTGAAGAATAAATTAAATGCCTGGCTTACCTTAATTGACAGCAGGCTTGGTTCAGCCACAAGGTCAGTACGTCACAGTAAAAATTGCAGTTTTTTTGATCTTTCATTAAGCTATTACCGTGAACTAGAGCAGCATCTATGCTTGTTTTTAAAGGTAGTTTAAGACAGTCGTAACTGTCTCTTAAGCTAAATCTATTCTAAAAAACCCAGTTGAGGGAAGTTATGACACCAAATGGTCATGAACTGTGGCTATAGCTAGAAAGAGCCACAGCACAACATAACCAGAGCACTCAGTGAGTGGATATATGTTATCAAATATCTCATTTCTGAGCAGAAATTGAAAGGTGGATAGCAAGAGTACTATTAATAGAAAGTAAGCACAAACAGTAACTTTCTCAAGCAATTGAGAAAATATTCTGATCTGCTTTGTCAATTCAATTTCTGCAAGTTATGAGCGGTCCAAAATTTTTAGTGTTAATTCCTGTGAGTTCACACAAAGTTCATTGAGTCCTTTGTACGTAACCAGAGTTCCAGCCTGCACTGAACTGTTTTCAGTGTCTCTGGTACTCACAATGATGTGTTGTAATGGCAAAGCTAAGAACTAAGCAAGTTCCTCATTGTTACCACTTCCATGGATTTTGTCCTCACAAATAAGAGATGGAGTGGTAATTCAAGCTCTGCTTCAGTTTCCTAATCAACTGCAATCTCCAGAAGCCACAGCCACACAAATTCCCCTTTCACCTTATGTCCTTTTTCCCTTTAATACTAATTAATTCTATATGTAATGGAAGCTCTTTTTTTCTAACATGTGCCCAGACCTTAATACAAGCAATTGGGCAGATCTTCAATATAACTTCATTGACTTTTAATGATTTACAACAGATGAGAATCTGTCTTCAAAAAGTATACTACTAATTAACTTATGAAGAGTTGGCTGCTTGCAGTATTTAATATAATTCTTGAATGCTCCTAGTCATGCATCTGAATTTCAATGAAACTTGTACCAATAGATATTGACATTCTCATGAATATCAAATGAGTTCATTAGCACTTGACCTGCGATGGTGAATACCTGCTGAATTTATAATTGAGTGGCCTTCAAATGAAACTGCTGGCCACATATCAGGCTCCAATGGCTTTTCAGCAAATCTCAAACTCTACCAATTTTTCCATCTTTTATTTGTGAAATGGACCCAGAAAACAGCAGGGGGGGGAAAGAATTAGCAGAAAGACAGGAGGCAAGAATGCCACACATCACAGACATGCTTACTGCACTGCACTATTAAAACGTATAATTCAATACAGTACATCTAGGGATGTGATTCCAGTCTGTAAAGGGTCTATCAAAAAAAGTTCATCCTTTACACTTTTCCAAACAAAGCCATTTGCTTAATAAAGAGAGAACTGGATTTCCTTTTGGTAAAAGACAAAGGTTAGAAATATACTTCAGTCTTTCACAAGTGTTTTTCATGCAGCAGTGACTCTGTTGGCTCTGGCTATATACCTTAAGCTCTTGGCTGCTTATTATCTGATAGCACCCCTTCACACCATCCTTCCATCACGGTTTGCAGCTGGTTCACATCCATTTTCCTCACACAGTTTCCCCCTAGTTTAAAATGGGTCATAGCCAGGTCATCTCCAATACTGTTGTTAACATTTACACTGCTTGCAAAATGGCAGTGAGGAAAAATGAAAGGTAATGTGGAGACCGAAGGGGAAATACAGAACAGCAGCAACAAAGAATTGCTCTTCCCAACTAAACACTAAAGTATCTGAAAGCATTTGCAAATTGCAGAGACCAAAGAGAGTTAGGAGTGAAGGACAAAGCCAGAAGCCTACAGCAGTTAAAGGTAATTGACCTTGAATGTGAATTTAGCTGTGAGAGAGAGAGAAGATTGTAGGTACACGAGAACAGCATGTTTTACTTTTTTCAGATGATGCCAATTTATTTAAAAGGAAAAAAAAGGTACCATGTAAGATTAAGAAAGGAGCAAATAAAGTCTATATACCTAGTGATGGTTGAATTTTCTGATGACAAAAAAAAATCCTGGAATGAAAATTCTTAGCAATGCCATTAGCTAAGAGTCCTCATACGAAAAATACCCAGAACCCAGTAAAGTGAAATTGTTTTTGTGAGAGACTGATTATGTCTTATCCCTCATCTGAAGTTTCAATATGTTTGAGTCCTGTTGATATCTACTAGATTAGAACACCATTCTATGAAGATAGACA
>VXBU01016874.1:8122-25337 GCA_013400315.1 Bombycilla garrulus
ATGCAGAAAGATCAAAGGCAAATTTGGAATACAGATATCCATATCGGGCACAACTGAAGATCACAAGCATAGGGAGAATGGCTCTGCAACACTTCACAATTCCCACAACAAACTCCTCAAAAGTGCTTCTCACAACTAAAGACACTGGTTCACAAGCCACAAACATCTCTAGAAATTCTCCCCTCCCAAAACAAACTTTTATATGGAGAATGGGAGAATGGAATACAATGAGCCCTGACAAACCAAAGGAAGAAAACAATGTGTATCAGGAGTCCTTAGATCATGAATTGGTGCTACTGCATGGTTGTCCTGGACCTGGGGTTGTGAGACAAAGAAAATGAAAGTGGAAAAAAAAGTGGGAAAGAAAAAAAGAAAGAGGAAAGGAGAAAGAGAAGAGAAGAAAAGAGATACAGGGCACCCAATCCATTTCCTTTTATATTACATACGAGAGTTGCTCTGGGAAGGCCTAGGAACTATCTGTGAACCTTCTGGAACTGGTTCTGGAACTCTCCTTGTGCTCGTGGTGCTGGGATTGGCACTGTGCAGGACCACAGCAGCTCCACCAGCCAAGAGTGTACTCAAGGAGACCCTCCCGCGTGAAAGACCAGAGCCCTGCTGGAACGTACACGTACACCACACATGTGAGCTCACAGGAGCTCTGGACAAAATGCCAAGGAACAAAGCCTGTGTGTCTGCAGAAGAGCAGTGATGTTGGAGCAGTAACAGCCACTACCCAGTGCCACCAGATGCTCAGCCAGGGATGCAGATGCCTTAAAAGGGGGAGAAAAGGCTGCTTTTTAGGGTGTTTCTGTCCTCTCATTGTCTTGCAGGAACTGTCTAGCCTCAGACTGGACAGGTACTGTGATGAGACTCTGATGGCTCTCAACATAAATGCCCAGCAATTCACTGGAGAGCAAAATGCAGGCGGGGAAATCCTGGTGACCTTCTTGGTGAAGGTTGCCAGAGAAGGACTATCCCTTTGCAACACTGTGGGAAAGCCCCAGCTGGAGACCCCAGAAAGTTGCCAGGATGGGGATCACCTTGTACAAGCCCCTGCTGAAAAGAGAGTGTGCTGGTTTTGGCCGGGGCAAAGTGAATTTACTTCCCAATGTCTAATGTGGGGCTGTGTTTTGGGCTTGTGCTGAGTGCAGAGTTAATAACAAAGAGATGTTTTTGTTGTTGTTGAACAGGTTTACACAGAGAAGGCCTTTTCTGCTTTTCATACTGCCACATTGGCGAGGGGGCTGAAGGTGCTAGGGAGGTTGGGAGGAGACACAGCTGGGACAGGGGACTCTATCTGACCAATGGGATATTTCAGACCATGTAAAGTCATGTTCTGTACATAAGGGAGTGGGGAAAGAAAGAAGGGTGATATTTGAAGTGATGATGTTTGTCTTACCAAGTAATCACTCTGCATGGTGGGTCACTGCTCTCCTGGAGGTGGCTGAACACCTGCCCATGGAAAAAGTTAATTAATTCTTGTTTTGCTTTGCTTGTGTAAACAGCTTCTTTTTTCCTTATTAAACTATCTTTATCTTAACCCACGAGTTCTCCAGCTTTTATCCTTCTGATTCTCTCCCAGATCCTGCTGGTGGGGAAGTGAGTGAGTGTCTGTGTAGGGCTGGGCTGATGGCTGGGGTTAAACCATTACAGACAGTCAGTACTCAATCAGTCTCTGTAAAGAAGTATTTCCTAATTTCCAGCAGGAACCTCCCATGTTCCAGCTTGTGCTCACTGGGACATCATTCCAAAAGGCCTGACTTTATCTTCATTGCATCACCCTTTCAAACTTTTATATACATAAACACATTCTCCCTGAGCCTTCTGTTTTTCCTGAAATGGGCTTTTTGGTGTCTAGGAATCATGAGTTTTATTCCAGACCATTTTTCCAGCCTGTTGAGGTACCTCTGGATGACAAATGGTGCACCAGTCAGCTCTCTCCGTTTGTGCAGTTCTTTCCCCAACATCTAGAAAAGTAATGAAGATCTATGACCAGTGACTGGATTTTAACAAGATTTTGTGTCACAGATTGCCTCCTTCCTGTCCCTTTTCCATCATGTCTCCCTCTGTTTATCTAGCCCAAGCTTCATCAGTTCCCCTGTGAGCAGCCTGTGGTGACAACTTCCAGCGTCTTGTGGAAGCCAGGGTGGACATGTCCACTGCTCTCCTCTCACCTGCCAAGAATGTCATTTCATCACAGAAGTTTATCACATTTGTCAAGGACGTGTCCCCCTTAGTGAATCCATGCTGCTGCTCATGTTTTCCTCCTTACCCTTCATTTGCCTGGAAATAACTTCTAGGATTAACTAATCACTTTCCCAATGACTACAGACTGACCAGCTTGTAATTCCACAAGCCCTCCTTCTTACCTTTTTGAAGGTAGGAGTGACCTTCGCCTTCCTCCAGTCCTCAGGCACCTCTCCCCATCACCATAATCATTCGTTCACTGGCAGGAGGCCTCACAATCGTATAATCCAAGTCCCTCAGCACTTTTGGGTACATGGGATCAGGACCTATAGATTTATGGTTGTCTAATTTGCTTAAGAATTCTTTAAGCTAATCTCTTCTACTAAGGGTAAGTTTTTCTTGACCCAGACTCCTCTCACCAACATTTTTTTTCTTATGCTGCATGTTGCTACTGCCCTTGAATAGTGTTTGGGTGTTAATTACATTCCTGTCCTTTCCACGAGTCTAACTAGACTGAGATCTACTCTCTGAAAATTTATGAGTTTGTCCTGAAATTATATCAACTATTGTTTTTTTCCCCACAATGCACTGAGAATTCCTTCCTTGCATTCCAAGGGAACATTTACTTGCTTATTGAGCACATAATTCTCCCTGTAGCTTCCATGATAGGCAGTTGAGACATCCTGGTTTGAAGGCATTTTCAGCCCATCTCATGTCTCAGAAATCTTTTACTTTCAGTCACACATACACCATTGTCTCCAGAGTGAGAAGGAAGCAGAGGCTTGGAGACCTATTTCATTTAATGAAGACCATATCAGATATTTTCATGAGTAATTATATATGCTGGAATTAGGGTTGGTCTCTCATGTAATCTGTTCCCCTTTAACAAAAAAGTACCATGGAATTTTAAATCCCTAGATTGTCAAACACTGCAGTAATATTCTTGCCAATGAGTTTACTGTCATAAGCATTTGGAGAGAAAGTCCATTTTAAGAGAATATTCATGAAAAACACTTTCTGAATATGTAATTGGGAGAAATGTCACAGCAATTGTTAGAGTCGCACACACTAATTAGAGAAAGTCCAAAATACCATGTGATTTATGTGTTCCATCAAAACTAAACTAGGATTTCTGATATTGTATATTCACAATGAATTTTGCTTGTGTTCAGTATATAGACCATGCTTCAATTGCAGAAATCACTCACTGAATCATCAGGATGGAACAGATGCAAGAAAATTGTGATCTTCTTGATGAGAAACAGTAAAAAAAAAAAAAAAAAACGGCACCGGATCAATTTTTCACTGCAAATTACACACTTGGCTACTATGATCATTATAACCCCTTCACATCCTGTTACTCTACACTCCATTATTTCTGCTTACCCCTATGGAGCCTGCCCTTTTACCTTCCTGACACTCCCCCCTTTTCTAGCTGTCAAACAGACTATTTCAATCCCTGTTTAAAGGATTTCTTATTTCTCTTTTTTGTGCTGCCTGTATCCTGCCATCCCTATCTGTCCCCCTTGCAGATCCATCAGAGTAGCGGCTTTCAAGCCTAAAATGGTGGGGGAAATGCTGGTTTGAAGACCATCTGGCTGCTATTCACAGGGACACTATTGAAAACCAAACTGGTTTCTTAAAGCTCCTACTGAAGTGTAGAAAAGTGTTCTTTTCCCCCCCCTCTGCTTTTAAACTGAGGGATTTTTTTATTTTTTTCTCCCAAAGTCTTCAGACTGGTTCTAGAAACTGCTGCTGTGTGGGAGCCCAGTATGGCTTCCATAATGAATAGCACAAATAATTTTTAACGAATCCTTCCTTTATCAGCAGAGCTCAGCACAAGAAAGGATTATGCACGGTGAATTTGATATAGAAGACGCAAAGGTACTGGCTTATGGGATAGTTGTTAATTGTTGGGGCTTATTAATGATATTTCTTCAATTTACCATTCAGCTGTCAAGGGTGTCCTTGTCAGTCTTGTATAAAGGATCTAAATATTATCCCCTCTGTCACTGTGAGGTGTGGCAGTATCACTCTTTCTGTTTAATGTTTAATCAACAAATTCAAGTGACTTGGCCAAAGCTAGGTGGAAATGAAATCTATGATCAAAGAAAAAAAAAAGAGAGACTTGCAGTCTATGCCAGCGCTTTAAGCATCAGATGCCTTGTCTTCACAAAGCGCAGAAGAGCTTACTCTACTGCATTAGTCTAGCTTTCATAATATCTCAAGCTGCTTCATGCTCTAAGGCATAAAATTGCTTTTTTGATAATTCTTGTCACTGGAGACAAGGCAGAGGCAAAGACATTTAAAATGTTGTGTTGAACCCTGAAAAAAATGTTAACTTTACCTTTGATAGCTTTCTGCATATTTTCCAGTACAATAAATCTATATACATTCTATCTATTACTTAAAACTGGACTTGGGCCTATTTCATCAAAAGGTGTTTTAGATGTTTCATACGGTGGAAGAGTCTGAAACAGTCACTGTTTTGGGGCACAGCAAAGGTGGAACATTGAGTTCCACCTGCAAACCAAATGGGCTCCTTTGGTGTCCAGATCAGACAGACCTGGTTTACAACAGGACCTTCAGCAGCCTCACCTCAGGAACAAGATCTCCCTGAGGATGGTAAAAATGGCTTCTGCAGGGAATGCAACCAAAGGAATCCTCCTTTGAACGTTTTTCCATTTTTCCTTGACCCAGTGATCAGCTCAGGACATACTGAAGGTATTTAATCCAGATACTGACTGGATTTGTGGTACACTGAGATTCACTTTGTGGTACTGTGAGATTGCATAACCACCTACCTCCCATGGAGTCATGCATTTCACTCCGAAGAGAAAAGATGCAACCTACTCTGCTTAAATATAACAGGGGGCTAACAAAATTCTGTGGCGGTGATTTAACAAAAGGGGGCGGTGATTTAACAAGATGCAGTAGCAAGGTACACTGGATTATTTGCTGCATAGGGAACAGGGCCACACAGAGCTTCAGGGATACCCTCCTGTTGGGCCATGAGGCTCAGAAAGAACCTTAACAAAGAAGACTCTGGGTGCACCTGCATCCATTTCTAATCCCAGACTTGGTCAAAAGTTTGCTTCTAAGGGTTTATATGTGCTTAGTCAATTCTTTATATTCCTTACCTCAGATTTCAAGGCATAGCGTGCCATTAATCACTTACCAAGGATCAGTTTCAGCAGGGAGTCTCAGCCTCAAGAGCAGCATTGACAGGTGACCCTGTTCAAGGGGAGAGCCGACTTCAGGGCAGGAGAGCTCAGTGGCTCCTGGGCTGCTTCCTGTTTATGGAGTAAGATGATGTAATTATGTTTGCATAACAGCAAGATCTCTGGGTCAGACTGCCGTGTTGCCAGTCCAGTTACCAATCTGTCTCCAGTCATCACAGCCCCCACGGGTGGTTATGTTTTAAGGGGTTGGAGGGACCACACCCTCATCAAAACTTCAAGCACAAAAAATTGGAATAGCTTGGATCTTTATTTATCCAATCTTCTCAGTCTGAGTGCTAAAACTGGCTCATTTCTGTACAGGAAAAAAGTCTGAATGTGGGCTACGGAAACAGAAACTGTTGAGTGGGAGTAGAAGTAGAAAATAATGTGCTTGCAGCAGAAGAGCATCAAGAATCTTACTTTGGATTTTCCTTTACTTGAAGTTAAGCTCATTATATCTGTGACTTATTCTGATTTCATTGGCTCCAAATAGAAGAAAAAAATTGGTGCAAGTTCCCTCTAATCTATTCTAACCTGTCAGTACAGGCAAACATATCTTGCTACCTGAAAGCAACAGAAGTAATAGGACTTCCAGGATTACTTGCATTAAATATTGCATAAAATGTTATGTAGATCCTTAATTTTAATAAAAAATGTAAGACACACAAACAAACAAATGTATTTTTGTGTACTTTTCAGAATTGGATTCAGTAAAGTCTGTGAGAGCATGTCTAACTATAAGAGCCACTTTAAAATCATTGTAGAACGGTTGTCTAAAATGGTGGTCTCATTTTAGACAGGTTTTTTAATCTTTATGAAATAAATCTACAGAAAACACTAGTTCTATATCAAACATTTTGGAGAATTAAGATGTTCTATAATCTCTTGTAATTTCTTGTATAAGAAATCACAAAAGATCTCCTGTTTTTCTTGTATAAGAGAATTTCATTTCATTTCATTGTGAAAGGACTTTATTTTCAGACAATTCCAATGTTTTGAAACACTTTTCCACACTTTTTCCCATTTATTAACCCTGGTGATCCTATAAACAAGGTATTCAAAACCTCCATTGAAAGAAGCTAATTGATTTTAAAGTTAACTGAGCCCACTTCCAAAATTTGCTGTTAAAATAGAGGCCTTGCTGTCTGAGCAATAAGATGAATATCTAAAGTACTCCACCTAAGATGTCTATTAGAAATACATGTTTTTTTCTAATAACACCATAGGAATACCCAGAAAAATCCCTCTGAATCTGTCATGTTGCACAAAGGCTAATACCAAATAAAGGACATTTTAGGCATCTCTGTACTACAGACTTCAGACACAAAGATCATCCAATACAGAGGCAGAAGAGAAGCTTCTTTGTTTACTCAGTCCAAAGGTAAAAAACATCAGCTGATTCAAAGGGCAACATTGCAAAACCCCTAAAGAGAAGAAAAGGAAAGAAAAGATAAAGAAAAAAAAAAAAAAAAAAAGTTGGATACTGCTGCCTCTGTTCTTCACCTCTTACTGCCCTGCAGATTCAAGAAGAAAAATTAAAAAGAAGAATACTTGGTTTTACTGAATATACAATCATTAGTGAACATGGACTTAGTCAAATATTACACCACAAGGAAACATTCTTGGCCAACTATATGAGGAAAATCTCAACCCATGGCAACAATTTTAGAGAATAAGCTATTTTGTAGTGTCCAAGAAGGCAAAACTTAAGACTTACAGTAAATATCTTTCATCTCCATGGTTACCTTGTTTATTAAATAGGTATAATAACTAACATCTCTCTCGCAAAAATCTTCTCCTGACAGATGTGATCCATGCTCAGGGAGACAGTCACAGCCACAGGTAAGTTAGCTCTTTATTTATGGGACTACTCTACCTTTTTTACAGTCTGGAAAACACAGCCACTGAAGGGGTTAAAAGGCTCTGCTGAAGGTCACACAAGATGAAATCCAAAGGGCCAAAGGCTTTCTTCATCCTGTGTGTACCACTCAGTCCCTGTGTCGACTGTTTGAAGGGATCTTTGGGGAGATGGAAGCTAGCCACTGCATCTAGGAATGAATACGTCAATGACAGCAGGAGGACTGGATGTTTTCATCTCCTCTCTAATCCCCAGGGCACAGCCACCAGTTTGCACACACAGGAGTACCTACGTCGCTTCCTTATCAATGTTCCGATCATGTGAGTCTTAAATCTGCTGGAATGACAGCTCAAGGCTGATGTATGAAATAGTACTTTAAAAGGCTTCAGATGGGGGATAGAATGTCTATTCTTTAAGTGTGTATATATATTCCTTCTTCCATTTAATACATTTTTGAAAAGCTCTGTGTTTGCTGTGCAAGCTGTTCCAACTGAGCAGCATGAGTGTGGCAGAAAATCAGTTTTTTACAGTTAAGAAAACCCCAAAAACAACAGGTCAGTCCACTACCCACTAGCTTGATTTAGAGAATCCTTTTCTTAAAATACATGCGTAGAGAATAGCGGAGGGGGAAAATGTCTGTACATGTGCTTTATATTAGTTGTCTGGTGATGGCGACAGGTGCATTTGTCAGGCCCCAGGGAGCAACTCCGTTAGATTCACTTTATTAATTGAGCAGATTACATGTTTTAGGAGATTTATTCCCTCCTCCTCTCCCAGCCTCCCTGCTCCCTTTTCTTTGATATTCTATGGTTAAAGCAGGGAGGGAAAAATAAACTTCTTTTTGGCTTTATCAGGTAATAATTAATCATGAGGGGAGTGGAAGAACCCAACAGTAATGCAGAGGGTGCATAACACTGACGAGGTCAATTATCTCCTGATAATTCTCACAACAGCAAGTATTAATAAGATGAATAATATTAATTCAATGTGAGTTTGTAATTTTAATTCCTATTAAGGTTTTCTTTGATATAATGCAGACAGAGGGTGGATGTAAGGAAAAAGTTGATTCAGCAGCCTCCAGCCCTGTAGATTTCTTACCAGGCTGAGGAGTGCTTGCAGTATTTCCTGCCTATCAAGACACCTGGAATTAAGAATGCAGCAAACAGGAAAGGGAGGCTGGGGAAAAACCATTTTCCCAGGATTCTGGATGCTTTCCATGCTAATTGTTGAATGGGTTTCTTCTGTATAAATTTTGATTGAAACACGGTTTCAAATATAGTTTGAAATACTCTGTACTCGTGGTTCTTTTAGAGGTTTTGACTCACCTGGAGTCAAATCTGGAGAAATCCAATTCTCATTTGAGGTACGTCACAGTAAACCTAGAGTAGCTGCTATGTGACCACATGCCTTAGTGCAGCTCACCAGACCAGTCCTGACACCCCTCTGAAAATTCCACCTCAGGAATGGTCACAATGGGAGCACACAGGAGCACATATTTATGCCAGTTTTATTTAGCTAATGAACTCTTTGTGCTATTACTTATACCTTAAACTGTAGCTTATATGTTTGGGAATAACTGTTTGTCTATTTTCATAGAACATTGCCAAGACAGGGTTCTATTTAGTTTTACCTGGTGATCCTATTTAGCTACAAGTATTAATTAAGACTCACTTGTACTTTGTTGTATCCATACTATGCTCCCACATTCAGAGAATACTAATACAGCCAATAAGATCTTCCTTGAACCCATTTCATTCATTTTTTACTGTGAAGCTCAATGTGTTTACTAAGTAATATTGAATTTGAATTTTTCCAGGAAAAGCTCACGCTTTTTAAATGACCTCAATCTGTGTTCTATTCTAGGTAGAATCACAAGGACCAAGCACAACTAACTAGCCAAAAGTCAATATATTTAGTTTTTGCTCCCGGTAAACGGAATAAATAATACAGATAGTTACATTGCCCACTGCCACAAGCATCCATTTTTCATGGAAAATTTATGATCTAAGTACACAAGACATTGTGAATACACAAAAAAGGCCAGTAATCCTGAGTCTCTGGAAGACAACAAAAAAAATCTATTTATGTCCATAAAATGTGCTCACTAGTGGGGGCAAGATTCATAGGGTTTTGTGTGCACAATGCAGCACAAATATTGACTAGTAAAAAGACTGTTTACTGCTGAAGAGATGGGAGACTCATTAGTGGCATAACAGAACCATAAGCTGGCCTCCTCCAGAGGCACAGAAGTTTGTAGCAATGAAAATGATGTCTGAGAAGGATGCTGCCATCTGTAAGTTTGAACACTGGAAGGCTTAGGAAGGAAAGAAAAACATGACATTATTCTGAAACCTTGATTAAAAAGTTCCTATGAAGGAGAAGCAAGCACTTGGGAAATAAATGCAATATAATCAGGAAATACTTTTGTTTTCTGATAGAGCATGGCAGTCAGTAAGGAAGAATTTTTATTTTTTTTTTTGTATTTTCTCTTTTAAATGCCATGCTTTTATTTCCCATGGGAATTATTAAATATAAATTTACATTTTGACAATATATCCCTATGATAAACAAAGTGTCCCAATGATTATGTTTGGGCCACTTTCCCCTAAACTCTAACCCTTGTGAATTGAGAAGTGTGATATGGTGAGTGACAGCAGTCTAGGGACAGAGTATTAAAATTTGAAGCCTGCAAGTCTTGTTCAATAAAAATACATCAAGGGGGATGAAACCTTTACAATTCACCAGCACATTTTACTCTACAATTTTCAAAAGGAAAGTAGCAGGGGTCTCAATCAAAGCATGTTGAAATGTTCCATCAAACACATCTCTTGTAAATGTAGCCTGACAGTGCCTGTTTCCATTTCCGATCGTCTCACTTAAATGGGTAACACATGTGTAAACGATGTTTATTTTATTGTAAATAGAGTGTTGTCTCTGTCCTTTAATATCACAGCTCTGTGTTTGCACCCTTGGTGTCTCCTTTAACTGATAATTCAGTATTCTCCTATACACATTTATTAAGGCTGGAACGGAGGCCTCTGGACAGCTATTCCATCCCCCTGCATTGTGGCAGGATTGGCTTCACAGACTTTTTCCATCCCTAATAATCGGGTATCACATCCTGCCCTGAATATTATTTCCTTGTTTACACAAGCCCTTTCTGGTGTTTTATTCCATTGCTTGAACTCCTCCTTTTAGGCTGGTTAAAGCTTTTCTTTATAGTCAACATTTAGGTTTTCAGCTGAAGTGCAAAATGTCCTCTTCCTTCCTTGATGAGAAACAGAGGAAAAGTTTTTTTTTCTAACTTTTCATCTATCCCTTGAGAAATGTACCGCATTCTCTGTGTCCCTTATCACACAGCTCTGAAACAGAGACAGGTGGGTGGAGGTGAGGTGGGGCTGCCTGGTTGCTCAGGAAATGTCTTCACCAGTGACACTCACATCAAGAAAGGCACCATGATCTCACAGATTTCTGACTTCGATAACTTTTGGCAGCCCAGAAACTCTGTGCTTCTTCAGAGAGATCAGACCAGTGGTCCCTCTAGTGGCACCTTCTCCCTCAGGTTTACCAGTTCCTACACAAGAAGCAATAGGTACCTGTATCCCAGGGAGACAGCCTTTTCTGGAGAATGTTTGGTCCCTCAGCTGGTGCCTGAAGGTGATGTGTGATTTCTAACTATCTGCTAGGTCACATCTTCAGATCTTTAGCCATGGAGTACTGATGGTTCACTTCCACCTTAAACACCTACTCTGAGAGCAAAAGTCTGATGGTATTCTCTATTTGTGATTTATTTTACAGCAGAGGACATGCCAGTTTTGCTGCCCAAGGAGTACCTGTCCCAGCAGCAGGAATGCAGCCAGCTATGCCCAAGGCTCCTGAATTAATATTTCCATACACTTTCCCCCATTGTGTTGTTCAGCTTTGCATTTCCGTGGAATTTCCTCATGATTTCAGTGAATGGAACCATAGTAAGAAACTCCCATGCAAACATTGGAGAAGGAGGCAGGAAGGAGCAGCATAGATTCCCCAGGAGATCAGATGCCCCAGTAATCCACCCTTGGGTCAGCCCCTTGGAGCTGGTCTAGGGGATTATTTGCCCTGTTTCTTGTTAGGTGTCTTAACTTCTGGTGGAAAACAAGATGTCCTTGTCAGAAGTTCTCTTTTTAATGATAAGATTATACAGAATTTCAAGAATGTGTTAGAAAAGGTTAGTTTATTAACCTAAGATGTGAGAAAAGACAGGAAAAGTACTAGAAACCATACAACAATATATTAGAAGTCTAAAAAGCTACAAATATATGAAAAACCTAAAAATCTTCATCATTTATATGCTACCAATACTGACTGTACTCCCCTGGGGCAACCTGGGGGTGGGTAGAGGAGTCTGAAGACTCTGGGAAAGCAGAAGGAAACAGCTGCCTTAAGGTTTGCCTCTTTTGTTTCCCACTACCCAAACGTACTTTAATTGGCAATAAATTAAGTTCATTTTATTGTCTGCATTGACCTTGACAGTAATCTCCCTATCTTAATCTCAATCCACAAGCTTTCTTGCTTCTGTTCTTTTTTTTCTACTTTCTGACCCTGTGCTTCTGATGGGTAGTGGGGAGTGAACATCTGGATGAGACTTTGCCTCCTAGGCAAGGTGAACCCATGACAAGGAAAACAAAAAGCCAGAAATCTGCCAGATAGGATTTTCAGCTGTAAGGTCTTCTTGGAGTTTTTGTTTTGTTTTGTTTTGTTTTTTGAGGTTTTTTTTTTTCTTTTTGTAGGCTATAAAAAAATAATTTAGGTCACTAAAAGAAGTTAAGCTGGTGCATAACCTGATCAGCCCTGTACACCTGTTTTAACCTGTTAATTCATTCCTCATTGGTTTAGTATCTGGTTCTATGAATATTTCTGTTAATAACTTTACACACATGAATAGGCCCATTAATCACAACTAAGGAGACTGGAAGGCTCTCAGATGTTTGCAAGGGAGTACTGTTTGATTGTAGAACTCAGTTTCACACAGGTTTTCTGGGTAATGTCCCCTGTGACATGAACCAAAAGGCATAAAGGATCAGGAAGGTGAGGGAGTGATATGGCACCCAAATATCTTTAAAATACAAACCTAAGTCATTTGTACTGGAAAATTCTGCCAGGTTAAAGAGTAGAGTAGGTTAAGATTTCTGAGGTAGCTCCTAATTTGGCACTTAGAGAAAACTGAAATGCTTGAAAAGAAAATGGTATCTAAATCTAAACTGAAACAGTCTTGGGAATTTGGAAACTAAATATTTGACAATAAAACAAATCTAGATATTTTGCATGGCACTGATATTTGATAATAAAACAAATCTTGGTATTTTCCCATCTGTTCCCCATGGTGTAGGTGGCCTCTCCCTTTAGGACTCCATGAGTTATCTATGCCCAGATGTCATCTAGTGCCAGAACTGCTCTCTCAGTTCAGCTCAGACTGTGCTGAGCAAAATTAATCAGAGGACTGCAGTTAACCTGACCTAATTACACTGTACCTGTGGACACACAGAGGAGGTGAAAAAACAGTAAATGTAGATGCTGCAGGCCTTGATGTAAAAAGAGGGCAGTATGTGAGACTGGAAATGCTTGTCCATGTTTGCCTGACATGACAAATTACATTTCAATATTTACCCCATGATCTAAACCCTTCTGCCATCTAACCCAATGTCCTATAGGCAGTGAAACAGTCCATAATAAGAACATGCACAGGTTAATACTTCCACAACATTGCCTGCCTTCATTCAGTGCAGAGTCTTAACAACTAGAGTGTTTATATCTTTGTCTATCCTTTAGAAAGGACTTTCATTAGTTTGCCTAATCATCTCTTGAAACTGCTTGATGCAGTTAACATTCACAAGTTACTGTGGCAACATGTTACATAATTAATTCTGCTTTATGTAAAAGTCCTTTCCTTTGTTTGCTTTTAGAACTTCATATCTGATAATTCTTTTTGACTACCTATAATTTTTGTGTCATGAGAAAAAATAAATACTCATTTGTTACTATTCTTCACAATTTAGAGACCTCTCTCAATCTTTTCAGACTTCTTTTTGTCTGAGCTTTGGGCTACTTTATGTCTTCCTGTATGGAGAAAAGTTTTACATGTTCAGTCGTGCCTGCATATTTCTATTGATGGTTTTATTCTTTCTGAGAAGAAGAAGACAAAGAAGAAGTTACTCCATGTCTGATATGGATGTTCCACATAAGAGAATGAGGGATTTTTGTTGTTTTTATTTATTTCTCATCATTTCCTGATATACTGTTGCAGAAATACCAACAAAAGTGCTATTGTAGATGCAGTTATGCCAGCATAAACTGCTTTGTGATACATGGCAAGGGAACAAGTCACACTAGGATAAAGGAGAAACATTATAAAAGTCAAAGTGCACTCACTCTAAGGGCTGCAAAGTATCAGTAAGAACAATAATGGAAATGATTCCTCCCTGCCTGAAATAAATTGTACCAATAGTTGTTCCGTGCTTAGAGTCTGTGCTCCTACCAGCCACAGACCAAAGCCACCCAGAAAAATGTTTTAGTGTGTGTTTGACTTTGACCTGTGAATATTTCTACAGATACTCCTTTCATTTTGCTGGTAGCACTCATCTGCTTTTCATCTGTACACATGCTTTTTTTGGGTCAGGGCCCAAAGCATTTGAACAAATATTTATCAGATATTTCACAGATTTTTTTCATCTCTACTGGGAGCTAGATTCGTTACACCCCTTCATGTTCTTATGCCAGGGGTGAAAATGAGCCTTTTCTCTTACACTTTGAAAAAGAACTGATTTATCTGATTGGAACCAGGAGCCTGAATTTTAAGCACATTAGCAACTCAGTTCTGTGTCTGGTCTGTGCACACAATAAGGAGATTTGTATTCGAACGGTGCAAAGCTTTTCATCCTTGTGGTTTACTGCACAGGTGTAATCCCTAACAGAATGGATTATTTTTACAAGCTGGAGTCCCTAAATAAGGCAGTGGGTAGCATTTACGGCTGTCTACATGGACTTTGCCACTTTGAGCCAAGAGTTGTACTTAGACTTGGTGTGATCCCAGACCTGTATTCCCTTGTCCATCTGAAACTAAGATTAAGTTCATTAAAAATCCCATCTCTTCTTCCATCACAGGATATTTTTGTCATTGGAGGGGCCCTGAACTCGTGATTCTGCCACAGTCCCCATGGGATAAGAGCTAGTGGCCAAGACAGGCTCAACATGCATTGCAAGCAGGCTCTGCTTTGCCTGCCAAGTAGAGGGTTAAACCTGAGGCTTCTACATCATCATTTCCTAAGTATGGACTCAGACTTACACCTAAAATTAGGTTGGCATAACATGAGTGCAAAGCGATTTTTTGAACTCACCTTGCACTTCATTTAGTATTTCAAATATAGTGGAGAAGGTAACATGAACTAGTTACTTTTACTTTCCATGGGAAGCTCTGGATACATTTGAAATGTGTTGACAAACTCTTGGACAATGATATGGAAAGTGTGTGTGCTTTTACAGACTGAGATCGATTTTTGGCACCCTGTGGCTCTTGTGGAGTAAACCTTCTCTACCTACCCAAAAGATAATAGAAGTAATGGTCTTATGTCTTTCATAATTTATTAATGTTTTAGGACTATATATAATAGTTATCCCCAACTGTCAAACATAGAGTTTATATTTTAGCTCTGATCTGCTGATTTTATTTCACTTAGTCGATAATTTCTTTAAAATGTTTTTAATATCTCTCCCTAGAAGATCATAATGCTAGGAGATCCTAGGAGATCCTAAATCCTCCCCAGAAAAATTTATTCTCTTTTTAGGAGGAGATACTGATATTGCTATTGAATGACCTAGCTAGTCATTCCTTGTGATACCCAGAATTCCTCACACTGGTGTGATACTTTTAAAGGCTCTCAAGTTTTTACTGAAGTTTCCTCATTCTTTAATGATTTAAGCAGGGTTTCACTTTTATTACTGATTTTTTTGACTGTTTTGTTGGAGATAGGTTTAGTTTGAACACACCGTATTTAGTTGAATTCAATGTTTCCATTACTTTCCAGCCAAAAGCTTGTCATCATCAAAGCTTCCATCATTAGCTTGTCTTTTTTGCTCATTAAAGCAAGTCTAAACACTCTCTAGCCAGTTTCCATGGATGTATTTATACAAGCCCTCTTATTCTACTTATCTTCTTTGACTAGCAGTAATTTGCAATGCTTTATTTATTTATTTATTTATTTGCTGTTATTATTTCTCATCAAACCTTAACAGATTTTACACTTGGGCAGTTGCTGGGCTATGAGACGATAGCCATGAGCCCTTGTTCCAGTAGAAAAGTTTACCACATGTCTGCTGAAAGCTGGAAACAAAACTGTTGCTAGGATTCAGCACAGTGAAATAGGGTAACAAGACTGGGGGGATTTAAAAAGAGAGGGCTTAGGATATTGCCACGGGATTTGAGCCAGCTTGATTGCTTTCTGAACAATTATGTAATGGTGACACACTGGCATAAAAGAATTTCTTCTTTTTTTTTTTTTTAATCTTATCTAGTGTCTCATATCCTGGTTTTCAAACTGAGAAGTTTCAAAATATTATCTTACAAACAGAATTACTCATTTGGAGTGAGTATGATAGCCAAGGAGCTTTTCTTCTTCCTCCCTCTTAATAGAAATCACCTGATTTTACCTCCCAGCTATCTTTCCCTTTGCTTAAATTTAAAGTGCCATTTTTCCCTAAAAACTCACAGCTCTTCTTCTCTGCTTCATTTCCTGTGAGACTCTGGGGGCATGTACTGTAAAGGGATGAAAACTTTTCTGGTTTTGGGGTTATTTTTTTGTTTGTTTTCTTTTCTTGGGGGGGAGTGTTGTTGGGTTTTTTTGGTGGGTTGTTTTTTGGGGATGGAGTTTACTTGTTTTTGGTTTTGTTTGGGTTTTTTGGGGGGATTTGTTACTTTATTTTGTTTGGTTGGTTTTTTTATGTTTTTTGGGGGCTTTTAAATTTGTTTTTGTTTTAAACCGCATAATGAAATAATGGTAATCATTCACTGATAATGAAAATGGTGAAGGTGATGAGGCTGAAATCTGGTGACAGCTCTTGAGGGACTTAATGTCAAAGTTTAGAATTGCTGATTTCTGGTTTCAGGAAAAACAGATAGATGATAGGTGGATGGACAGATGGATGGATAGATAGATAAATAGACAGACAGACAGAAAGACAGATAACCAAGATTTAAACATCACCAGAAGAAATTAATTTGAGAAAACTACAAGTAATAACAGTACATAGCTGTAGGCTTCATGACTTTCATGGCAAAACAAGGTGAGGAAGGCAACTGGAGCAAGTAAGGAAAGGAAGGTATCTTCTCTTTGAAAACTGATATTTTCAACAGAATTTAATGGTTGTAGCACCGACTGAGTTGACAGCTCCTAAAAAGAAATCTTAAAGTAACCCTGACAGTCCACCTACATTTCAGATGCAGAACTGCCAGAGAGACCAATCACAGAAAGGTTGTCTCCCAACCCACCTGCTAACAAACCAGTTTCAATCTGTAACACAGACAGGAACTTCACTAGGATTAGGCTTACGCATTGCTACAAATTAGGGATGGCCAAGGTTGAGCTCAGTGACAGTGCATGGTTATTGTTGTATTTATCATTTTGAGCTGCTATGGCAGAGGACTTGATTGTGCAGAACTTGTGGCCCTGGCAATGCTGAGGGCCACAGAATCTCTCAAATACAAATTACCTTCAGGCTTCTGGAAACCTTGCCTCCACTTTTAAAATGCAAGTTTTAGAAATGAAAATACAGTGTGTGTGTGTGTGTGAGTGTGTGTGTGTGTATGTGTGTTATATATTGGCATATTTCAGTGCCCTGCTGGACTATTCAAATTTGTACAAAGGTACATTTTTCCAGCTTTGAATTATATTTATATTCAAGGCTTTTTTTTTTTTTT
>VXBU01016876.1:0-78809 GCA_013400315.1 Bombycilla garrulus
TTGAAAACTAATTTTGTTCTCCTTTATAAAAATTTTATGCAATGTCTCTAACATTGAAATTGTAAGACTTCTTCATTTAAAATAACTGAGTCAGTACAGGATTAAAATCTATGGGGCATGAAAGCATTCTTCACTTTGATCTGATTCCTAGAACCTGAAGCACAGAATGATTTCAGATGACAGGCTTTCAAGTGAACATGAGAGGAGAATGAAACATTGCCTGAAGAAAAGTATAAATCTTCTCTGAAAGAAACTTCATCCAATGCTCTGCTTAATATAACTCAATTAGTAACAGGAAAAAAAATAAAAGGAGAATCGTATATAGTATGTGATTTGACTATATAGGGTAGTTCTTAATTGTATTCCTAGAGGAGAAACTTTTAAAAATTCCCCTGCTTTTTTCGCAGTAGAACAGCCAGTCATGTCTCAATATGGAAATAAAAATAGTTGTCTTCTATCATAACCAAGCTGAAAACATAATGATTTTGGTTTGTTTGTTTTGGAGGTTTGGTGTGGTTTTTCCTTCCCTTCTCTGAAAGAGAACTAAGGTTATAAACAGTTCTTTAAAAAATTCTTATCTGCAGTGGAGATTCTGTAGGAAAGGCATCAATGTGCATTTTAAAGCCTGTACTTGTTCTATGATATTGCATCATATATATGGGTATATTTTTGTGTACCTAAATGTACACCACTTTGGAATTGGGTTGTTTTTTACTTCTTCTGGGTTTTCTGTGCAGGAAGATGCTTCACTTATTCCTTGATCATCTAAGGATAAGATGTGTGGAAGTAGTCAGAGATAAAATTCTGTGATGTGTTCATGTGGCAACAAGCACCTGGTATCAGCTGGTGTTGCTTTTGTCTTCTGGGACCGGCAGTGCCCTCAGCCAGCAGCTGAGGAGCTTGCAAGAACATATGACTATGTTTGTTTCTTCCCTTGGAAATTTTTGGTGCTTTTTGTTGTCTGGATCCAGTTAATCTGGGCCACGCTGGGTTTGTGCTCATTAAAAATTGGATAAAAACTGCGGGAAGAAAAATACAATTGTACCAATTTGGAGGTGGTGTTTGACCAGCATGTGAATGGTACAACATGTTCTTGGTCTGAATTTCTGCAGCTTGAAACATAAAGTATATGGATTTGGGTTTTCTTCTGTTCGCTAGGAATTTGTAGGTTTGGAATCTGAGATCTTGGAGGTCTTTTCCAGCCTTAATGATTCTATGAACTAAGCTGAAACTCCAGAGATTACCTACAGTAAAGAGGCTGAAGAGATTTTTTTCTAGTTCAAATCTACTCTCTTACTCCACTCCATTGACAGATGGGGAACACTGTTTTCAGTGGCTTCTATCAAACAGGCTGCAGGATTAGTTCAGAGATAGAGAAGTATTTAATGTAGCTTACATCTTAATTATAACCTCAGTTATTTCTCAGTTGATTTGGGGAGGAGCAGTTTCTGCTTTGACACATTGCTCACAGGTTTCTTCTGAGCTTTAGTGGCAAAGGATGAAGTTTACATGGACTGGTCAGTGGGCTGTTTGCTCTGGTTCCCCTTCAAATGTTTACGTCTGCCTGGACTGAAAGCTGAGTCTCATGTGGTTTTTATCCCAATCTTTTATTTCCCTGTTAAGAAGGGAAGAAATTGTGCGTATGACAAGGAAGCTTTCTATGGGGTTTTATTGTTTTGGGGATTTTTTTGCAAGGGTTGGGGGGTTTTGGCACATTTTGAGGTACTGCAGGTGATTCCTGATTGGAAGAAGATACCAGCTATGAAGTATTTCCTGAAAAAAGTAAAGGTATTTATTGTCTGACATCTTTGGCTACTGCAAATGTTCCAGCAATGTTTCAGCAAATAGTTTTTGTAATTAGCTGGATTGGGCTTTTTAAAAAATATATTGGTAAAACAATACTTTTTTTTTTGTCAGAATGCCTTTCTCATAAAACTAAAGGCAGTGGTCAGAGCTGAAAAGTTTAGGTCCTTTTGTTACACCAACAGTACTGACGTGGTATTAAATTTCTTGGTGTGAAATCAGATGAGGAAGAGACACCCACACACACCTGCACGTGTTTTTCTTGTGATAAAGCATGGTATTTAGGAGTTAAGTTTTTTCTGGTCTTAAAATGGTAGTGTTCTGTTATGGAAGTCTTGGAAATAAATACGATCTGAGGCTGTCAGTGGGAAGAGCTGTTGTGACTGGGGAGACAGATGGCAGTCTGTGAAACTTGACCTGCAGCATCTTTCTTCCTTAATTTCTGGGCTCTCCAACAGAAACTGTTAATTGTGTGATAGTACCTGGGGCTTGCCAAATGCCCATGGGGACTGAGTAAGGCTTGTTCTCACACGTTTCCACCCGGCCCTGGCGCAGTTCTGGGCACCTGGCTGATGTCCTTCAGGCTGTCCCCTCCGACCCGAGAGCGAGTGAGGAGCTGAGCCCAGTCCCAGCCAAAATCTCACACCCTTCCCAGGGGAAAGCCTCTCAGCTACAAGAGTGCAGCCAGCTGCACCCCTCGTCCTTGGCTACATCTTTTTGTCTTTCTTAAGTATGGGTCGTTATCGTCTCTTAGGCAGCAGATGGAAGAAAATTCCCTTAGAAGAAAAAAAAAAAAAATTAAAAATCCTAACCTCTACCATTATCCACCCTGATTTTTTTTCCCATACCAACATGTTATCAAACTTAAGCTTTTAAACTATGTACATACATGCATTACCCCAATTATATACATATATAATTCTAGATTTAGATATAGGCACAGTGTTGTGATGGGAGGTTCACCCTAAAACAAGGTCCCCATGAGGGATGCATTGTGTCTCTCCATCCTTTTGCACCACCAGGTGCAACCTGGTCCCTGAGCAAAGACAGCCCCACAGATGTGTTTGTCCTTGCTTGAGGCAGAATTAACCCAAACAGTTTTTCCCAGCACACCTCTCATGTTTACCACCAGAACCTTATCTCTGTTGTTCACAAGGGTTCAGATTGGGCAGGTCCAGCTCGGTTAGTGGGGCCCCTGCCCTTAACTAACCAGATGGCCTTTGCTAAATGCAGCTCCCAGTTTTTGAAAGCCCCCTCACCCAGTGCCTTCAAGGTGGTTTTAAGCAGGGCATTGCAGCTGGTGCATGGTAAGGGATATGGTACACCCACTCAATGCCGTGTTCCCTAGCCCAGGTGTTTATAAGGCTGTTCTTGAAATGGGATCCATTGTCTGACTCAATTCTCTCAGGGGTACCATGCCTCCACAGAACTTGTTTTTCAAGGCCCANATACCCACTTATAGGTGGCATCTCTGCCCTGGTGACCTGAGGCATCATGGGCCCATCGAGCTAGGAACATCTCTCCCTTGTGCTGCCAATCTAAGTCTATCTTTGACACCTCTATCTTTGCAGCCTGATCTACTTGTTCATTGTTTCGGTGCTCCTCCTTAGCCTGATTCTTGGGGACATGGACATCTACATGACGGACTCTCACGGGTAGCTTCTCTACCTGAGCAGCAATGTCTTGCAGCAGCCCAGATTGGTCTTCCTCTATGCTGCCAGTTGGCCTTTTTCCCCCTTCCTGGAGCCAAAGCCATGTGCCAACCAAACCAGGCTAGGCTAGACCACATGGTGCCGCTTAGCAAGGCTTCTGTACTCAGCACACAAAAAACAGGTTACCCAGGAACTGTTATTCCTTTGTCACCCTTCCCTCTCCATGCCCTCAGGCCTCACATTGGGTGCCAAGAGTCCTCGGAACCTTTCCACATTGGGAGGGTAAAACAAATGGACCCATTTTCTTTTTCTTGCCGTGTCTGATGTGCTGGATGATCAGAGGAGGTTTTGTTTTTATTCTCCCCTCTATTTTGGAAGGTAATAACCTGGTTGAGAGGCTCTTGAGTTGACCTAAAATATTAGCAACCATGTTGGAAAACACTTTTGTAGCAGTAGAACAGTGCGATTTGCAATGATTTTCATCTGCAACGTGCTTCCCTTTTGCTCTCATTCCCACTCCTCCATCATACTCATTTTCAATCTTTGTTATTCTGTTGTCCCTCCTTCCTCTTTTTTCTTTCCTGCCTTCTGGAACATAGGAGATTAAGCAAGTTATCTAGTCTTAGCTGAGAGCATCCTTACACTTCTTACCTTTAGCTGTCTCTAATGAAACAGTTTTGTGAGCAGTGAGGACATCCAGTCTTACTCTGCTGGCTCTGGCTTCCAGCTTGAGAATGATGGTGATGCACTTAAAGGCTTGCAGAAAAAAGGGCTAAATGTACTCTTCTGTTACCTTTATCACTGTGAGGAAACAGAAGATTCTGAACCAGGAAAACTGGGATTGCTAGGTCATCAGCTTCCTTTCTCATCAAAGCAGAATTTCAAACTCAACCAGTTAGGTGGTTGGAGCTTTTATTGGTTGTCTTCAGGATTTCTGCTGTAGTTAATCAGTGTTTAAATTCATCTCTTTCTTGTGTTTGAGTAGAAGTCTTGTTATTCTTCTATATGTTGCTTTGGCAAGGAAGATAAAAAACCTGGTGAGGAACAAAAGTATGATGGCAACCTGTACATTAAGAAAATTAAAGGAAATACATTTTCTTCCAGGTGTTCTTGTGCAAAAATATGCTTCCCTTAAAATTATAAATGCACATTTATGAAGTAAATAGACCTTTATAAAATTGGCATTGAACACTGTCCTATGTTCTACCTCCCTATCCTTCCCCTAAACCTAAATTGAGCTCTGTCAGTCCTGAGATCATGAGGTGACCTTTTTTTTTCTCCATTTGCTAGTTAAAATGCTGTTGGAGAAATTTTTCTTTTTCTTTGGGTTGGTTTGGTTTTTTGAAAGGAATAGACTATTCTTCTGAAATGTGATTTCATTGAGGATGGCCTATGGCATCTCTTGGACTAGAGAAGGTGCCTGTTTGATGACATTTCATCCAGTTGAGTTACAGATGTATCACGCAGTTCTGTAACTGAAAGACAGACTTTAATATACCTGTATTCAAATGGGAGGGAAAACACATCAGTCTCTCTTGATTACATGACAGTCATTCGGTTGTTAAGAACTCTTGTATTTATCTTGGAATAAGTATCCAAGTATTTGACAGTTTCTTGGCACCAGGTTTGTAGCTCTTGAGGAAATATAAACTTGGTGCATTCACCTGAGTTTTCTCGATGTGATGATTGCAGACCCAGATTCAAAGATTATAAAATCACTCAGGAAAAGACCTCAGAGTTCATGGAGTCCAACTGTTACCCCACTGTGATGTGCAGTAAAATAGAGTGTATGATTTTCCTGTGCAGAGGTCTAACAAAGCAGTTCTGCAATGCAGAATTCAGGGGACAAGTTGAAATGTGTGACTGAAAAATTAATGCCTCCAAATCGTCATCATGTTCTTCTGTCACTTTCTCACTGCTTTATTATGACCTTCCTTCTTTCTCAGGGTGTTGCTTGCAGTGCTCCACAGGACACAAAGATTTTAACCTCTGTGGATTTTTGTTGTTGTTGTTTTCTTGTGTGTAAGCTTGTGCCTTGTAGTGGGTGTCTGCAATTTACAATTCAGTGAGGAAAGAAGCAGTTCTTAATCTTCTGTGTCTGTTGTTACATTTTAAAGGTCAAGACATTTATATTTGGTTGTCTGTGTCCATCCCTTTAAGAACCTGAAGAGAATTCCAACACTTGGTGAATCCAGTTGAGTCTCATCCCTCAACTAGGCAGGGAGTTTTTGTTCAGTGTTCTGCTGAATGCCGATGGTGTTTGACTAAAAATCTGCCTCTTATAGGATTTGCTATTTATGGACACTGAAAAGATGCTAATAGCTGGTGTTGTGATATTATGAAGAGAGATGCAAATAATCTTTTTTTTTCTGGCTTTTTGTTATAATTCACTGTGGCTCAATTTTTAATTTTTTTTTAAATTTTTTCTACTTATAGCCATATGGCATCAGAGCTGGATTGGGTGGAGGACAGAAGAGTGAAAGAGGGTGCCAATACTTCAGCTTAGCTGCAACATGAATCCATACCCAAAATAAATTTTTTCAGTGTCTGCCTGTATCTGTACAGATGTTCCTTCAATCTGTTGTGGATCCACCCTCAAATGAAACGTAGGACTCGCTGATTGTAGCAGCATTTTGTCCTAGAACTTGAAATATGAAAGCTCACATAAATCCTAATCAATTCAATCAATGAATATTGATGAATCTGGGATTCATCAGATGCAGGGAAAATACCAGCCAACTCAGCATTTAATCAAGTAGTGTTTGAGAAGTTATTTGCTTATGGAGGAATGGAAACCTGTGTTGGGAGGTGGGTAGGATATAACTGGACGGGCTTCAGCTCCATATATACCAGCTGCCAGTGTATTAAAGTGAAATCTGTCGAAGTCCCACATTATGAGATTTCTACCTTACATTATAAAGAGTAAGAAATGTTAAGAAATACACCAGAATGTGTGGTTGCAAGGAAAGCATGTCAGACAGGCCATGTTGTGGAAGCACACAGTTTGGTAGGGTTAGGAAAAGGTGTTGCGACCACAAAACATTTGTTGGCAATTATGTGTTGTCTAACAAAATTACTGAAGTTTCTCATTTCAGATGTTTGTGTATAATTTGTATTTGGTGGGAGTTACTTCAGCTTGCAAAGAATATTCACTGTTGTCAGAGATGGCAGGCCAGTAAAGATTTTTTTCCTTTATTATTCTTTCAGAAACACTATTTAAAAAAGCAGATTTAGGTGTGAGCATCTTTTCTAATTTTTTTTTTTTAACATAAGGTCTCATTGGCTACGTGAAAATCACAAAAAAAAGCTTGAACTTTATAAACCAGCTAGTTGAAGTTGTGTAGTACAAGTAAAATGGTAGAATTGTAGGAATTAAAATGGTGATACTTGGGGATGCTCATCCTTGCTCTGTCCCTTTTTTTCTGCTGCCTCTGGATTAGGTGTCTGTGCAGTAAAATGCATGACCTTGAAACTTCTTAACTGTCAAGAGGTGACTCTAGAGTCACTCCTGGCAGGAGTTTGAGGTCTTTTTCCCTGCCTTGGTTAGTGCAAGCCCCTTAAGAGCTTCATTCTGGAGGTCCTCCCAGTTTGACTCTGCACAGTCTCAGTTGGCTGCGTACACAGAAACACCAGTGAGGTCAGGATTAGTTTGGTGCTGTGGGTTTGTGTATTGTGTTTTTGTCATGTGTTTGTTTGCCTTGACCACTTTGGGAAAGTGAGAATTAATGTGTTCTGTGGTGGTCAAATCCTCATCCATGGCTGGACATCCCATTTTGAGCAATAGCACAGGAGTCAAGGTGATGGGCACTATTGTCCCTGTGCTCACTTTCCATCTGCAGCCTCCTTGTTAGAGAGGGTTTGGATTACTTTCCATGAATAATTGAAGAAATCCAGCCTGTTTAGAAGCATTACTTGTAGTAATCAACCAGCGTGATCATGCTATAGATGAAGGAATGTATTAAGGAAATGGGTATTTTTAAACAGGAAACTCTTCTGATGAACTTAGTGGTTGGAACAAATTACATTCGTGATTCTAGGCTTTTCACAATTGTGAAGCCAGGATTAGATGTATCAGCAACTATTGCCTAAATAAATGCAAAGGCTTAGTTTTTTTCAGATTTGGGTTCTAGCAGATACTGACAGTGCTCTGATTGGATTTGATTTCCACAGGACATCAATTTATCAGTGCCAGAGACCTACCATTAGTAAATGAGACTCTTCCCTTCCTAGCAGGTGTTTTCATGTGCCCTTCAGAATGTTTAGATTCTGTTAATTGAAAGAAGAATTTCGGGTGCTGGGAATACCTGTAACACAGGAGGCAAGGGCTGGGACAAAGATCTGCAAATGGTATCACTATGGATATTGCCCTTTGCCTGTGAAATTGATTTTTATTTAATTTTTACCTCATTGTTACTTACAATGTAAGTAACTTGCAACACAGCCCTGACAAAACTACAAAAACCTTCCTTGACACACATATTCTGTGGCTCAATATTCTAATCTTGAATTGCTGTTAAGATTATAAATCATAATTTAAATTATAAAATGTCTGTCTATAAGTCCTTGTATACGTTACCTTTATCCTAACAAGTTATTTGGGTCTTAAACTGTGAGACAAGTCTGTGTTGCAGAGTTGTAGCAGGGTACTTGGGATCAGGTGATTACAGGCTGGTTTGAGACAGAGGAGAAGTAGCAGAATGCCTAGTGAAACCAGAAAATGGTAGATAGTAGTAAGAAATAAATAGTCTTTGATTGGTATTTAAAATGGAAGCCATATAAATCAGATTTGGCAAACTCAGTGGCTGAATATGTACTTACACAACTGCTGCTCCTCCTTCCTGGCAGGACCAGTGTTCCCTGGACTGCATACAAAGGGAAAAAAAATTAAAATAATTTTAAACATACAAAACTTGTGAATAGCTAATAACTGGCAACTAGTTCTTGTGATCATACATGTTTTCTGTGCCCTACAGCACCTCGCTGCATCTTCCATGGGCAAGCTCTTGCATTAGGGTTGCTTTTAACATTTATTTGGGTTGTTCCCTTTTTGGATTAGGGCCTTTTAGCCACTATTGTGCTACAAACAGGTAGATTTTTCCTCACTGTGGAAAGAGCCTTTTCTTGGTTTTATGCACTTCTGTCCAAAATATTCAGCGCTAATAATAACCCATGAGGTTTTTTGGAGGATTCTCCTTTCTTTAGTGAATATTTGTAATTGGGTAAGTGAACTGATAGACACTTGATGCTTAACTTGGAGCTGTACTCTGCAGGGCTCCAGTCACGTGTTGGTGCAGCTGGTGCAGTTTGGGAAGCCCAACAAACTGACTCATGACAAGAGGTAGCCTTGCTGTGTTCAAACAAGCAATGTTTTGACACTGCCAGATGAAGGGAGATTCTCAGTCGGTATGAGATAATTCCCTGGGGTGATTGAAGGGGACTGTGGGATGGATTGATGACTCATGCTGGTACTGATGCTATCAGAATTGTGTTCATCACATGAAAAAGGTTCTCAATGCCCTTTCATAAGGGAAGCTATGAGCTGCAAAACTTGAGAACTTACTTTGTGGCTCTCATCAGTGGATGTCATATTTGGGAGAATGAGTGCAGTGAAATTGTTGCCTGATGCTGTGTAAAGAATATTGCTTAATTATGGGCTAGAAGGACGATATGACAATTCACTTGAAGTTAATGTTGTTCTTTTGTAATTAGTAAAAGCATCCTCAGCAAAAGATGGTTCGGATTAATTTAAATAGAGATATTTCTGTAAGCACAGATATTCTATAAGCACAGTGCTTTTACATTGTGACCAGGGGAGGTTAACCTGCCCAACCTTATTCCCCCCACCCAAACCCCCAAAAAATCATGGGGACATACTACCTTCAGATGATAAACCTGGTGATAGTGTAGTAACTTCTGCAGTTTTGTCAGTTAGTAGACATTTTTGGTAACAGTGAAGTAATATGTATTTAGTGGAATCAGCAAATGGTGTTTCATGGTAAATGCAAGTGGTCTTCATTTTGAGACTGAGGCCAACTTAGGTTAAAAGGAAGTCCAGTTGCTATCTTTATAGGAATTGGTGTTACGCCTTTGACACTCATCTTCAGGGGTTTTTAGGTGTTTCAAGAAACTTTCTGATGTCTGGGCTTTCACACGACTCTTCTGGAGAGTCTTAAATACATGAGTTTATTTGCAGAGATTCTGAGTAGCAGGTCCTTGATTTGGGAGCTGTTGAAAGTGAGGCATAAACATAGAATGTGTAATTTGACAGAAGAATGTTGTTTTGATACCTTTAACCTTCTTTTGGTCTTTCAGTAGATCTTACTGGATCTTGACACCATGTTAATAACATTGCTGATTTCCAGCTTCTGCAGGAAGGGCCTTTACTGGTGGCTTTCATCGTGAATTTTTTTTGCTCACAACAGAGAAAGTAACAACAGGATCCTAGGGAAAATCTGCATGCAGAGTTATAGACTTTGAAATTACTTTTTCTTTTTTGTTTCCCAACTGCAGTGACTTGGAGATTTTTTTAGAGATGTTGTATTAGCCTGACATGAGTAGAACTTCTTGAGATTTCATGAGAATTTCTTGATTTCAGTCTTGTGGGGCTGTCTTGGTTTGAAAGACAGGTGTCTGCTAAGGAAAGCAGGAGCCTCCCTTGGAATGGAGGATATGTTTGCCTCCTTCCAAGGTATTATACCTTTGAAGTGACGTGTCTTTCAGGCAGAGTTATGAGGAAAGCAGCAGCAGTTCTTTACCGGTGTGTGTGTGTGTGTGTGTGATACCAAGGCAAACCCACAGAGCCGCAGCCCCGGCCCGGCCGCTCTCGGGCCCTTTCCCCTGTGCTGGTAAAAGCTGCTTGTAATGGAAGAGCTTGAGGAAAGCAGAACTGTTCCGTGTCAAGTGGAAGAACTTTGATGTTTAGTTGGAACTTTTTGTTGAATTGGAGCTTTGTTATGTTGTGGGTTTTTGAGGAGCCTGGTGCAGAATGTGTCCTCAGCAGTTGTTCTTGGGGCATCCAAAAGGGAGGAGGTCCCTCTCTTCCCGCTGTGATCCTGCCTCGTGCACCTGCAGCCTTTGCCTCCCAGTTCCTCACAGTTCTGCTGCTGCTCTCCTCAGCCACCCTCACGATGCACAGAGTTTTCAGCACATTTCAGTGACCTTTCAACAGTGCCAGCATTAATGACAGCACCAAAGCTGCACACCAGATTTGAGGTGAGCCCTCATTGAATCTCTGTGGTGTGGACATGGAGAGTTCACATGTGAGGGAAAGAAAAGGAAAACCTGAACGGAGTTGCCTCTCTGACATTCATAGTTGTTCTAGTACAGATTTTCTCAATAATTTATTGGTATTTTTCTGTCTCCCGTCTATTTTCCAGACTCACAAAAGTAAGAAATTGGCCACCATAAAAGCAGGCGTAATTTGGCAGGAAATAGATGAGCATATCCTAGGGCAGGAGGACGTCAGTCTGTGTAAATAGGGAAGACTTGAGATTACAGCTTTTTGGATGGAACAAAATCTTCTGTGAATAACTCCAATGGGAGAATCCTGTCCAAAAATAGAGGTATTTGAGTTAGTGATGTGATAGTAAGAAGCTGGAAAGGTAAGAAGTTGCTATGAATGAATTGAAAAGCAGTTTAATGATATGACCTTAACAAGGGAATTATAAATTATATTAATTATATCATCATAACTGTAAATTGTAATTCTTTGATAATATTGTGGGTATTGTAACACTCATTATATAATAATTATAAATTATAATTAATTACCCAGTTCAGTGTAAGGTGTGTCTGACCGTAGAAGGATATTGAAACTAGATGTGCTTTAAGGTCCCTTCCATCCAAACCATTCTCTGATTCTATAAATGTGACCACCTCTCAAATGGCAGCATTTTTAGCAGATTCTCAGGTCTGGTTCAGTTAAAGGCACTTTATATTTCTCGTGCAATTGACAATTGAATGCTTTTTATCTTACAGTAGTATCAGTAAAGGTAAATAACCAAGTGGCTTGGTAAGGACATTTAGAGGCAATGCCATCAAATGCATGGATACAGGATCACGAGATGCAAGACAGAATAGGACAGAATCCATATCCATAGGCATATTTTGGGAAACAGCAATTGAAAAGATTAGGCAGAAGTGGTAAGGAAGAATAAGTGACTTCAGGTACTGCCAACCTGTCTCTTCCAGATCATCATTAGTGTTGGTAAGGATATGTTACTGCAAAAGAGTAGTTTTCAGGCCTTTGATTATGGGTATCGCCACATGGGACATTCTGGAAACATATTTGTTATGTACTGGAGTTGGTTCACCTTTTCTCCCTAACATGCTTTGTTCTTAAGCAGCCAATTTAAAAATTATTATTGTGTTCACTGCTTTGTTGTGATAAAGATGCATTTCACAAATAAGGATTTCACAAACCTTGCTTCATAGAAAATGCTGTTGCTGAGCCCCTGCCTTGGCAGCAGCCTGGGACCAGCATGTTACATTCAACCTCAAACAGGTGCTGGCTGGGAGCATCTGAGACTGCAGACACCAAACCTGGCTTTCCTTTGGCTCTTTTCAGCAGATAAAAAAGGAAAAAGGTGCAGTTGGCAGAAAGCACAGAGTCACAGAATGGGCCAGGTTGGAAGGGACCACACTGGGTCATCTGGTCCAACCTCCCTGCTCAACATTTTGTTGCCAACGTTTGGTTCATGCTGTTCAGGGAGAGCTCCATTTCATCAGAAAATTAACACACTTATTAAGTAGTGTTGCAACTGGAAATAAATTGTAAATAAGTTTAGCCACCACAGGGATCCATGCTGGGGCTTCCCAAGTGTGCAAGCACTGAACTGTTCTGCTCCTAATAGGGATTGATGGTTTTTTTTCCCTGCCATGAGAGGATGTCTGTGTGCACCAGCTGGCTTGCTTTGCTGCCTCCTTCTGTGAATAATTCAGCTGGTTTCATTTTCTTTTTTTTCAGTTTATCATTCTGTAGTTCAGCCAGGATCTCTGAATCATTCATCTGATTCTTTGTGATCATGTCAGATGACTTATGTGCACCCAATATATTAGTGAGGTCTGATTTTTTAGTAAAATGATATTGTATTATCTTATTTATATAGCTTCAACATGAATACTGATGAAGTTTGGTTAGGTTTTTTGGTTTTTTTAATATGTCAGTGTTTTATTTTAAGGAGTCAAAGTGTCTGCATTCACCATTAAATTTTGCCTGGTAGCCACCCCCCCACCCCAGTTATTTCAAGATTAACTGTAAATATTTTCTCTAAAAGTGAGATTTTGTAGTGCATGTGAGGGCATGGTAATGATGTGTCAGGCAACCAGTCAAATCTGAAACCGAGACCCAGAAATCCATTGGAAAAGTTTCATAGTTTACAAATTGAAATAACTTGTGTATGGAGTAGACACTGCAGGTTACAAACCTTCTCATTGTATGTTTTCAACACACTTGGTGAATTGTGAGTGTTGTGCAGCTGTTTGAGTATTTTGGGGTTTGCTAGTGGGTTTTTGAATGATTTTCATGGTCTCATAAATGAGTTGGATATTTCCATGGTTATGGATTTTTGAATGTCTGCTTCAGTCTTTAGTGTGGTGCATCATTCCTAAATGGCACCTTTGCTGTGATCTTTGTGGTTGCTGCCAGAGTTTAAATATGAGCTTTTTGCGAGTAGTAAGTATGAAATGCTCTCTTTCCTGTAAAATATCTGAATATCTGGGGCTGATGGGTTAACTTCTTGCATATTCGTGGAGGGAAGAAAAAAAAAAATCAATGTTGCTGACATCCAAAATCACACCATAAAAATAAAGCTTCATACCAGTTTAATAATCTGAAGTATCTTCATTGTGTTAATTAATCACTATGCCTTATATGATGAGTATGTGAAGGATGTGAAAGGAAAATAAACTGTGCTTTAGAAAGGCTTTTCTTTATGATTCCCCCATACCTGTTTATTTCTAGATTTGCATCTCTGAAGGCAGTTTTCGTGGAATTTTTTGGAGATACCATAAAATGACTTGGTTCAGGCAATTATTTCTGGCCTTATTCATTATATTAGTTGGTTATTATATGTCAGACAGTTGTTCTACTTTGATATTTTATCCCTGATACGTGTTGGAAGTGACAAACAAGAACTCTTGAGTGTTTTCATTTTTATAGTACACTGAGATGTTGATTGTTTTGAAATAGCATTTCAATGATGGGGAGCACATTAGATCTATACAGCATTCTTGCTAAAGCTTTTCACTTTGGAATCTTACCAAAATAACTGCATTGGAGTTATTTGAAAGTAAGCTTCAAGTCCCAATTTCTGTCTGAAGTTTAAAGATCTACCCATTGATCTGCCTGACCACTCCTGGTCTGTTTTTTTCCAACTTCTTTTGTTGGCATTTGTGGACGCAGACATACATTCCCTGTGGGCCAGAGGATTCCCATTCCTTCCTCCCCATGTGTGTAGCTTTCCTCAGCCTTTTAAAGGGGATTTTGTGCTCTCAAATGCTGACTCCTGGCAGATGAAGCAAATGTAAGTGTTTAAGCCAGGCAGCTCCAGAGTTTAAAAGGAGCAGCTCTCTCTTCTCCCTACCTAAACACATAGTTCACAAGGATGGGTTGGAATGCACTGATTTGGCACATCTTCTCTGACCTGCAGGATTCACCCACCTTGGCTTTTTAAAGTTGTAAAATACAAGTGGTGCCCTTGTCCTACAACTGCTTTGAAACTTCAGGGTGAAAAGGTGATATGTAAATGTGTCAGAATAGAATTTTCTTACTCTCATTTCAGATTTTCTAGTTCTGAATGCTACTTTGGATTGCTTTGCCAATTACAAAATTCCTGATGGCTTGATCAAACTAAATTTATTAGTTAATTTATTAGGCAGCTAATGGTATTGTAAAATATAGTCCCACCGTGTAATTTTGAACAAAGTGCAAGACCACATCTTTTGCTATTAACATGCTGGTCAAATTCCTTCCCTTTCCATCATTAAGATACATATAATTAATTAGTCAATATTTGCTTAGTGTCTAGAACTTGATGTTTCTGTAATTCTGTAGTATGTTTGAAGATTTAACGAAATTCTGTGTTTATATAGCTGTGTTATCTCCATGCTGCCACTTTTACTTCAGACAAGTTTTGTACTTCCATAACTTCAATTCCCGCAAAGGGATGCAAGTCCTGTTGCAAATTAAGAATTACCAGTGACACACTTTTTCAGTGAAGTCGTGTTAAACTTCTGATACTGCTTCAAAGGCATCGTGATGCTCTCAGGATGTTTCAAATGGGGTCTTTGAAATAGAATTTCTAATGCCTTAGTCAAATGCATCACCATATGAAATGATCAGATGTCGTTTCCATTTTTAAGAGATTCCTGTAACATGAAAGATTCCAATCAAGATGTTTTCACACTTCACTTAGCTCATCATATGCAAACTAAATTAAGGTATCAGTCGACCTAGCAGATGTGGTAGGCACAGACCTACCAGAGCCCATGTCTCAGGGATGGCAGCAAGCGTTGGCTGCTGTGTAGTTTAGAGAGCCAAAACTTTCTGTGATTGCAAGTAGTGATTTTCATCTTTCAGTTCCTTTAGTGCCTGTTGAATCAGTTTTGCCTTTGCCTGATTTACACAAGTGTGTAGTGTCTGGGAGAACATGTACCAGGTAACCATGTCTCAGAATGGGTACTAGCAGTAGGTTTGGAGGAGTTGTTCTGGTTCCTAGATTTAGGTGGTGATGAAAGCTTGTGGGTGAAATAAAAATTATTGTGAACTGTCACAGGCAGAATCTTCTGGTGGCACACCTGTGTGTGTCCCAGCTTGAAGCTCACAGGTGTGCATATGGAGAGAATATGTCCCAAACCACGTGAAGTTTTCTTTAGACTGTTTAATTATTCTGCCATTGCTCCTTAACATTCTCCCATCTCTTCCAATGTTTCTATAGTTTATCTTTAAGGATTTGTATTTTGATCTTTTCTTTATCTTTGGGGACTTTTTAAAAAAGGTTGTTTAAGACATAGAATTAGCAATTATCTCTGCTGAATTGATTCTTCCACCTCCACCAACATTTCAAATACAGTGACAGCCTATCCCGGAAACATGAGGGATATGCTTTAAATACTTCTACAGATGACGTGTGGGTTGTGTTTTAGACTGGCAACTTGCCTGCCTTTCCAAACCACCCAGGAGCCACCTCTGCAGGCAGAAGCCAGTGTTGGTACCCTTGACTTTATCCTGAAGGAACTGGCAAAGGTTTCTGTAGTCAAGGTGCCAGACCTGTGGTTGTGACTGTGCTCACCAGTGGCCAAACAGTTTCATCTGGCAGAGCTGATCCAGCTGATTGGGTTCATCCACGTTTAATATCAGCTCATGTAGAAATGTTTCTGCTCTTTACCTCTGTAAAATGGGGAGCAGGAGCCATTTCCCTGTCTTTAGTAAGTGCCAGGCTCTCACAGATCCATTCTCAGTTCTGTTTAGTGAATCTGACATTAGGATTCTGTTAAGTCTGGTGCTAACATGGTGGAAATAGAGCCATGCCTGGGCAGACTCAGGGTAACTACATAACAGATTCTTGTGTACCCTAATGAAGAGTACATTTTTATAGATCATTTTAAGAAGAGATAGCACTTTAACCTCTGTCTAGATTAATTTTCTTGGCACCTCTGACATATTTTATGATATATATTTTACAATATTTCTGATATTTCAAGTAAAGATTTCTTCCAGACAGAGCTCTAACAGCTCAGCCCAGGGTCTGGCTTTATGCAGGCTTCCCAGCTGCTTTGCTGAGGCCGAGGACCCTCAGATTGCTTTTGTGTAATCCAGTAACTCAGGAGAAAGTGAGGCTAAATGACAGCAGCTGTGGCCCCGGTGTACCAGATGTGACAAAGTGGCTCTTTTTGGAAGAAATGAGGGATCACAAAAACCCCATATGATGGGTGAATCCCCCTGAGGCTCTGGGGGCAAGAGGGGGAACAGTTGTCAGGAAGAGCCCCACCCCCAGGCTTTGGAGAGAGGAACAAAGCCCAGCTTGGCTGGGCAGCACAGCTCGACCTGCCACAGCACTGCAGAAAACGACAGGGATGCTTTTGACTTTGTCCTTTGCTTAACCTCCTTCAAGGGAAGTCCTTCAAGTCAGCATTCCTGCAAAATCAAAGCATTTCCGAGCGCAGCAAGATGCCAGCATGTGAAGTACTCTGGTTTGGATGGGACTCTCTCTTCAGCCCTGCCTTTTGATCAGTGCTTCCATGGCTCACCTGTGCCCTTGGGTGGTACCTGACAGAGGCTGAGCTGAGGGGTTGGGATAAGGATTGTGTGCAGCATTTATGGAGCTGTGCAAATTGATGTCTTCACTGAGCTTGCAGTGCAGCACATTTGTGTAAGGTACAGTTTTGATCCTTAAAGAATTTGCTGAGCTTTAGTCTAACAAATTACTTCTGGTTTAAGAAAAACTGTTCTTACTGGTGCTTCTTGTCTATTGGATTGGGGTTTTTTTCCTTCCATAGCTAAAAATTATGCATCTCTTCTGATATCCTTTTCCCTTTTTTGTAAAAAGTGTAGTTTGTCATTTTGACCACGTGTTCCCAGGCAGACAAATCTTAAACAAAGCATTTGTGGTGCTTTGTTTAAGTTTGGTCTAATTCTCATTTTGATATAATAATACTATATATGCATAAAAATTATATTTCTGTGTATTTCTTTGGCTAATTTTTTCTGCTCAAGAAAAATGGTAATGTCTGCCTTGTGTCCAAATTTTGTATATAATATTTACATGGGTTTACGAAGAAAAACTGGCAGATTATAGTTTGAAATACCTGCATGGTATTTTTTGAAACACATACCTCCAGGATGGGCATTTGTTTTTCTTACCTGTTTTGAAGAATGTCTTTGAACTCCCATTGCTTGTTCTGGGTGAGTGTCAGTAGCTTTCAGTGATGCATCTTCACTTGGATGGAGGTTGAGAATGCCAGAATGAAATTACTTTGTTGGCTTGTTAATGTTCTCTGATATAGGGGTGAGGCAGATATTTGAGGAAATAAGGAATATTAACCAACAAATTAAACACAGTCCTTATGGATTAAGGAAAGAATAATTTTGAAATATGGAGTATGAAGTTTTCTGTATAAAATCTGAGTAAAAGGGGTTTTACTTGGCCAGAGGTAGGCTGAATTGGTATATATATGTAATTAATGCCTTTTTTGTTGTTTTTCTCTCTGCACAGTTTGCCTTATTAAACTCTTTCACCAATATGTTGCTGACAGAATGTGCTTGATGCAAAGATTCAAATGTAGAATTTCCAAACAACATGTATTTATTTCTTCTTTTCTATAGGAGACATCACTCAGAAAGGATATGAAAAGAAGAGGGCAAAGCTGTTAGCACGGTACATACCACTAATTCAAGGTGAGAAGCTGCATGGAAGTTACACCTTTGTCCCAAATCTGTGAAAATATAAAATGGAGAAGTTCTCACTAGATAGACTGGATGAATTATAATAGTGTTTGATATGGCATCTAACCAGCAGTGGGAAATGGCTGTCACAGAGAAGTGCAGAGCAAGGAAAAAGCCTGAAATACATGTTTTTTATAGTTTTATATGAAATGGTAAATGGTAACATTTTTGTCAGCAAACTTCAGTTTGACAACTGTGTCTGAGACTTTAAGATAACTTTAGAAATGAATAAAGTTATTGCTAAAAGCAAATTGACTGCTTTCATCAGACGAAAATACTCAGTAGTCCTCACTCTAATGCTTTAATGTGCTGTTTTTTGCATTCACCCTGTGCCTCACCCCATTTCCACATCCCCTCTGTTTCTTCAAAGTACTGACTTTTTTATTATAAACTATTATTCTGAAGCTGGTTATTATCAGACTTCATCGTCCACAGCCAAAACCTAAGTGCCCAGCTTTTTTAAAATTTATTTTTATCCTGGGACACTGAAATCACTCAGGCAGGGTTAGGGCTGTTACGCTGTCTCTGAGCTTTGGTGTTCTATAATCCCCCAATTTCCCATAGCTTGACAGATTTTAAAATAAGGGAAAACGAGAAGAAAACCAAAGTAAGTGAAAGCAATAATGAGACACTGTAAAACTGAGACAGTGTTGAACAGTCAGAATGTAATCTGGTGTTTCATCATGGGGGTTCTTAGCAAAGGTTTCTTTTTTGTGGTTTTGGTTTTTATTTGGGTTTGGGTTTGGTTTGTTTTTTGGGGTTTTTTTTGAGAATAGGTGTAGGTTTTCTAGGTTTTCCCTTAGCAAATAGGTAATCTCTGTAGGCCAAGCAGAACCAAACTCATATCTTTAAAATGGCTTGTTCCTTGCAAAGAAGCAGTTTGGATTTTTAGGATGACTTTGACAGTCAGCAGCAAGCTCTAGCCTCACCTGTCACAGCTTCTCCTCCTTACACCATTTTCCTGGAAAGAACCATCTCAGTTTTCTGTTGAAAATGCCCTGTTCTCCAACTCAGCTTAAAGATTCTGAGACCAGGTGAGGTATGGATTTTTGATGGAGGATTTACAATTACTAGAAATGCTGTGTCAGTGCACTTTGTGTCCTAGAAAGTCATGTCTCTGGATTTCTGTCTCTTGTTTAATCTCTCATCACCTTTCATTTACTCTGCCTTCACTCCTTTCTATTGACAATGGGGGTTTTACTTCATATTTTTTCCTTCTCAGCTCTCAAAAAGCTGTTTGCACAAATATTCAAGTACTGAGCTCTCAAGCATAGCTTAGACAACTCCAGTACTTTGTCTGCCATGCTTGATAAAGTAAGTTTAGATTTTCAGCTGCTTAAAGATTTTTCTCCTTATTCAGCTATATTTTCCCTAATCGCCTTATGCAGTAGTTTAATGAGTCAGCAAATCCTATGGTTTGCCCTACTTGCTTGATACCACATTTTCTAAGAAATACCAGATTACCTAATTTTTTGTCACCACTTCTGCCTAGTTTAGCATTAAGCTGACAGGAATCTAGCTTTAATATGCTAAAAAAAATTGAATAGACTGCCTCTGAGCACAAAGAATGATGCTCTGGCAAAAAGATAAAATTTGCTTAAAACAAGAAGCTAACTGCCTGTTTCAGTTTCCTGACATATGTTCCATTAACCCAGTTCTAATGTGAAATTTGCTTAATTGACACAGCTTCAGCATGGCTCAGAATAGTGTGTGGGAGTCCCAAAAGCTTCGAGCCTGCAGGAATTTTTTATCATTAAAAATTTAATTGCGGCATTCCTGATAGGATTCATAAAGTTCAGTTTCCATCAAGTTTTTGCAGACTGATGAATGTCAGCATTTTACATTTGTTGAATTCTTGCTCTATGATTTGACATCTCCAGGACCACTAAATCATGTCTTTCTACAGTTTTATGTCTTCAAAGTGTACTTGCACACCCATAGGTTCAAGTTCTGGAAGTTTAACGTTTCCTGTTACACCTCATCAGCTGCCACCTACAAACTAATCATGTGCAAACTCCTGCTCTCTCAGTGCCATGTAAAATGGATTGGACTGTGTTCTGCTGCACTGTAGAGCTGAATCTGTGGGGAGCCAAATCATTACTCACGCACTGTTAAACAACCCCACAGAGGGCTTGGTGAACAGAAAAAGACTGAAGTGGCTGCAAAGCACATTTTCAATTTACAGGAAAATTAAGCAGAACATCTTGTGATTCAAGAGTCTCATTCCTGTAGATTGTTTGGTATTCTAAAATTCAAAATCTGCAGTGATGAAGAGTTACTGGAAATGTAAAGGTTTTGCTTGGAAACCATTAAACTGTGTAGTTATATGGAAATATGTCTTGGTTTTGAAAGATAGGTGCCTGCCTGTAACCTAGGACAAAATAATAGCTAGAGTGAGTAACTTTTCACTGATCCAACCAAATGCACAATCAAAAACAAGTGTTGAGTAATAGGAAGCATTAAACAGTAATTAATTATTTTAATGAAGTAAAATTTAACAGCCAGTAATTGGCTTCCTCATTCTATCTCTGCATGCAAATTACAGATAAAACTCTGAGAAAATAATTAATTATATCTGTAGGCAATCTGGCATGCTGCATGGTGAAGTTCCGAGTGATGGGTAACATCAGATGCATGGCAGAGGGTGATTTTGAATGTAGAGCTGAGGTAAAAAAACATTCAGAAATAACACATTAAAATTAGCAGCATTTACAGTGAGTATCCTGTCCTGATGGGCAGGTGATGGTCTTAAGCTTCCTTTCTAACACCTGGAGTAAAACTCCTGCCTTGTGATGGTTGTTTCCTGATTATTCTGATTTCTTACTATCTTTGTACAGTGTTACTGCTTATTTTCAAATTGCCTCTTCAGCTGTGTAAATGAGGTTGTAATTGCACTTAGTGTCCTGGTGCTGCTTTACCAAGCAGTCCCTGGAATTTCACTGGAATTAGTGCTGGAAAAACATCTTGGTGATTCCACTCTAAAATTATTTTCTTTTATTATTTTATTCTTTTTTCTTCCTTAGCATTTCTGCTCCAGCAAAGTTGAAATGTTAACCATGATGAAACCACTTCTAATTTTGGTTGAGGCTGGCATGTCCCATACTTCTATTTTTCTTACATTTTCATGGTTCTGTGTCTCTGAAAAATGTTTTTGCTGCTACCAGGAGTGCATATGTGTGTCACTCCTGGCTGGACCAGGTGATCTTCAAGGTCTCTCCAACCTGGGTTGCTCTGTGATTTTGTGTAGCTGAGATTTTTGTTTCTGCATCTTTGTGGGTAAGAAGTACCCACAAATCAGCCTCTCATTCAATTAGAGTGGGATGAGTTTTACATATCTCTGTAGCACTTAGTACCATTCATCCAAAGGTCTTAACAGATAGCCAGGAAAGCTGGTATATACTAATTTATCTTGTCATAAAGATGATAAAACACTTTCCCTGAGGATATTATATTTAAATAGAGTATTTGAAAGGGTTTTTTTCATCAGTTGATGTAGAAATGGGAGGCTTAATCTAATTACACTCCTGATGTAAGGACTATTTCTTACTGAAAGGCCTTCATAAAATGTCTTACAATCCTTAGATTTGTTCGTAATTGCCAATTTCTTTCCTGATACTCACTTTGTAACAAAGGGAACAGAAACCCCATGAGAAAGAAAGGAACTTTTTCTTACTTGTTGAAGTAAAATCTTTCTTTGCAAAGGAACTGGCCCAGATTCCTCTGGAATGATGTCTTCAGTTCAGTGAGAGCTGCTTTTGGTAAATATTTGCATTTTGAAGATGTGGTTTTCAAAATACTTTGTTTCCAAAATGTGTTGTTTTCCAAAGACTTGGAGGCAGGTAGGAAAGCAGAAGCTCTTCAAGGGAAAGGAGTGAAATGAAAGATATATTCAGCCCTGTGTGGTACAGGGGTTGAGTAAATACAGTGAACTTGATGCAGCAGGTCCTACATGGCTGAGGAAAGCTCATTGTAAAACACAGCACTGAGCTAAATTTATGTTAGGATTGTGCAAAAAACCTTCCAATTGCATTGGAATTTTTACGTTACATTTTAAAGTGTGGATGTATGGTAAAATTGCAAATGGAAGTTCCTAGTCCAAATTTATATAGTCCTTGATGGGTCAAGAGCCAGCAGGGAGTTTCCTCATTTTGAGGATCAGGAAGTGATAGTGAGTATTTAATGGTTACTGTCCACTCCTTTGATTTTTTATTCCTGTTGTGCTACAATGTAAAATTGAGATTCAGCTTCCTGAATATTAGCCAGCCTAAATGTAAGCAACTGTTCTGGGTTATCTAGAGCCCTGTTCTAATAAGATGCAGAGCAAACAACTCGAGAATGGTTCAGTTCCTCTCATTTTTGTTGCCTTGTGTGGGGCTGGGAAAGTGTGTCATCGTTTCAGGAGAACATGAAGCACCCAGACAACCTAGATTACAGCAGGAGCTTTTACACAGCTGAAGCTGACAGTAATTGTACATTAATAACTGCAATGGTTTTATCAGAGAATTGCAGCATTTTATAAAATGTGAATCTTCTGAGAATTGCTCTGTTAAATGGGTATAGATTAAATTGGATTAAAATGCAGAGTAGAAGATGGGCCCTTTTTAAAGGTACTGTCTTGCACCAGTTGAACTTGTAAGTGTCAAGGGTAATGAAACAGCATAGACATGAGGAGCAGATATTACATTTGCAAAGCTGAGGTTGTACTAAAATAAACTGTGTTTCAGGTGTGGATCCATCCCTGCAAGCTGAGAACAGAGTGCCAGGCTCTTCCCAAGCCACTGCTGGGGTTTCCAAACAGCAGAAATCCCGATCCACCAACTCGAGGGACGAGCGCTTCCGATCCGGTAAGGGACAGACAAACAGCTGAGGCATCACATGTCCTAGGAAGAAAAGTACACCTGTGAAATGGTACCTGCACCAAACAGAAAGCTGGGAATGCTTTCAGAGAAGGGAAGAGATAATGAATGTCTTCCCGAGTATCTTTTTGTTTTGGTACATGTGTGGTTTTGTTTGAATCCGGGCTGGAGGAAATGCAAGAAGGGAAAGAGACTGTAGACCTGTCTTCTGATGTGTTTCTTGTTGTGAATTTTACCATGCTCAACAGCTTTTTCATATTTGCTGAGGAAACAAAATTGAGTTTCCAGTCTATAGAACAGTTACTTTAAAATTTCGAATGCTACAGTGTGTGAATTTGGGGGATTTTTTTGCTTGCTCCTTCAGGTTATTTTGTTAAAGCAAGGTTATATATTTATTGTAGCTTTCTTTCAAATATTTCCTGGTTTAAAGCAAGTGCACAAAAAAGGGAAATGTCACAATGGATATTCTACTTCATTTTAAATGGACACCACAGTGACAAACCTGTTTTGGAAAATTGTGTGAAAATACTGATATCCTCATTGCATCCTGTTCCTATTGTTACTTTTCAGGTGGTTGAAGTGCACCATTTCCCTGTGAAATTCCTTGTCACAATAGTGAGGAAAAACAGGTGTTTGGAAGCTTTTCTCTCCTAAATACTTTTGGACTTCTAGCTGGATATTTTTCTGTTTGTTGTCCAGGGTGATTCCACGTGTTGGCTTTGGGGATGAGAATTGCAAGTGATGGCATGCACTGCATATCCCTAACATGAGGCTGGTCTTGGTCACCTTGTCTTGCCACTGCTTGGGCAGAGTGGTTATTGCACCCTGTTTTCCCTGCTGATGTGTAAAACCTTGCTCCAGAGCTGGAGCAAGGATGTGCCTTGTACATTCCTTAGGACTGATTGAATGATGAATGAGACTTCTTGTTCTAAGTCTATTATTATTATTTTATTATGAACATCATTATTATTGCATTTCCATTTACTTCAGATATTATTGTTCATATCTCAACCCATGGATTTTACCTTTCTCCAGGTCCTCTCCACCAAGACAGTGCTTATTGCTTTACCTGTTGGTATTTTGAAATCCATGAGCAGCAGGGACACTGGTCAGCCTATAAATGTCATTTTTTTCTGCGACCAAGTGTAGAAATTCTTCATTCTGTGCCTAAGGCAGGGACAGGAATCAGAGGCTGATAAATGAGCAGAGGCTACAAATGGGAAAGAGAAATGCTCTTTAGTAGCTGGACAGTTTAGGAGCTGTAAGCGTTTAGGTGATTTATAGTCCACAAACTATTTCAGTTTTCCTCCCTTATCCTTTTTTAAGGACAAGTGGACAGAAAGAAAAGGAGAATAGGTACAAAGAACAGGAGAGAAGATTTTGTAGTTTACTACAGCACAAGGAGAAAATGTTTGTAAGTTAGTAATTGTTGATGCTTGCTTGCAGCTTAATAAAGTGCAGAAGCTTAGAAATACTTCTCCAAGACTTTTTATTCTGCTTTTGGATGGCAGCAACTGTTCTTTTTCCTCACTTTGGTACATAAATTCTTCGTGTTAATGAAATGCTGGGCTTGCTGTTCATCACTTCCAGTGATCACTGTTGAAGATTTTGTGATCCCTGTTCTCAAAAATGTGACACATTCAGTCTGATTATGAGTGTTTAATTCCCTGAAGAAAGGTGAACTCCACAGTTCTTACATGGTGAATCAGTTTCACAGTAAATTTTGAAGAATTTAAGTAACAGACAGTGGTGGAGAGTTTCTTTTTGCAATTCCAATGTCCAGTTAAAATTTAATTTGTACTTATTTATGAATTTTTGCACTCTAAGCGTTCTGCTTCTTTAAAATAATTTCATTCCTTTTACTTCTTTTATTGAAATGTGTTTCATCCTGTAGAAAAGCTCATAAAGCAAAAGTGGAATAGGAACAAAATGTTCCAGCGAAGTGAAAGCAATTACTTCATTGATTTGGATGAGAGAGGATGTTCCTACTCAGCTGATGTCCAAGGACAAGATATTATAAGAAAGATTTCAAGCCAGGAATAGATCTTAATGAGTATAGAGGGAATGATGAGTTAAATTGGCACTGTAAAAATAAAACATAGAACAGAATAAAAATTCATCCTGACTCTCTCCTGGTTGCATTTTTATCAGTTAATCTAGTCTCTTCCAGGTTTTGGGGTGGGAGTTAGGTCTAGAGGAGGAGGTGCTGGTTATTTTGCCCTCTGGAAATGGAATAAAAAGTAGTTCCCATGCTTGCTCCCACAAATCTGTGTGATGTTATGACCTGCCCTGCTCTGCTTTCTTAAAAAGCCCCAACACACCCTTGCCTCCAACTAGGCCTTTCCATTCCCAAAACGCACAACTGTCTAAGAAGCTTTCATTTTTTAATCTGTCACATTATTTAATGACAATGTATTTATATGCAGACAACAAATATTGTGTGTTATTTTGCTCTTTGGAAGACCTTTTCTGGAGCAAAACAGTTTATGTTTCCCTGTTTCCTATGAGATGTTAATGTAACAAAAATGTCTTTTAAATTGTATGTAGATGTAGGCATTGTGGAAGTGACTGCATCTCACAGTTACTTTTTCTTCTGGAAACATTCCAGCTTGGTTTTAACTGGAAGTTCTGCCAAGGGAATGTGTCCTGCAGAATGGCCATTTTGCCCCTACTTTTAAGGCTGCAAAAACAACCTTTAATTGATGCTTAATCCTGATTAAACTTAGTGGAATTTGGGGACATAAAAGGTTTGCTTCTAGGTATCTATTTGAATAAACTTCATTGGTGGACAATTACAGCTAAAACTAAGGATCAGGAAAAATCAAGACTTGACAAAAAGCCTAGATGTGGGAGCAGAGAAGGAGACAGGCAGACATAAGAAAAGGGGAATTTTCAATTTATAAAATGTCTGTTATTAAGTCCTTGGTGTGAAGGATGGCAGCAAAAATCTGACAGGGGGCCCCGGACAAAAAACCCCAATTGTATAAAGGGGTAGAGGTTTTACTGATTTTTTTTTTCTTTTTCCTTCTTAATATTTTTCTCTCATAACAGCATCATCTTTGAACCTCCCATGCTGGTTGCACAAAAAGTTCTTCTTTGAGATAAGCATCTGCTTAGTGCATTCCTGAGTCTTGTAGGAACACACAGGTGGGATAGTATATTTGCATGTATGCATATTTTAAATATTGCTCTGAACAGATTATCTGTGGGGAGATGCAGACTGAAAAGTGATGTTACTGCTGTGAAGAACTGGTTAGTGCCTGACACCATATGCTCAGGGATTCTTGTGGTTTTTGTAGAATCCATTTGGCCAGACTGAAGGGCATGTTCCTTAGGAAGGGCCTTGTGCTGAACATGACCAAAGGGGGTTCAGGGATCATACAGAAATGGTACTTTTTAAATAAAAAAAAACAAGCAAAAAAAAAATAGTGTGAAGTACAGCATTTTACCTGTAGTCGTCACCAAGGTAAATCCCTGTAGGTACAGGGCTAGAGTAATTACATTACATTGTATATTATATGTAAGTTGTGTAAGTATACGTCTATCATACACACATACCTGCAAATAGTTTCATACCTTCAAATTTCTCTGCCTGTTACGTATTTGTGTCTTAGCAAAAGAATAGATGGATACTTACTGAAAGAATATGTCTTTTCTTTCAAATGGAATAGTTAAATTCTGCAAACCTTGTACAGCAGTTTCCATGTAGTAGAAATGTGGTCAGGCCAATCTATAATCATGCGCTCAGTTCTGTCCTGGTTTGGATTCTGTCTATTGACCAGGGTTGCCACACTCAGCAACAGCAGTTCTTTTCTTGTACCCGCTGTCATTAGTCTTGCTGTTACTGTTCATTTCTTATTGTTGCCTGGAAAGGCTGACCTGGAAACAGGGACTAGGTAGAATAAAAGGATAAAAAGGGATTTATTGAAAGGATCCAGCTTGGGCAGTGCAGGAACCCCTTGGGCTACAGCCAAGTCAAACCCACAAATGGGCACAAAATGGCCGCGCGGTTATGAGGGGGAGGCCTCGCACATTTCTAAGTTTTGGTCCATCAGCACATTGGAGTTAAGTGTCCAATTCCAGCTTCAGGTTATGAAGCTCCATCCTCTTTGTTCCCTCTCTTCCTTCACTGTTGTTTACACTCTTGGGCCTCAAATTTGTCCTTGGTCCCAAGCTGGAAAGGAATTGTTTTGTCTCCCTACTCTGAAGAGAGCTTCCCAACTCTTAGTATGAAGCCCAGAACCACACACTAAACCAGCACAGAATCTGAAAAATATGAAAAGTAAAACTTAAGGCATCAATATCACATTGCCGTTTTCAGTAAATTGTTCTTGCCTCAACCCATGTCCTTTGCCTTTTTTGCCTCCAAATAGTTCTCTTCTCTGTCCCACTTCAGAGAGGAGGAAGAGAGGGAAGCAAGCAAGCAGTGCCAGTCTTGAAGTGTTTTAGAGGGAAGACTGGATTGGAGAATGCCATTCCTAAACTGCAACAAGTCTATTGTAACTATGTTTCAGTGTATATATGTTGTGTTGTGCTTTTTATGAGTTTGAGTCTTAGGTGGTTAGTCAAAGTTTATTTTTGATCTGCCTCATTCCTCCTCAACATCTGTTCACTTCTTATGATTTTTCTTCCTGCATAAGTTTTAGCTTTTGACGCCATTGGAATGTAGATGTCAAAGAGAAAAAGCTGCTGAAAAAATCACTGTAATACATTAAATTTTATCTGCAGTGGAGGTCTTGATTGAACACTGAACTCCTCTTTAATCTCAGTTTTGGCTTAAAAATTAGAAAAGTTAAAATCTAGCCCTTGAGCTTCTTAGGGTAATTTTTGCTTTCAGGAAAGTGAAAGTTCTGTGAGTCTTTTCCCTAATTTTTCATATAGAATCATAGAATTTTGTTAGAGTTGGAAAATACCTTTAAGAACATTGAGTCCATTAGTTTCTTTTTTCTATTTTTTATTACTTGCATTGTTTTGTGAGAACTTCAAGTATGCATGTACTTCTTTTCCCTTCCTGAATTTTGAGGATGAAGAGTCAAATGTTGTTGCAAATGTACAGAATCTGCATTGAAATTTCCCCCCCTGAATGAAAATAACTAATAGTTCAAAACTAACATACTGGTTTCTCTGTAACTGCAGTGTTTATTTCAGGGGGGTTTCCAAAATGCTACTCACAGAGCATTTTCATGCTGATTTCATGAGGAAAATGTATCAACTTGCAGCTGCTTATATTCTCTCTTAGCTTTGGAAACCATTGCTTCTGCACTGGATTGGAGCTGGAGCTGTTGATTCAGTCCTCTCCATGAACTGAAATTCTAACCTTTCTGTTTGTTTGTTTTCCATATAGATGTCCACACTGAAGCTGTACAAGCAGCACTTGCAAAATATAAAGAGAGGAAGATGCCCATGCCCTCGAAGAGACGCTCTGTCCTGGTGCACTCTTCAGTAGAGACATACACCCCTCCAGGTACATGTTGAGTGAACACAGAGAATTAACAGAACTGCCCAGAGAAACTGTGGCTGTCCCATCCCAGCAAATGTCCAAGCCAGGTTGGACAGGACAGCCTGGGATAGTGGAAGGTGTCCCTGCCCTAAGTTGTTAGTAGGTTGCCATAAAGTTCTGTGTTGTGGCTGTATTCCCCAATAATCAGGTCTTGGCTGGATTTATGCTGTGATGTTTTTTCTCATGGTTTTTAGTGTCTCATCTAGAGATAGTGTAGCTGCTGAAAGCCCAAATGAAAGCAGTCACAGAGTGAGCAGGTGCCCTTTATGCATTAAGTATGTTCTCTTATATCATATCTCACTCAGAGGAGATAATTTAGGCAAGCTTGTCCAAGCTGAAAATACCTCATTTCAAATTGCAGAAGATTCTTCTTTTAAAAAATAACAGAGCGTTGAGTTCCTGCATTAATTATGGAGCACTCATCAGATGGTCTCAGCTATTCAGTGTTGAGCAGATTGAAACAGTCAGAAAATCATACACTGTAATTGTTCAGATTGGTTATGGCAGAATGCTGTCTTTAATTTTTAGGGGGAAAAGGTAATCTTCTGTTGTCTCACAATGAATTTTCTGGAGGTTAAGAAAATCATACAATGTGCTATGCTAGCAAGGCAAGTGATTTTAGGCCAGTGTCTCATATACAAAGAAGAGGGATTTCCTAAGATGTTTAGTTTTGAGAATGTGCACATGTATTTTGTAATGTGGCCCAGGAGCAGAAGCACACTGACTTCTACTGCCTTTCTCCATCATTTCTAATTCTTGACCTCTTCTCTAAAAGAGGACTTCAGGTATGCTGCCCTCCTGCTTTCTGAGCTGTATTTCTTTTTTCTGTTCTTCCCATTTAAAGAGAATTCCACTTTAGTTTGCTAGTCACACACTTAAGTATATTATTTTTGTGGGTTATCCAATTATTTCATTAGTTAATAAACAGTAATCCTCTGTGTTCTTAAGTATAGTTTTTCTTGACCCTTAGTGGTTTTGCCTAGAAGATATGCTAAGTATTTCTATTAAAGTATCATTTCTTTCTGAATGACTATTAAAAAGAAGCTGAGATGCTATGGAGAGAATGTTAGGTTGTGTGATAAAAGCTGCCCTGCTCACCTGCAGGGGAGTGTTGGGCGTGGCAGATGGGGCAGCCCAAATAACACCTGTCCCAGGAGCCACCAGCCTGTCCCAGACCCATCTGCACAAGCTCAGAGGGGCACTGGGAACAGCAGCAGGCAGGAAGGCAGGTTCAGGACTCTGAGAAGGGTCACCCTGTCCCTGGAGAGCCTCAGCCCTCCTGGCCAGGTATGGAGCCCATCAATACCGGTCAGCACTAGAGCACCTTCTGGACTGGGGGGAGCACACAGAGGTGTGAGGGTATGGGATGCAGGGCAAGAGTATTTCAGAACTGTGAGGCTTGTTATGGGATGTTAAGGTGAGGAATTGAAGGCAGGCAAAGGGGAAGACTTAGGGAGGAGTAAGTGTGGGGAAAATGGCAGGATAAGAGGATCAGAAGGGCTGGTGGTGTGTAAATGGAACATGTGCTTGGCCGTGCCTCTGAGCCTGCACTCCATGCTGTACATGTGTGTAACAGAGCCAGATGAGGCCACGGGGTCTGCATGTTTTTTGTGTGTTTGTGTGCTGCTGCAGTTTCATCTTCTGACATGCCTGTGCAGGTGCTCAGCAAAGAAACCAATTGTGCTCTCATGGGGATTGAGCAGGGTGCAATAGCACCTTAAATAAAAGGAGCTGAAAGCTGGTGGTGTGACCACCACAGGGACACGGGTCATGACTACAAGCCTGCTGGAGTTCATAAACTATTTGGACAACACTCCTGGGCATGTGGTGTCATTCTTGGGGTGCTCCTGTGCAGGGCCTGGGATTGGACTCAGTATTCCTCCTGAGTCCCTTCCAACTCAGGATATTCTGTGAGGAGTTAAGTGCCTCTGAAATCTTTCAAGCTCTTTCTAAGAGAAGGTGTTATGAGATCACTTTATCTCTATAAGAGAATGGGGCACTGGATGAGTTCTGTGTCATGGGGAACCAGGACATTAAAAAATATTCTAGGTACTTTTTTCAGCTATATGAAATCATAAAAATAATTGTCTTTTTATGGGCCTGCCTTTATTTTCAAAGTTAGCTCAGCAAGAAGGATCCAAAGTTGCAAAAAACAGAGTAGTGCTGAGCATCTAATCCTGAGCTATTCACCCACTGCCTTAAGTCCTTGTATTGGCAGGAGTTAATACAATTAAAACATGCTTTGGTATTAGCAACTGAAGCTTTGTTACAAACAGCTGCCATCAGGTAACAGGATGGAAGCATCGGATTCACCTTGTTTACACTGAGGGTTGTGAGGCACTGGCCTGTGGCTGCCTCATCCCTGCAAGTGTTCCAGGCCAGGTTGGAGAGAGCTTGGAGCAACCTGGGATAGTGGAAAGTGTCCTTGCCCATGGCAGGGGTGGAACAGATGAGTTTTAGGCTCCCTTCCCTAAAGAATTCTGTGAATCTGTGGTTCTCAGCACAGTGTTAAATTGGAATCCAAGTCCTGGCTGGCAGTAAAGTAGCTACTTTTATCAGTCATCCTTCCCAAAATTGTAACCTTCCTTTGGTTTTGTCCTGTTGAGTTGCTGAGCCTTTGTGCAAGTTTGGATCAAAGAGGAGTGGGTTCTGTGACTGCGTTGGGTCAGTTCCCAGCCAGGAAGAGCTGGAAGCCAAGCACACAGGATTCTGTCACTGTTCTGTCACCACACACCAGGATCCATGAATTAACCACTGCCACTGCCACAGGGCTGCGGCTGGGGTGATGTTGCTACCTCATGGTGTTTTTAAGTTTTGATGTTAGAATACTTTTACCATGGATGCTCCATTTTTGTACACAGATTTCATTTGTCTTGAATCTGGGTAAAGTGGTATTGTCACAGTGTGTATTCTGTGAGAAGCCTGCTTTTTCTGTAGTTTAATTTCTTCCTCTGAAGTGATAAGAAATTGCAGGCATGGTGGTTTGGTTTTTTTTTTTCAATCTCTAGCTGTTCATAATCCTATCTTGTTCCATATTCCTGGGATTATTTATTTTTTCTTTCTGCCTAAAAGAAAGGGAAGGTTGCAAGCAGTATGGGACAGGTTTGGCTTCTCGCCAGGAGCAAATGGAGTCAGCTGCCAAAAACTCCTAATGTGGCAGCAGACCAGAAGTATCACATGAGACATGGATCCAGGAGTGGGGATGCACCACAGCTGAATCTTCTCAGAGATCTATTGTTGGGTATTTTCATTCATCATTGTCATGTTTGATGGGGGAGGTCAAATAATGAGATATCTACAATTTTAACTTTGAAAATGCCATGAAGATAATGGGATTCCTATGAAATGGTTTTTTTTGGCTTTTGTGATTTTAGGCTCCTAAGAGAAATTGTTCTGAAGCTACAGGAAATGCACATATTCTTAAAAATCAGAATATTAAAGAGCTGGTAACTGAAATGCATTGCCCAAGATGAGGAGTGACTTTTTTATGTTGCTTCAAGAAATTTATATGGAATTGTATCTAGCTGAACAGTTGTACCTAGATGAACAATTATCTGTCCAGGGGATTAAGAAAATAGCCAAAATTAAGGTTGCAGAAATCCTGATGTAACCCACCCCAGATTTCCATGTCTGGGACTCTTAGAGTGGAGTAACAGACACCCTACCTTATATAAAGCATATAAAAGATCACGTCATTAAAATTCAGCAATTTCTTTGAGGGCAGGATTTTTTTTCTGTAATAAGACTTTCTGTTTTTCACTCAGAATCACTAAGGATGTATTTTCTTGATATTTAGAATGACCTTTTTTATTTTTTCTTGGATGAATAATAAATAAGGAAAGATTGCGTGCCAAAGGGTAACGTCTGGAAGGCTTTAAGTAACTGGGTGGTAATTAAATTAGGAGCCCTTTGTCAGACTTCTAACAACAGCAAATATACATCTAGAATGAAAATACGTTTTACTGAGCATTTCTGTGTATTCCTCATTAATATCAGTTTATGTGGTTAAAATACATGCTTCGTAATTACTCTTTCACTGAACTTCAGGGCACTATGGTTTTTTTAGGAATTAGTTCTCAAAACAGTTTGTCAGAAGAATTGGAAGGTGAAGAATTCCCTTCTCAAAGAGAGTAAAAAAGGAAATAAACAACAACAACAAAAGGGTTTGATTCATGATGAGATAAAATTTACCTGTTCAAAACAAAAATGTTCTTTGAATGGAATATGGACAGGATGGGATACTCACTGTTCCTCTACTGTAGGTAGAAGCCTTTTTTAACTCTCATGTCATTCCAAATGTTGGAAGTAACTGAAACTTTGCTCCAAGTGTGTTCTGGCCCTAATGTGTAGAAGTTGTCTTAACGCAGAAACAGCAGCAAGAGGGCTTTGTGGGTGTGAATATCGCGTTCTTTAGCGTGCGCCCCTCACGTGAGAGTGTGCAGCACATGAGAATGCTGCGTGGAGCACGTGGACCATGGCCAGATGCCGTGCTCCTGGTGCTGGGTCATTCCCATTCCCACATTACAGGCCTCTCATCATTATTTTGACCACAGACACCTCGTCAGCATCAGAAGATGAGGGCTCGTTGCGGCGGCAAGGGCGGATCAGCTCCACTCCGTTCCAGAGCCATTCCAACGTAGAGCCCTGGCTTAACCGGGTCATTCAGGGCTCCTCCACCTCATCCTCTGCATCCTCCACCTCATCTCATCCTGGAGGGAAACCTGCTGCTGCTTCCAATACCGCTCCTGCTGCCACTGTGCTTGCAGATCTCATGGCACACACGCAGATAGGTCAGTAAACCTGCCGGTGTGGTTGGAATGAAATCAGATCACAAATCCCCAAAGCAGGGCTAAACACAAAGGTCTTCGCCAGGAGATGCCTGTGAATAGCCTTAAAATGTGCGATTCACAGACCAGGTAGGTATGATGTATCTGTATTTAAACCAAGCCAGTTGCTCATGAGATCTGAATGTGCATTCTTCTTGGTAAAATGCTTGCTTTACCAAGAAACTGAGGTTCAGTTTTAGTGGATTCCAAAGCAGAATTTCAAAGGAATCCTGGTTTTGGTGCATGCTTTCCAGTCTGCATGTATTTACCGTAAACAATGTCAGATTGTGTATTTAAGATATGATTCAAAAGACAGAAAAACACACAGAATCTTTGGGGAAGTTACGAAATCAGAGGTACTTATCTGATCATTAGGGTAATTTTTTGATGTTTGTACAAAACCTTTAAAGAAACCTGATTTTTCACATTCCCATTTCCAAGCTTATTAATAATGAGTAATTTGCAATTTTGTTTGTCTTTGTTGGATGTAAGAAAGAGGTAATCTTTCACCACTTCACTTTAAACCATTCTGGATTTCATATTATGGATTAATGGAAATCATGTTTAACTCCTTAAAATTACAAAGTCAATTATGGCTAACCTTCTAACTGGGATTGATGAAATTCTTAATATAGCTGTTAAGACTTGCAAGATACACAAATTATAGCACAGCATCTTGTTACATCTCATGCCCCAGGCCAGATAGATGTGTCTGTCAGGACTGTTTAACCAACAACATTGTATGCAAAATCAAGGCCTTATTAAAGAGTTCAGAGTCCAGCATTTAAGCAGCTGAATATTGGGCTGTATGCAGGTTTAAAATTTCATTAATGGGAAAGAATTACAGTATCTAGAAGGAAGGAAGTTCAGATATGGTTAAGAGCTGATATATTAAGAATATTTCTAAAGATATAATTTCCAGTGCCTTTGACAAAAAAAAAAAACAACAAAAAAACCAGATGCTTTTTCACATAAGAATGGTCTTCCTCATTTCTGCACTGCTTGCTGTGTTCTATCAGTTATCATTCCTAGCTTGGTAACATTCATGCATGGCCAATATCAGTTCAATTGGGACATTTTTCCTGTCTGCATGTACTTTTCCTATCTCACAAGAATATGAAAACTTACTTGGTTCTTACACTGCAAACTTTTATGGTTCTTGATAAATACTCACATACTTTCTAAAAGGGGCTTTGATTTGTCCTAGAGCATAGAAGAATTTTTATTTTTTCACATAGTGTGCTGATACCAGCTATCTGAAAGGCATCTTACATATCTTAATTGCCATGCCCTACTAAATTATTCTGTGTTTTGGTTATGTACTGAATAGCTATTCACAGTTTTGAGATGTTGGAGAATTTAAATTTAGCAGTTTGTTCCCTTGCAGCTCATCTTCTCCAGCCGGCATTTTTAATGGTGAGCTCAAACTAAGTTCCCAGGCAGTAAACTGCAGTGTTGGACATGCAAGATTATGATACTTAATGGAGTCAGATAGGAATGTGCATTATTTTTAAGATGTTTGTCTTTCACTTAATAGCAGCAAGGACAACACTTCATGTTGGGGGGCTTTTTTTTCTTTTGTGTATTTTTTTTTTTTTTTTTTTATGAATAAGGCTGGCAGTATGCCTTGGTTTTTTTCAAGGTCACTGTATCAGCTGTGGAGTATTTCCCACCTTAGCTCTTACAGCATCTGGAAATACAGATCATCACGGCTTTTAATTCTTTGTCATATCCCATTTGTTCTTTCTTTGGATACTGCTCCTCTTGCATTTATCTCTGCCTTGTCATCACTAATGGAAAGGTCCTTGAGTCTGAATCCAATTAACCTTTCTTCCTGAAGTCACAAGTCTGTTAACACTTTTTTTTTTTTAACTCCTCACCACTTCTCTTACCCTGCTGTGCCATGGTATTTCTGGATGATACAAACTAATAGCATGGGGTCTCACAGGCATTTATTAATGAAATGCTCAAATGATTAATTAAGATAATGTGGTTTTTACCTGAGCATAAATCCTGAAAATGGAACCTATTCCTCCTCCATATTAGTGAGACATTGCTAGTCCCTGCAGGGTTTGTCAGGTGGGAAGTGAGAACCAGGTACACTCATCTGTGTGACCAAGTTGTATGCTGCAGGAAGCCTATGGTCTGGGACTTGGGGAAAACCAAAGGGAAGAAAAAACAAAAATGCAACTTCAAAAATATATAGAACAGAGTGAGAGCATATACACGAGACAAGGGGTACACGTGGGCTCTCTATGGGTCCTGTGCAGCTTTACACCTTTGTGGTTACTGATTCCAGAGCATTTTTCTGAGGGGTGAAGTAACACTTCTCCTTCATGTACCTCACTCATATGAAAGGAATTTAGTCTCTACAATGCAAACCACTGGCATTGCAGCGAGGTCCATTGGAAAGGACAGGAATGGATTTAAATTTTTCTCCTGGTGATCCCTCTAAAACCACTTACAGCTTGTGTGTCAGCTCTGGAAATGTGGGACCAGTACAATAAGCACTTGCCATCTTGGGGCTGGTCACTGCCTCAGAGTCGGGGATAATGTGTGTATTTCATAGCACTGCCCAGATGTCCCTCTGCCTGCAGTTTTTCTGGCAGGATTTGTGACATGCTGAGGTCTTCTGAGGGCTGTATCTACGCAGGCAGCTCCAGCCTTGGGCAGCAGGGTTTTCTCCAGCTCTTCCCTGCTGCATTCCTATTTTTACTCATCAGGATTCTGAGTATTCCAGTCCTTCTATTCTTGTTGTCCATTGTTCATACACTTCTCAAAAATACTGCCATTTCCTAACCCATTCCATTTAAAACCATTCTATAACCCCAGTTACAGTTTTGGAATGATGATAGCAACTCCTTACTGGGGCATTTCGTGATAGGACATGGGGAAATGGTTTTGAAATAAAAAAGAAGACTCAGATTAGGAAGAAATTCTTCCCTGTGCAAGTGGTGAGGCCCTGGCTGGCACAGGTTGCCCAGAGAAGCTGTGGCTGCCCCATCCCTGGAAGTGTTCAGGGCCAGGTTGGACTGGGCTCTCAGCAGGCTGGGATTGTGGAAGGTGTCCTTGTCCATGGCAAGAGGTGGGAACAAGATGAGTTTTGAGGTCCCTTCCAACCCAAACCATTCTGAGATTCTGTGACCTTCTCTAAGCATTGCTCTGTAGCCAAGAAGTGGGGCACAGCTCCAAGCAAACAGGCTTGTGCCTCCATGTTGTGAGGAGGTTCTCAGTCCCCTGGGAGGATTTGTGAAATACCCTCATGTAAGAAGCAGTTTTGATTGTGTTTATTCTTAAGGTGCCTGATGAGCTCCTGTATCTGTCTTGCATTTCTGCAGAGAACCACTCTGCCCCCCCTGATGTGACCACTGGCCTGGTGGAATACCTGCACCACGAGCGCCCGCAGGTGGCATCGGTGCGAGGAGTGCCCAGAGGCTACAGCAGCAGCATTCTGGAAACTGCAGATGGTGATTGCATTATAGACCTCCTGCCTTTCCATCTGTGTCCCCTTGTATATATATATATCTTCATATGCATCTTAATTTTATATTGCCTCAGAGCTTTAAATTTTGGTAATTATAGAAGTGTGTTTACATTTAATTTAACATGCACAAATGAAAATCCGCATTTAAGGTGTTTTGTGTTGTGATTATTTTTACAAGCCCTGTAAAATATTGAAAGATTCACTCATTTTTTCCAAGCATTCTGGTGCTTTCGGAATGGAATGAATGTTAAGGTGTAGTAAATACCTAGATTCCTGGAGAAAAGGACATTCTTCATGCTTCAGTTGAAATCTCATGAGGGGATCAGTGGTCTGAAAAACTAAAATAAAGTGTGAGGTGTCTGCAATAGCCAGGTAGCTGGGGAACAGCATTATTTGAAAGCAAATAAATCCATGGTGGAAACTCTTACTGATTAAAACTGTTTTCTTCCAAACAAGGTACTCATTCTAAATGACTTTTCCACCTGAAAAATATGTATTTTGGTTAATATATGATAAATAATAAATGTTTTGTGTTTGGCAGGTGTCCCAGTGAATAGCAGGGTGTCCTCTAAAATCCAGCAGCTGCTAAATACTTTGAAAAGACCGAAGCGCCCACCTTTGAAGGAGTTTTTTGTGGATGATTTTGAAGAACTGCTAGAAGGTTAATTTTCTTTCAGATACCTTTTTTAACTCCTTGTGTCATCTGGTTCATGACAGAACTGGTGTTTAGCAAGTGTTGGTTTCTTTTTCTCTTCTCAATAGAAAACTAGTCATGGTAAAATTATTACAGTGGAGCAAGAAAGGTCACATTATCACAACTGGAAAATAATCTTTTAACTCAGTGTGACATTTCTGAGCAGCTACCACTAGTGTTCCCCTGCTATTGGTTTGATACTTGTAAGATACAATGTTTTTGTGATTCTAGTCTTCTGCTGAAGTTTCTCCTGATGAACTTCCACGGAGGTGCCTGTAATTGTGGGAAGCATCACTTGGCACCATTCATTTTGCTGGTTGTCTGCATTGAGTGTTTGCTAACTTCAGCCAGGACTTTGCTAACTAAGATCAAGATACTTCACCTTCTAGAGCAGCTTGGAGCAGGAATATAACAGAAGGCCTTTCTTTAAAAGAATATTGTTAGACATGCACAGTGGCATTTTTCATTACCTGTTGAGAACTCAGTGCAGCAAAAATCAGTGTCCAGATGTCACTGAAGCCGTTGTCTCTGATAATCCTTCTTGACTTGGTGGAGGCTTTCATTGGAAAAGATATGGAGAACAAGCAGCAAAAACCAGCAGCTTTCCAAAGTAGAGAGAAGTGGGCTAGAGATTCAAGTTCTGGTCTTTTGATAATGTGGAATCAGAGCTCTCAAGTGATGGTCACTGTTTTTTGGGCAGCCAAAGATGATTAGTGTAGATATCTGTGAGGAAGGGGTGAATGGCTCATAGAATAGTCTCTGACATGTAACTTACACGTTTTGTACACATTGACATTTCTCTTTTGCTGTGCTCTGGTTTTAGTGCAACAGCCTGACCCAAATCAACCAAAGCCTGAAGGAAATCAAGTGAATGTACTTAAAGGGGAACCCCTGGGGGTTGTGACCAATTGGCCCCCCTCACTGCTGGCTGCCCTGCAGCACTGGGGAACCACCCAGTCCAAAGCCCCTTGTCTGACAGCGTTGGACACCACTGGGAAAGCGATTTATACCCTGACCTATGGTACGTGTTGGAGCCAGCTGTGAGGAGGAATTAGGTGTTCGTCGTGAAACAACAGCTTGCCTTACTTCAAGGGGACTGCCTGTGCATGTAACACATGGTTGGAGATTGCTGTAGGAATGTAAATTATTCATTCATTGTATATGAAAAACGTTTTTAAAGAAGTTAAGGATGAGAAAATGTTTATTACAAAACATACTGATTCTTTCCAAGTGGCTGTTTGTAAATCTCTTAGGATTGTGTGGGTTATTTTATAAAAGAACACTAAAAATAGCCCAGAGTAAACTGGGAGGTAGAAACAGATGACTAATAATGCACTCTTCAGATTCCCAGAGGAGACATTCTGTTTTAACATCTTCTTGCACAGCCTTATAGAGAAGACTCATACCTCAGGAGCATAAGCAAGATGTTAATGGTGGGAAGTGAAACTTGCCTATATTCGTGAATTAGAAGTGTTATGGTAAATTGCATTTCTGGGGGAAATAACTGTGTCCTTCGGGATAGCTCACTGCAGCATTTCATTGTATAATATGTTAGAATGTTAAACTTTATTGTTTGTATTCTCACAGATGAAGGATGCAGGAAATATAGCTGAGCAGCTGCAGTAATTTAATTACTCTGCAGGGGAGCTTTGAGTGTTGTTTAGAATGTCATGTTTAGTTTTACATTTAAAATAAAATAAGAAAATAAAAAAGGTAAACTAAAAGAAGCCAAGTTCTAAATTGTACTTGGACTCGGCCAACTGTTCTGATATACAGTCATCCTTAGTGCACATGTGAGAGCCTGAGATTTGCCAATTAAGTTGTAAACATTTTAGTTTCTCTGTCTTAATTTCTCCTTTTATTCTTTAGGCAAGCTGTGGAGTCGAAGCTTGAAGTTAGCCTATACCCTGCTGAACAGGCTAACCACTAAGAATGAGCCCCTGCTGAAGCCTGGAGACCGGGTAGGCTGCTGTTGGAAGTGGTCCCTGTGGATGAAATAGTGAGGAACTGCTTTAGCTGAAGAAGGCCTTGTAATAAAATATTGTAGTAATGTATTGTGAAATAATCATTACTGTGACTTGCAATAATAATTGTCTCAATACTTAGTATTTCTGTGCCTGGTCATCTATTAACCTGGACATTGTTGTGAAAATTATGTTTAAAAGATTTAAAAGCAGCTCTCTCTGTCATATGACGAAAAAAAAATCTATTTTTTAAATTTTACTCTATTTTTGTAGGTAGCTCTCGTATTTCCTAATAGTGATCCAGTTATGTTTATGGTGGCATTTTATGGATGTCTCCTGGCAGAGCTTATTCCTGTCCCAATAGAAGTTCCACTGACAAGAAAGGTAGGCATATACATTCAACATTTTTATGGTTTGATAAATAAATGAAGTGTTTGTGTGTGTGCATCTAAATCCCACAGTCCTTCAGAGCCTGCTCTTTACAAAGGTGGACTGTTCAGTGTACAATCTGTGCTTGGAATTATATTCAAAATTTAATTGAGGAAAGGGGGAAATAATATTAAGCTAGTAATTTAAGTATTTTACTGTATGTAATTGTAGGAATTATTTTAATTCATTATTTTCAAAAATATGTGTGGAAGTATCTCTCTGAGTATATCAGAAAAAGGTTGTTTTTTCAGCTCTCGTGATGAGTAATGAGGCAGGCAGAGATACCATTGTTGCTGGAAATACAGGTATAATCCTACACACCTGGAGATTGTTAAGGAAGAACTAAAAAGCTACAGACTTTGCTCCTCAGTGTGTCAGGACTCAGGAACAACTTCAAACCAGTTTTCTGTTTTAGCAGAATTTATAAACATCCCTATTGTGTTGAGGGGGGATGTGCAGCCATTGCTTCTGACACTGCTTTCCTTACTAGATCTGCTGCAAATCTTAGCTGACACGAAACATAACTAAATTTTCTCAGTCATTTAAAGGTCTTATGGGATAGACTTTTGTTTTTTCCTGTGATGTAAATTGACTTAATGTTTTCTAAACATGAGTAAGTTGCAACAAACTGTCCAAAAGGTTTGTTATTTGCAATTTTGCTATTTGTTTGTTTCTCTACAGGATGCTGGTAGTCAGCAGATTGGGTTTCTTTTGGGCAGCTGTGGAGTCACGTTAGCTTTAACCACTGATGCCTGTCAGAAAGGCCTCCCCAAAGCTCAGACTGGCGAGGTGGTGACCTTCAAAGGTATGGGTTTACTTTTTTATGGGATAAAAAGCAGGTATATTCATTCTTGCTGTCAAACTTCAGTTTTTGGGTTTGCATGGTTCTTACACATAAAGAACTGCCTTGATTGTCATGGCAGTGCTTTGCACTGTTTCTTTCTCTCCAACGGGGGATTTTGCCTTTGCTTGCCTCCTGTCATTATCCCTGAATACTGAGGAAAATACTCTGAGTTTTGGAACTGTGGTGACAGTAGCTTTTGTTTTTCTTTGAAGGTTGGCCTCGTCTCATTTGGTTTGTGATTGATGGGAAGCATCTGGCAAAACCAGCCAAGGACTGGCATCCGCAGGTCCGGGATGCCAGCGCCGAGATTGCTTATATCGAGGTGATCCAGTGTAATGTGTACTGTAACTCCTGTGGTTACTCTGTTTATGGTTTATGTGGTGTTTTCTTCCTTTAAACTCTCAATCCAATAGAAGAGACAGCTATAATATTTTAAACTGTGAAACAAGAATGTTTCCATCAGGCTGCCAGGCAGACTGTCAGTTGAGTGACTGTGTGGAGTCAGGTTGAAGATTGGGGATAATCAGAATTTTGGATTCCCCAGGACAATTTACTTAGATTAGAGAAACAGATTTTTTTACCATATTAGTGTATTCTGTGGAAATAAATATATTTTTATGCTAGCTTTTTAAATTTAAAAAAAGCTGGGTTTGTTTTTGTAATATGTTTTCAATTCACTGTAAATTTTCTTGGTTTTGCTGTAAATCTAATGGTTGCATACTCTTTCTCTTCTCAGTACAAAACAAGTAAAGAGGGCAGCACAGTGGGCATTACTGTATCTCATGCCTCCATGCTGGCACACTGTCATGCACTGACTCAGGCATGTGGTTATTCAGAAGGTAAGTTAGATAGATGTAACTTAAAAATTATAATGACAGCTTTGCATCTTCAGAAAATTTATGTTGCATAATCACCTCTGCTGTCTTCAGAGAACTTTAGATAGAGTAGTAGCTTCAACTGCAAAGGGAAAGACAAACTTCCTCATTCATAGAAAGGGTGTGATGTGTGAAAAAGCATTATGACACCTGTGAAACTGTAATCAAGGAGAGGATCTTCCTCTTACCTAATCATGTTCCACAAAAGAACATCTCCCCAGGGATGTGAGTATAGTGAGAGATCTGTTTGTTTGCAGTCATTCTTGCAGTGAACAGCCAAGAACTGCACTTGGTTTTGACCATCTGCATAGAGTTAAATCTGTGCTACCATTTAACCAAGTACTTTCCTCATACATCCATCCTGCATCAGTGATAAGCAAGTTTCACCTAATCAATACAAGATATCCCCCAAAAATCAGGTTGAATCCTTGATTTAAAATCTTTGATTCTTACTTGGTTTTTTAAAATCACATAAGATACTCAAATTCCTCAGAGAAAATATTCAAGAAAATATAGTAGAGCCATGGTGATATTTCTTACTGGATCTAATTATTTCAAATAAGGATTAACTTTTTCAGTTCAGCTGAAGGAGTTTGCTTCAAGACTAAATTTTCAGTCTGCGTAGTTCATTGGCAGATGTTGCAAACACACATGGAAGGAGTATTATAATGAATAATTACAGGGTGTTAAATACCTTGTAATATTCTAGTGTAGTAATCATAATTCAAAGATATTGCAATAAGTAAAACAAGCCACTTGGAGCTTAAACAGCCTGTTTGTTACAGGCAACAGAGCTTTGGTTTCTTAGCAGTCATGAAAGTTTCAGAGTTGCTTTAACAGATATTTGTAATTCTTAAGTATTTTTATAAATATGCTTTTTAAATCTGATTTTTTTTTCCATCACTTTCAGCTGAAACACTAACAAATGTCTTGGATTTCAAAAGAGAGGCTGGCCTTTGGCATGGAGTGTTAACAGTGAGTATTGCAAGAAAGGCAAAAAACTGCAGCAATTTGTTTCTTTTATTGGTAGCATACTGGTATCAGAATAAGGCTTTAAATTCCTCAGTTCTCTCAAATGGTTTTTGTTTCAATATTTATATTTTTTAGAATAAACTGTTGCTTTTTCAGTAACTTGTGTAGCTTATCTTTTCAGAGTATATGCATAGTTTTCACTACCAATTAACTGTAAGAGTTATGCTGTAGCTGTGATGATGAGGGGTTTTTTTAAGCATTGTTACATGTTCTGTATTTTTTAAGCCACTTGGAAGTTTATTTTTGAATCTCTTTCTTGTAGAGCGTTATGAACAGGATGCATGTCATCAGTATTCCCTATGCACTAATGAAGGTTAATCCCCTTTCCTGGATACAGAAAGTCTGCGCATACAAAGGTACCCTAAAGGTTGTTTTAATTCACCCATCTCTATTTGGGTTATTAAAAACAAATTAAATTGTTGGTGCAAAATGTCTTTGTACCCCACTGAGTACCCCATTTCAGTATTCTGTGTGCTCATAGTCTCACTGATGAGCGATGTTGATGGCTTCTTCTGAGAGACCTTTAAAGAAGCTCTGTTTCTTAGTATTTCAGTTTATAGCACACATTCAAATTCTGTGGTCAGGTCCATCTGAAGACATTGAGTATACATGTGTTACAGGAGTTGAATATGTGGCGTTTTTTTTCTACATTTGTAGTGTCATAAATTTTGTGTGACGCAAATTCAGTTTCATAAATTTGTGTAAATACACAAGAACACTTACATAATTTTATAATAGGTCCTTTTTTGTTCTGCACATGCAGCATAATTGTTATTTTGATTTCCAGCCCGTGTAGCAGTAGTAAAATCCCGTGATATGCACTGGTCACTTTTGGCTCAGAGGGATCAGAGAGATGTCAGCCTGAGCTCCTTAAGGATGTTAATAGTGGCAGATGGAGCCAATCCATGTGAGTACAGATGCATTTCCTAGTACAGATGCAATTCCTGAGTGTCAGTTTTGCCAAGATTCTGTTTGTTGTAAGCCCTTTGTCAGAGCTGATGCTTGGGGAGTTAAGCAATTTGTTCTGTAGTAAAACACTATTTGTGTGCCAGTGATGCCACAGCTTTTTCATTGCTGTTTGTACTTCTTGGCTGTGTTTACCAGTGTAAATTCATTTTTTGATGTTTTCATTAGTGCTATACTCTTCCATGAATTGACTTGAACCTACAAGATACAAATATAGATATAATCCACTTTGGGCCAAGTGCTAGAGGCCTGATAGAATCGTGAAGGTGTGTCAGAAGCATTTGATATTTATGTGCTGTGACCTCTGTAAGAAACAATCAGAGAGGAGCTGTATAAGAAGTTGACATAAAGTTACCCTTAGTGACAAAGTGTTGTGATTCCTGAAGGACTTCCCACAATACTAAGTGCTGGTGAGTCCTGCCAGAGGAGGAACATGCAGTTGGAAATCTCATTCAGTGTAATTGTTGGTCACTGGGAATTCTTCTTCCAAATCTACTCTCTTACAATAAACTGGAATGCCTTTCAGATAGATGGAAAGAATATTTGGTCTGTACATGAATGAACAGTATTCATATAACTGAGCTGAGAGTGAGCACAGACTTTGAATTCCTGCAGCTCAAGCTTTCCTGCTCTTGGAAAAACGTTTCTAATTGTATGATGGTTCATTCTAGGGTCAATATCTTCCTGTGATGCATTCCTGAATGTATTTCAATCCAGAGGTTTGAGACCAGAAGTAATCTGTCCCTGTGCTAGTTCTTCAGAGGCACTAACTGTTGCTATTCGCAGGTAATTCCCTTTTCTGAGAATGAACTGAAGCTTTTCTTGGCTATTGGAATGTGTCACAGAATCACAGAATGCTTTTGGGTTGGAAGGAGTTCAAACCCCCTGCCATGGGCAGGGACACCTTCCACTACACCAGGTTACTCCAAGCCCTATCCAACCTGGCCTTAAACACTTCCAGGGGTGGGGAATCTCATGTTAAGATGATAGTCAAAAAATACCATGAACCCAACAGAGATGCCCAAAGACTTAAGCAGAGGAAATATGAAGCTCACAGGTGTCTCCTTCAGTGAAGGATGGGTGATTTTTGTTTGGTTTCTTTAAAAAGTTTAGTGTTTTCTAAGAATAGTCAGGCAGAAGGTGTTTTTTTCATGCTTTGGGAAAGCAAGGTCTCATGCTCATTGAAGTTATTGGAGGGCCTTTTAAAATGCTCCCAAAACAAGACTTACTTATTTGGGAGGAAAAAGACAGTGAATCCTCAATCAATTGCTTATGTACAGTGATTTGCAAACAGGGCCCTAAAATAAAAAAAAAATTATTTGTAACTGGTCTGAAAAATACCATTGGATTTCTGGAGATAGCAAGGGATGCTTTGAGAAAAATACTTATTTTTGTTAATAGGTGTATGGATGGAATATGCTGGAATTTTTTTTATAGAAGTTTTGATCAGAATGTGTTTTTTCAGAAAGCTTCAAAAAAACTTGAAACAAGAAACTTTGACATTTTGGAGAGTTTAGTTTCAGCTCTTTCTTCATTTAGTTACTGTGTCAGTCTTGAACTCTTGTTTGTTCAAAGTGAGAAATATTATTTTTCTTAACCTTACCAGGCCTGAGAAACCAGCACAATGCTTTTAAGTGACCCTATCACCAGTATTGGTCTGTTGATTCATATCTGACTGGACTTTCTGTCTTCCAGACCTTCTGAACTGGGTGGCCCCCCTCCAGGAAAAGCAGTGTTATCCATGAATTGTCTGAGTTTCGGCGTGATCAGAGTGGATACGGAGGAGAAGTTGTCAGTGTTAACTGTGCAGGATGTCGGGCAGATTATGCCTGGAGGTAGGAAAACTTTGTGCATAGGTTTCAGCATATTCCAAATAAGTTATCTTTACTATGACAGTTGTGTGCATGGAATAAATAAAAATGTGAAATACTTTAAGGTAGTGTGAGTTATGTCTTGACACATCACCTAAACACATGATGGATTAGAGATTCATTCAGAATAAATCTGAATGGCCTTAGATTTTGGTATAGGCAGATGGTTTTGGCTTGTTGCAGAATTGTTAATTGAGAGTGGAATGGGATGGGATGGCATAGCATAGCATAGAATAGAATAGAATAGAATAATTTCATTTGAAAGGAACCTCATCTCAAACCTGCAATGGTGATGAAACAACTCATTCTGGAAACTATTTTCTCATGCTCATGGAGGACAAGAAAGAGATCAGGAGTAACCTGGATTAACCTATTTCCTAATGACATCTGTTTGCAACACTGTGGTTCCTCAGTTAGGTAAAGCTGGGTATTGTTCCTCAGCCTATTTAATGAGGCAAAGAGACTTTGTCTCGTCCTTGTTGTTCTCATTTGAGACCCAGCTGCATTTGGAGAGGAGAGCACTCTGGAGAAGGTTAGTAAAGGTAGGGTGCCAAACCAGATCCAAGACTTTCAACAGTGGCATGAAGGATTGGACACTTGGTGCCATCTACTCCAGCTTTTAGGCTGGCAGTTGCATGGCACTGTCTGTACTACTAGCTTCAGGCCCTGTCCTCACCTGCTCTGGTGTGCCTGGAGAGGATGAAATACAGATTTTTTGGAACTCTCCTGACCCCTTAAGTTTATTATGTCGTTACCAAAGAACCTGATTGATTCTGATCGTGTCCTTGGCACCTTTAGCTTTGCTATTCTTGGTCTCCTTATGAACTTTCTGCCTTGCAGTGCTGTGGTTCTAAAGCTCTGCTCTCTGTAGAGCGTTTACTCAAGGTAAAGTGGAGACTTAACGTGTGATTTCAGCAACAGCCTCTTCTCAGTACACCAAAGCCCCTGATAGAAATTTCAGCCATTGTGTGCAAGTCTCATTGGTCTTGTTTAATTTTCCTCATTATCCCCAGAAGTTCTTTGCCACCCCTGAAGTTAGTGGTTCAGTTGTTGTTATTGAATTTAAATTCAGTAGAGCTTCCTTCTGCTGAAAATTGAGCAGAAGCCCTGCACTTCATACCACAACGAAGCAGAGAACTCACTTGGTTGTTGTGTAGCTTCTCTCAAGTTTTTGTTTTGCATTAAGACCATTTGAAGTTGTTTTGAAAGTCCATAATAAATTTTAAGAAAGGCGATAGTAACTTCAGCCTCACAGTTGGACTTGATCTTAAAGGTCTTTTCCAACCTAATCAATTCTCTGATTCTGGGGCTGGCATCAGTGTCTCAGAAAAATAGTGATTTTTCTCCTTTGGCTAGAATACAGATGGCATGTACTGCTACTGCTGTCTGTTTGGGGTGTCCACACTCCTACTGTCCCCTTGAAACCTCACTGAAATTCAGCTGTGCTCCCAGTGTTTTCCTTAGATTATAGGTTAGACAGAGGGACATGAAGGAAGCGAGTTTGCATTCCCTTCAGGTAGTCGTGAATCCTTTGGTGAACTGACTGAGCTTAAACTCAATGTTGCTGCTGGTGAAAAAGTGGTATCAGATGCAGGATCAGTTGAAATCTTTCTTTGGATCAGTTTATCTCATGTGGCTCTGCCTCTATGGCCCCCCTGCTACCAAAAACCAGGCCATGCAAAACCAACATAGGGGGGTTGTGGCAAAGCTTCTGGCTTTGCTGTAGGCTTGCTCTCACAGCAAAGTCTGCTTGACTACACTAAGGCACAAAGCTGCCTGCAGATGCTCTTCATATTCAATTGCGGGAGCTGTAAGTCCCCTGGGTTAATTTTCCACAGAGCATCTGCTCAGTGGCAGGTTCAAGTCTTCCTTAGGGTGTTGGAGAAGTTTCCTATATGCTTATGGCTAAGTAATTTCACCTCATTATGAGTTGTCGAAAAATACATCTCTGTCTTTGTGAAATGCCTGATTGAGCAGTCAGGGGGATCTGTGAAAAAACCCTTCTCCCTTGTCAGAATTCCTTGGAGCATTGTCTGGGGACCCTTCTGGATTAGGGGGCCACTGGCAGGCAGTAATAATACTACCATAACTTTCTACATGAGTAAGAAGTGTCAAGTGACTTGTCTGATTGTGTGAGGGGAGAACATGTGTGCTATTAAGTGCCTCAGAGTGATATGACTTGTAATTGGTGGCTGTTGCTATTTGAAAATACAGCGGTAAGTGGTAAAACTACATGCAGGTTAAGTAGAATCTGGGCAATTTAATTCATTAATTCCTTTAAAACTCTGACTAGCATTGAGCTGTCAGAATCTGGGGCAGATTTGCTTCAATTTATCTACACATTAAGAATTCCAGCAGAAATTTCTCTGTACATTCCTTAAGTGAGAATATACATGATAGATTTCATTATAAAGGATGATAACTTTTGTCCCTTAAAAATTCCTCTGGAGTACGAAGGAAGTCAAAAGACTAGTAGCTATGTACAGGAGTGTCCTAAATGGAAAAAAAAAAAAGACTTAAATGAATGAATGACTTAGTTTCAAATGAGTCTGCATGTACATTCTAACAGTGGAGTTACTTGTGCCTTACTTGGTAAGAGTTATGCTTTTTCCTGTGTAGTATTCATGGGAGGTGTGTTCTTGTCCATTCTGGCTTGGTGTTTGGCATACAGGAGAGAACATACCACCACCTGTTCATTGCCCCTCTGCTGACTGATGAGTCTTGCTCTTGATCTGCTTTTGAATTTGTATTTCTTTCTGAAGGCTTTGTTCCATCTTCTGATCCCCACTGAACTTGGAAGTGCCTAGCCTCTGCTCTAGCCTTTCAAATACTTTGTGACATAGGAGCTCACATTCCTGAATTTCATTTGGAAATGGTCAAACCAAATGGTTTGGATCTCATTATCTGTAAAGATCTCTGCACGCTTTATTCAGGAACTGATTAAAAGGTCACCCTCTTTTTTTCAGAAATTGCTTTTTTTCTGAGATGCTGAGCCCACCTGCTCAGGGGATCTTACTCAACAGAGCCATCAGCTCCAGGGTCATGTTGTGTGTCACTGCTGTTTAACCCATAGGCCATTCTTGATGCCACATTCCCTTCACGTTCATTATCTACCATGAATGCCCATCACAAGACCCTCAAGGGAAGTGCTAGCATCCACAGAGAAATCTTCCCCTCAAAGATAGCATGGGAATTCTTAAGAGAAAATCTGGTATGCATTCCTGTGGAATCCTATCCTGGAGGAATGATGTTTCACCCCACCTGTTGACCACCTTGGGCTATTTTGCATGTTTTCTCTCTGGGAGTGGCATTCTTAAATTTGGCTCCTCACAATATTCAGTTAATTTTTTCAAACTGGACTGGTAGAGATGGTAGGGCGAGTGCCAAACCTCTTTTGTTCTGCCCATTCTCAGCCTTCAACTTTCACATAAGCTGGAATGTGACTGCCGTATTATCTGTCATCTTGAAAGCATATTATACCTTAAGTTTGAGCCTGCATATGTTGCTTAGTGGATATGTTAACTGCAGTTAAGTTTATCTCCCTTCTACTTCCCAACTCATCCTTTCCATTCCTTTACCAGGATTCTTCTTATATTATTTCTTTGACACAGACTCTTGAATCCAAAAGTTCTAAATCCCTATAGCCTCTAATCATACAAAGGCTGAAAACAGCCTAGAAACAGCGCTGCTGCAGCAGCTACTTTCTTACACTCAAGCAGAAAACTCCAGTTCGGCACCAAATCTTGGGCCTTCTGCAAGAAGATCTGCAATGAACAGAATCATGTTCTGCATTGTGACTGCATTCGTATCTTTTCTAGAAGTTTAGGGAGGTGGTTCCAGTTTCTTAAATGTTGGGATGCTCACATTGTCTCCAGCGCATGGATATCTTGTATTTCATTGTTTCCTCTGTCCATGTCTGAACAAACATTTGTCGAGGTTCTGGTACTTGCCACAGCACATCTTGATGCAGAGGGATCTGGTTCCTTTACCGCAATGGAACGAGTTGTTGCAGAACAACTTGATGAAGTTTTCAGTTTTTTTCCTTAGATTGGGGGTTAACAGCACCTCTTTTCTACTCAGCCCTTAGAATGTATCACATTCATCAGTTCTGTGTTTCTCAGGGCTTCAGTCTGTCACACAGTGGCACAGGAGCCAGTGCAGAACTTCTCTTGGAGACCTGTGCCGGTTCGTGCTTGGGATGAGATGTTTTCTTCCAGTTTAAATGTTACACTTTGAAGGCTCATGATCACCTTTAGAGTACAGATTTATGTTCATCCTGTCTAGGAAGCTGGCTTGCTTTATGCCTATTGCCCTTTCCAGAGGAGCAGGAAGAGATTCAGGGCTGCCTTTGATATCCACATATGCTGTTTTTCTCAAGGATGAGGTTTCTCTGGAAATACCTTCCACAGTGATTCCAAAGGCATTTTATCCTGGCATTTTAGTATTTTTCCTAAGTCTTCATGCTTCTAGAAGAGAAGTTCTTACTAAAGACTGTAATGCAAGAGTAGCCATTGTATATGGATCCACTATGAAGTACTGGAAAGGGAACAAGAGACCACTTCTTGACCCTCCTCAGTGCCTTCGGTCACAGCCTTCTCCTGTGCAGCCCCCTGGCAATTCTTCTTGCATTCCTGCTGTGCTAGTCTTGAAACATCCTGAGCTGAATCCAGTCTTTGGTAGGGCATCAGCATCATCCTTTGCACAGCAGGATTCTCATATCCTGCCAGGCTACTCCTTGGCAGGTTTCACTGCTGCAAGTCACCATCTGTCAGAATGTACATGTGGACTCATTTGAAGAAGGAAAGCTTTCTTAGCAGGAATCTGTGCTCTTCGTGACGCCACATGTACATTCCTGTCCCATCTGCTTTTCCCTTCTCTTTAATTCTTTTTCAGATGCAATGCTGTTGAGAGAGACTGAAATGGTGGTAGATGCACTCTCTTGTATGTCACACATGAAGCAGGAAAAGGAGGAGAAGCGAGAGTAGAGGCTGCACAGATACTGCAGAAGGGCAGCCTTGCAGTATAACCTGGCAGGACAGAACTGTACCTGCTGTTAGAATGTACCTGTAGACTACCTGTATCATACATTGGTTACTGGTAAGTATTTTTTTTTTTACTTGATCAGGGTGATAGGATTGTCCTTTGGCTTTATGGATGGACGTAGTTTAGGGACTGCAGGCTGATCTGTTGTTTTTTCCATGTTTGTGAATGCAGAGAGGGTTGTACATTTGTTACTGCCCACAAACTGTGCTTTCTTCAGTTATTAACACTTCTCTTTGCATCATTGTTTAAGTGTTACATACAGAGTTCTGATGTTTGCTCAAGTTATTTCCTGTAGTAATAAACTATTTCATCAATTTACCATTGAGTTTTATTTCTTCCTCCTCAACTGCAAAATATGGGGTTTTGCATGACCAGTAGTTTATACTGTAGATTTTAATTCCAGACATATAGTTCATACATATATTATCCAGAAACTGTACCAGAATTTGAGTAGCATCTCTTCACTTGGTCACCCAAGGTTATCATAGCATGGTTCCAAACAATTACTAATAATTGCTAGGTAGGGTGAATGATTGTCTCAGCTGTTCAGACCTAGGCTATTGGCAATTGGAAGACTTTTCTAAGGTTTGAAAATGTACCCACAAATCTATTTTACCAGCAGTCCTTGGTCCATGCAGGCAAGGAGTTGGCTTTGCCGTGTTTATTTTGTATTGACCTGGGTAGATTTATTGATTTCTTTCTTCATCTTGAGACTTAAACTCCCTCACTCAAAGCAATCCATTGTGCTTTGGATTCAGCTGCAGCTGATGTGGAGCATGTGAAGTGCTGTAAGAAAAAAAAAAAACACAATAAGTTTGTGAACTTAATCTTGGAGAACAGATTGCAGTGGCTGTCAAGATGCTCAAGTGAGCTCTCTTACATGCTGTGTTTTTGCTGTAGCTGATGAATAATTGATACTAAAATCTTGATCTGTCAGTGGCGGAGCACCTCGTGTGTCAGCTGCTGGAGCAGACTAACACTGTGATTCTGTGTTCTTCCTGTGTGCAGCCAGCATGTGTGTTGTAAAGGTGGATGGGACTCCTTATCTGTGTAAAGCTGATGAGGTTGGAGAAATATGTGTGAATTCAGGAGCAACTGGGACAGCGTATTTTGGCCTCCTCGGAATCACCAAGAATGTATTTGAGGTTTGGATTTCTTTGTAATTGTTATATTTCTAGTATTTTGTCTTGCAAATAGACTTACTTGTTCCTTAAAGGTCCTTTTTTTTTTTTTTTTGTGTGTGGGTGTTTTTTTGTTTGGTTTGGTTTTTTAGTTAGTTAGAAAAAAGTCCTAACCAGGTATACTTTGCTTCATTCATAGAATCATAACAAGACACTCTGTCTCTTACAACCAAAAATACCAAGTGTCATCTGCAGTCAGTCAGCTGCTTCTGTTTTCCACAGTCCAGTGCAGTGCCTGTGTGAGCATTTAAATTTATCTTAGCTCTGAATTAATACAATGGTCTTATGTGTAGTTAGCTGAAGGCGTTTCAGTCTTTCTGCCCATATTTTTTCTTGCAGTAGTACCCCATTTTCATGTATTTTGGCAATAAAGGAGTGAAAATTCTTATCATTCCAGTGAGTGTCTGAATCCTTCTGTGTTCTTCCAGGCCATCCCAGTGACAGCAGCTGGCATGCCTGTATCAGACCAGCCCTTCACAAGGACAGGATTGCTTGGCTTTGTGGGTCCTGTAAGTGTGAACAAGCCCTCAGGGCCCTACTTTGTCCTGACTCCCAACTCTGAAGTGATGCCCCTGAGTCCAGCAGGACTTTGTGTCAGGGCGCTGACTTGCTGTCGATCTGGAGCATATTGTTGGCTTGAGTCAGACATGTATTGCCAGGAGTGGGGAGGTTTTTCTGCTCTCTCTCTAATCCTTCCTTCTTTTCAGGACTATCTGGTGTTTGTGGTAGGAAAATTGGATGGCTTGATGACAGTTAGTGGCCGCAGGCACAATGCAGATGATGTGGTAGCCACCGCTTTGGCAGTTGAACCCATGAAGTTTGTATATCGGGGAAGGTGAGTGTATTAAAACTTCAACACTGCTGATTGGCCTTTGTTGCTCCTTTTTTAACCCACAGTCATCAAGTGACACAGCATACACAGGAGCAATGCATGTGAACTTTTTCCTGTGTGTTTTGTAGGAATGTTGGCACTAGGTTGTGAATTTGGTTGCTCCTGCTAACTTGAAGGACAAATATTGATGCCCTGCCTCATGCATAATAGATTTTAAATTACTTTCACACAGTATAAAGGTACATCTTAAAGTGTCTGTTTGAAACTTCTTTCAAAGCTTCTCTTAAGACACTCAAAAGAAGCTCATATGCTGGACTTCTGTCCCCTGAGCCTTTTGGGTGGCTGAGGGAAGAGATGTGCAGCCTGTTCTAAAGGACAAAGTAGGCTGCTGAAGGACCCTCAAAGACAGTGTGTTGTATCACCAACCTGAGTGCTCTTCAGTGGTCCATGGCTCAGTGTCCATATGGAGATCAATGACAAGTAGAGTCTCTCAGGGTTCAGTCTGGGCTGAGGCATTATTGATATTTTATCCTAGAAGAGGCAAGCCTAAAACTAAGGTAATTCCCTGATAGGATTTAAGTATTTTTCAGTGCAAGTCAGTAATTTGGCACAGTTGTCTTCAGAGGGGACATTGTATGTAGGGGCTGTAAGTGTAGTGTGCATGATGGAGTTCTATGGGCAAGGTTTGCACAGCCCAGACATGTACGAGACTTGCCTATCAGACACATGCTACATGGCTGACTGCAAATCCACCTGACCTCCAGCAGAAACCACTTACAGCAAGGAACCCACATGTTCCAGATTTTTCTGTGACTTTGTGATGATCTGGCATGAACAATGCTTGTGTGTGTGCAACAGTGCCATGCGAGGTTGCAGCCATTCCCATGTGATGATGAGCCATGCTCTGTTCTCCCTGTGTTGCATCCTATCATTCTCCTGTCCTTTGTGTTTTAGGATAGCAGTGTTTTCTGTGCCCGTTTTGCATGATGATCGGATAGTGCTTGTGGCAGAGCAACGCCCTGACGCCTCAGAGGAGGATAGTTTTCAGTGGATGAGCAGGGTTCTACAGGTAGTCAGTCTGTCCTTTTCTCTTTCCAGGTGAATAAGGCTGGTGCATGAAATTAGACTATTAAAGCTTTTTTTTTTTTTTTTTTTCCCATAAGCAAAACCTATCAGTGTAACAACAGGTAGCTGTAACGAGATATTTTTTACAGGGTTGAGAATTAACCCTGAAAATTGAGTATTTTGTAAAAAGTAAGACTTTGATTCAGAATATTTTTTTAACTTCCTGCCATTAGGATTCTCAAAGTCCTAAGGGTGATGGGTTTTGTTTGGGTTAATGCTACATGTCTTCTGATTTCATACTGAGAGTTACCTCTGAAAATATTCACAAGTATACTGCCAAGTATCAGAACAGCCCCAAAAGCTTTTTATCACTAACAACCTTATTTTAGACCTGCAACAAGAAGTATTAAAAACTTCCTCCCTTAATTTTTCTACTGTATTTTCTTGGGGATGAAGGACAGGAGGAAGGGGAACTGTGGTAGATCTGCATTTGCAGATTTTAGAATTAATCAGTTCTCAGGAAATGAAAATGGAGAGATCAATTATGGAAGACTCTGGGGAGAATTGAAGAGAATGATCCAGAGAATAACCTAAAGGAAGTTTACTCTTAAGAGTAAGGCAGTTGGGTAATAATGGTTTCTGTCTAATTTCAGCTTTCTTATCTTTTTGGAGAGAATATCTGGTATTGGGAGAAAATATTTTTGTTTCTCTTTTTGGAAGTGTCATAGCTAAAAGACACACTTAAGATTTAGGCAGCAAATTCCCTCCTAAATTTTGTGAGATTTATGTTCTACTGCGCTTTTGTGATTGTGCCATACATGCTAAATTTGCTGTGATATAACTTTGGCTTTTGAAAATCTCTGCACTTTTTGCCCACTTTTAAGAGACTTTCCTAATCCCTGATGTGCAGGTGGCATCCCCTTGATAGAGGGCACAAGCAAAGTCCTGGGTCTGCTCCTGCTCCCATTGAAGTCATGGCACAGCTTCTATGAGTTCAGTGAGTGCAGAATTGGACCCTTTATTTGCAAATTGTGGTGCAAGTAAAAATTTTAATGTTATAAATGAATTGAATTCAAATTCTTGCTCTAGCTACATCCCAGTTGATAATGGGGAATATTTTTCTTCTTTTTTTTACTTTCTGTGAAGGCAATTGATAGCATTCACCAAGTAGGTGTGTACTGCCTTGCTTTGGTGCCAGCCAACACTTTGCCAAAGGCTCCGCTGGGAGGAATTCATATTTCAGAAACGAAGCAGCGCTTTTTGGAGGGTGCTCTGCATCCTTGTAACGTCCTGATGTGTCCCCACACGTGTGTCACCAACCTGCCCAAGCCTCGGCAGAAACAGCCAGGTGAGGAGACCAGAGCATGTGCTGGTTCTGCCAGACCTGTGTGTTACACAGGGCACGTGCAGGCTGGATTGTTGCTTGTTCCTTAGGTTGTTTTTCCTCATTTTGTACTGTTCTTTTCAAAATGCAGATGTTGGTCCTGCGTCGATGATTGTAGGAAACCTTGTAGCCGGCAAAAGGATTGCACAAGCCTCAGGGAGAGATGTCAGCCAGCTGGAGGACAATGACCAGGCAAGAAAGGTGACACTGGGGTCCTGGTATTATTAAATATTTGAATTAGCTTATTCAGAATGAAAGAAGGCCAGGTACAATATTCTGCTGAAAACAAACCTGAGGCACTTTGAGTGAATTTGAGTGTTTTCTTTTTCTTCCCATTCAGTTCCTGTATTTAGCAGATGTTCTTCAGTGGCGAGCTCAGACAACTCCAGATCATCCACTCTTCCTTCTGTTGAATTCCAAGGTAAGATGCACTTTAGGTCATACTGGGAGATTAAAACCAGAACAAAGGATTATTTCGATTCTAAGAAAATTCCTTCTAGAAGTCTTTTCCTGAAACGCTGCAGATTATTTTAGTGAAGCAGACCAAAATTGCTAATTAGTAAGCAGTAAAAATCTTTCCACTTCTCGAATTTTATGTCATATGTTTTTTCCACATCTGGAATTTAAGTATGCATTCTGCCTAGCTTAAAACATTGCAGTAGTTACATTTCCTGCTGGAACACAATTTTTGTCATGTTAATGGAAGCCATGATTCTGTCTTGATTCCTGAGTACAAGAGTTGACTGTAAGTCAGTAATGGAGGATTTCCTGATTAGAAGATCTAGAGCCTAAATCCAGAGCCCTTGGGATGGCTTTGGAGTCAAATTTTCCAGGAGCCCTGTCACACCCTGCAGTGGATACTGATGCCTTGCCCTGGGCTAGGCTCTGTCCTCAAAAAGGATGGCACACAGGGTAACAGTAACCGCCCAGGGACAAACTGGATCTGCCTTGTGCTGTGCTGTACTGCAGACAGGAGCCTTCCAGAAAGTCCAGCAGCAGTCTTTGGGAAGTGAAGATTTTGTTGGTCTCATTCAGAAGGACAAAAGAGTTAGGACATGGTTCAAAATTTCTGACTTTTGAGACTGTGCTTTAGCAAAAGGAATTGTTTCAACATTGTTATTGTTAAATCGGTTTATTCTCTCAGAGTAAAGAAGATTTTGAGGGAAGTTTAAAAAACTTAGTATGAAGCAGCCCTTTCCCAGGTCACTTTGTTCAGGCACATTTTACCCTTGACACAGAGACTCTGCAAAAGGAAACACAAAACTTGGCACAAAGGAATTACCTGTTAGTGAGCACCTGTCTTAAATATCTTGGGACTAATAAGCTGCCATGCTGTATGTTGGTGTATTCACATGTCTCTGGGAGAAACCCTTTTGGTTTGCACCTTTCCATGTCAATACCCAAGTCACTGAGCTGGTGCTGTTCCTGTAAAGGTTTCTGCTGTCACCTGTCTCCTGTGCAGGGTACTGTAGCCAGCACTGCCTCGTGCATCCAGCTGCACAAGAGGGCGGAGAGAGTGGCAGTCGCGCTGATGGAGAAGGGACGGCTGAACGTTGGGGACCATGTGGCCCTGGTTTACCCTCCAGGTAAAGCAACACAGACAGCAAAACCCACAGTCACACAGCACAAGAAAAGAAGTTCCGTCCATTAATTGGATTGGAATAATTTTTGCTAGCTGTTAAATGCAAAACATTTTAAGTTGCGTGTGGAATAGCCTGTTGATTTGAAGACACTATTATGACAAATCTTTGCATCATATTTACATAAATTAGTGTGTATTTTGATTTTGGTGAAAGAGTTTGGCCTGTTGGTCTGATAAAAATGGCTTTAATTTCACAAATATCCTTTCCAGGAGTGGACTTGATAGCAACTTTCTATGGCTGTTTGTACGCTGGCTGTGTTCCCATCACTGTCCGCCCACCTCATCCACAGAACCTTGCTACCACTCTGCCCACTGTCAAAATGATTGTAGAGGTAAGTATGAGACATTCCTCTCCTCGTGCTTGGGGGGAGTAGTGAATGATTGAAGCAGCCTGATGAATTGCTTTGCCACAGTCAGTGTAAAACAAGCTAGAAAATAAATACTCAGTGTGCTGTGGCTGAGTCAGTAACAGCTTCTTCAGGAACCCATTTTAAATGGTCTTTTATTGTCATGATTTATTCTGCTTTGTTTCCAATTATTTTCTTATCTCTTCATGTTACTGGTTATCTCATCTGGATGCATATGACATGACTTTGAGCATGGACTCCCTGATTTTATCAGTTTTAATGCTTTGCCTTTTGCAGGTCAGCAAGTCTGCCTGTATATTGACCACCCAAGCTATAATGAAACTGCTCAGGTCCAAGGAGGCTGCAGCAGCTGTAGATATTAAAACGTGGCCCACTATTTTGGATACAGGTACGGTCGCCAAAATGGAAATAGTTTGAAGAGTGAAATATTTATTTTGCTACACCATAACTGCCTAATGGAGTGGATGTGTTGTGCATTGTGTTAAAATAGCTGTCCAAAAACAATAGGGAGGATCTGATGATAATGCTTTAAATATGCATTTTTTGTCCTGTGCCTGTTTACCAAATTAATATGGTGCTCTACTTATGTATTCTAAATAGATGATATGCCTAAAAAGAAGCTGGCTAATGTTTTCAGACCTACATCTCCAGATATGTTGGCATACTTGGACTTCAGCGTGTCTACTACTGGTATATTAGCAGGAGTAAAGGTACAGTAACACGAGATAATCTTTTTTTATTCCTTTACATTCATAAAGAAATAAGTAAAACCCTTTTTCTAGAAGAAGGTCCCTGAGAGGTCCCGTTTTCCTCCTGCAGATGTCACATGCAGCTACAAGTGCCTTATGTCGCTCGATAAAGCTCCAGTGTGAGCTGTACCCATCCCGACAGATTGCCATCTGCCTGGACCCCTACTGTGGCTTGGGCTTTGCCCTGTGGTGCTTGTGCAGGTATGGCTCTGGGGCTCCTCACGTGTGCCCAGCCTTCTCTAGAACCCCAGGGAATGGACATGGGTGAAACTGTCAAAGAAACCCAAATTCACCTTTTTAGCAGTAGTTCGGAAAACACCTTTTGTGGTAAGAAAATACATTTAAGTCGGTTAGTTGCTTGAGTAACTTCAGGTTTGCAAGTGGAATTAATTGGATACCAAATTCAAGGAATGAAAGAAAAGAAAAAGGACTTCACTGTCTGTTTCACATTGATTAAGTAAATCCTTTTAAAGTCTTTTGAGATTAAACCATGTGTTTTGACGAGACTTTTAAGGTGTTCACTGCAAGATTGGTATGCAGTAAGAAGTACTGTTAAAGGAAGCAGTTAAATGTTTCCTGACATGAGTGAGTCTTGACTTGATTCAACTACGTACCTACTCTCATGCAGCACATCTCACAGAGCTGCAATTTCTTTTGCCTTTTAAAACATGCCATATGCATTGATTAATTGGATTTTCATATTCCTATTGCTTCCTGTCCCCAGTATATATTCAGGTCACCAGTCCATCCTGGTGCCTCCTCTGGAGCTGGAGAGCAACGTGTCTCTGTGGCTGTCTGCTGTCAGCCAGTACAAAGTGCGTGTCACCTTCTGCTCATACTCCGTGATGGAGATCTGCACCAAAGGCCTTGGGACACAGACTGATGTTCTCCGGGTGAGTGGGTTTCATTTGTCCACATACTGACAGAAACATACATGTGTCTTTTTAAAAATACTTCATTTTGGCTTGGAGAAGGTGAGGTTTTCATGTTCCCATGAGAACCTTCTGTTATGACTTGATTTTTGGGGTGTGTTGAGGCTGCTGGAAGATTCAGCTTCCATGTTTCTGGTGGAGGAAAACAAAAAGAAGTCTTGTCTTTTCAGTTTTAGTTATTTGTACAACCTCTGTGCTGCTGGATGTTTTTGAGATTTTGGACAGAATACATAGCAAGCCTTTCAACTTCTTTGTGTCTGAGACAGGAAAAATACCCAACACTAAACAAAAAAAAGTCACAGACAAAACACACACCAGCAGAAGGAAAAATCCCAAAGCCCCTTGAAACACAAAAAACCTCACCCAAAACAACCCAAAGAAAAGGTCCCCCCAAAACTCAGCAAGTCTCACTTAATTTCAGATATCACTTGATAGCAAAAATGTTGAGTTCTAAAATGGATATAATCTTCCCTGGAAGTGTTCCAGGCCAGGTTGGATGGGGCTTGGAGCAGCCTGATCTAGAGGAAGGTGTCCCTGTCAACAAAGAGGGGTTGGAATGAGATGAGCTTTCAAGTCCTTTCCTTCCCACTCAAAGCATATGCTATATGATTCTTTGATTCCTAACAACATCAATTAAACTCCAATACATCTATTTATTTTTGATGGAAATCTCTCAACTCAGATTTAATTCCCTTAAAGAGGAACATTCCCACAGCTGTAGTAACTCAGCTGCTGAGGACTTCCACTGGGAATGTGTGTGGCAGTTCCTTCACAAAAAAGTGGCTGTATTGTGTGCTCTCAATGGAGACAAAAAAAACTTGTCCCTCTGTTCCACTGGACCTCACTAAAGGCAATCCTGGCCCACAGCCATTTGCTCCAGGTTCACATTCACATGGAGAGGAGCTGATGATGTCTGGGACACCTAAACTGTGCGGTGCTGGGAGCCAGCAGGTCTCTGACAAGCCCAGCCCTGTGGCAAAATGACATTTTGAGGGTTTTTCAGCTCAAATGCTGAGTGACTGTGTTGCAGCTACACAATGTCTGTAGTGTTAATCCAGTTCATGTCTTACTCCAGTGCTTTTGAAGCCGTTCTGTTGCACAAATGAAAGGGTTTATTTCTAGAATTGCTGCCTTTGAAGTGACAATGTTCTCTCCCCCTGCTCTCCCAGATGAAGGGGGTTAACCTGTCCTGCGTGCGCACCTGCATGGTGGTGGCCGAGGAGAGACCCAGGATCACCCTCACCCAGTCCTTCTCCAAGTTATTCAAAGACCTGGGCCTCTCTGCTCGTGCAGTGAGCACCACCTTTGGGTGCAGGGTCAACGTAGCAATTTGCTTACAGGTGAGATTAAACTGCTTGTTCCTTACACAGGGTCTCTGGGAACTTGGTGGAAAATCGTGTTCAGCTGAATGGATGTCTATTTCTAATGAGCTAGAGCTCCATTGCATGCTTGCTTCATCACCAAGTTAAATTAAGCTTTTTAATAAGATGTTTAATATGGTGTTGATTATGATAATTTTACTTTTCTGTACTAATTGACCAATTGATTTGCTTTTGTAATCCAGAGGGTCAGTATAAGAAACTAGTTTCCTTCCTACTGTGCAGGAGAAGTATTAAATAAACAGCTTCCTGTTTATAAATATTACATGTTACAAGCAGTGCTGTTTGTCTTGTTTTGTATAGTGTGGAATTAAATGGAAGACAGAATTTCACAAATAAGACCCAGGAAAATTGACACAGTTAGCAGATTTTTTTAAAGATATCAAATGAGTATTAGCGACATGCAAATATTTTTGTCTCACCTTATGTGAGAGCTGGACTTTTTTTTTACTTAAAAGTGTGAAATTGGAAGCTTTGAGAGGGAGGATATGCCCATAAAGTAATTAGCCATGCTTCACAGTCTGGAGATGATGACATGCTTTGGGCCAGAACCACCTTTGATAGTTTAGTATTCAGCTGATAATAATCTTTCATGTGTAATTTAACCAGATGAAGTCTAATTTTTCTTAATGAGGTATTTCTTTTCCTGTTAGGAGATTAAAATAATGCATATTATATATATATATTCCAAAACTTACCTGATACATCAGGTATTAAGTAAGCATGGACTAGAAAATTGGAAAGCACCCTGGAGTTTGGAGGATGCTTGAGTCAGTAAATAAAGTGCTCAGGTTTCAGATGAGACAGTATGTAACTTTGTATGTGAGGAATATCTTAAGGGGCACATGGGTTAAATTGTAAAATTAATTTCCAATTTTATTGATATGGATTACACATAATAGGATTCTATGAAAATTGCTACTGTATTTCTGCAAAACTTTGTTTTTCTTTTTTTTTTTTTTCCTTCCTGGTGCCCACTAGATGAAGAAAAGTCTTTTTAGCTCTCAGGATATATTACAGTGTTCTAGGTTTCCTGCAAGAGAGACATTCTGGGACATGAGTTACTTAAATATGTTGCCATTCATAATTGTTTCCTTAGTTTCTATGGTTTCTGTCACAATTAAAGGAGAAAGGATTTTTAACAAGACCAAGCTAAATGGTTATAAAGAAATAACATCAGTGATTTTATGAATCAGTAGGTGGAAAAACAGGAAGGCTGCGCATGAAATCAAGATGACTGAAAATTAAGATTATTTATTCATTGAATAAAACATTTCAGCTGCCAAGTGTGAAAGAATAGCTTTCCAAATGGCCTGCTTGAAGAAAAATTTCAAAAGCCAGTTTGGGATAAAGGGATGGGAAACAGTTTTTCTGCAGAATACTGAATGGCAGCATGAAAAGTATTCCAAAAAAACCCAGAGAGGAATACAGGACTGCTGGGCAATTAAGCTTCCCCTTCATTTTATGCCTTTTTCATCTCTGTTTTCCCTTCTTGAGCCCGTTTTTGGTGGGAGGGCTTCCTAACCCTTTTCCCCCATTTTCCCAAAGTGATACCTCCATTAGACTTTTTAAATTGGATTTAAATGGATGTAAATAAATGACCAAACTTTTGATACAAATTAGCAGGCATATAAATACATGTCTTCCAGCCCTGCTGAACTGTTTCACTGAGAAGGTGTTTCTGAAGCTGCAGACAGTCTTACAGAGGGAGAAGGGATTTCTTATAAAGCAATGTATGAGTTGCTGTAGCCCTCTTTTGTTCATGATCTGAGATTTGCATGTTTCCAAAAGAACTACCTAAAAGTGCCAAGCTCTTAAATAATCTGAAACGGAAATTTTCTTCTCATTCTTAAACAGTGTAAGTTTTGTTTTCTGTCTTACTGTGTGTATCTTATGTTTCCAGTGCCTCTTTGTTTGTATTTTCTTTTTTTCCCCTTTCTCTCTGTTTCCCACACTTTGATGGCCTCTGTTACTTCTGTTTGTGGTCCTGCTGTCAGCCAAACAGGCTGGGCAAGCTGGCTGAACAGGTATAGTGCTGCATGTGTGCTTGTCACGTCCTAAAGTCCATCTGATTCTGCAGTGTTAGGGACTAGGCCCACATAGGTTTGTGCTTACATCCTTTTGCACTGGCTATGTGGGTTTTAGAGCAGGTGCTTACTCAAATGAAATCCTAAAAGTTGAATTTTACATTTAAAATTTTGCAAACTTAGACTTACCTGTACTACATACTTCACTTGTGCATTTACTGACTGATTCTGTAAAAAAACAAAGGCTCTACAGTAGTCACTGTAGAAAGGGGGGCTACTTTATTCATGTACATTAGGGAAGTGCTTTGTAAGTGTCAGTAAAAAAGAGAGAGAAATTTGTGAATTTATGTGGCTGTGAGAATGGTGTTGTGACTTCTGTTTAATTTGTTTCTTCCTCCTTATTCTTAGGGAACCGCAGGACCAGATCCAACAACAGTCTATGTAGATATGAGAGCACTTCGACATGACAGGTACAGTCTGTGTTAAAGCATTAACTCTTTCATGGCTGTGGAGAAGAAACTTCAGCCTCATTGCATTGGTTTGTTGAAATATCCTTGGCAGCAGCCAACTGACTCCCTGCCATATTATATCCCTCTGCTCTGTAATTTCAAGAATTCTGCTCTCTGACAATCCTTTAGGTAGTGGAAAAAGCACAGTTGAAATCTCCCTTAGTATTTTTTTTTTTGCTTCAAACCAAAAGAGCTCTGTTCCCTCAGCCTTCCCTGGGCTACACTGTGTCACTTCAATGCCATTTAGTATGCTTGCTCTTTACTGTTTGTAATTCCTGCTGATGCTCTATCGTGACTCAGTGTGACAATAGAGGTCCAGAAGAATCCAGAAAAGAAGGTGAATTTAAAATGCTGGTGGGCCTGCAGCCTTCAGGCAATGTTGGAAAAAGTAACTCATCTTTCCAGAGAGCAGAGTTACGGATTGTTGAAAGAAACATGTTATACAGGAATGTTAATAGGAAAGTTTTGAAGACAGCTAGAAACTTGTGTCTGTAAGTTGTGAATAAATGAGAGTAACTGGATGATTCATTGCAGTTCAGTCAGTGCAGCTGAGGATGGAGTAGCAGTGGATGTGCTAGTACACATCTGTTTAGCTTCTGTTTAAGTTCTTGTTCCCTTGGAATGGAAAATGTGACCCCCTTCCCTCTGAATTATTATACCTTTGAAGTGACGTGTCTTTCAGGCAGCGATGTGAGGAAAGCAGCAGCAGTTCTTTACCAGTGTCCGTGTGTGTCTGTGTGTGGGTGTGTCTGTGTGTCTGTGTGTGTGTGTGTGTCTGTCTGTCTGTCTGTCCGTGTGTCCGTGTGTCCCAGGGCAAACCCGCAAACCCGCAGATCCGCAGTCCCGGCCTCTCTCGTTTCTCGGGCCGTTTCCCTTCGCTGCAGTTCCGCTCTCGGCCGCCAGGGGNAGTCGTGTGTTACTAAGGTCCCAGTTCATTGGCTGCTCTTATGAGTAAAGCCTCACTCATGGTAGAAGCAGTAAAAGGTGGAACTCGAAGGTGGCAGCAAATTCTTCTCACAGCAACCACAGACCAGCCGTCTCCCCTCTGATCCAAGAGCAAAGAACCAAGCCCAGGTCCTCACCCTCGAGCCAAATCTCACGATATCTCTGCCCTTCCCAAGAGAAAACCCCTCAGCTACAAGAGTGTAGCCAGCTGCACCTTTCCCCCTCATCCTTGCCTATGTCTTTCCCAAGTACGGTCACTGTCATCTCTTAGGCAGCAGACAGGAGAAAATTCCCTGAGAGAAAAAGGAAAGGAAAAAAAAAAAAAGGAAAAAAATCATAACCTCCGCTAGTTCTTAAAGCCTTGTAAAAAAGTATCCTCTTATTTTCTCAGGGTGCGTTTGGTAGAGAGAGGTTCTCCACACAGTCTGCCCCTTATGGAGTCTGGGAAGGTAAGAGACTGAGTGTGATTCTTCCTCCTCACAGAATCGCAGAGTGGTTTGGGTTGAAAAGGACTTCAAAGCTCCATCGCCTTCCAGGTCCTGTCTGTCATGGGTGGGGGGACACCTTCCACTAGACCAGGTTGCTCCAAGCCCTATCCAGCCTGTCCTTGGGCACTTCCAGGGATGGGGCAGCCACAGCTTCTCTGGACAAGCTGTGCCAGGTCCTCACCACCCTCACAGGGGAGAATTTCTTCCCAACATCTGCTCTAAACCGCCTCTTTCAGTTTAAAGCCATTTTGATACTCATTATGTCCTCATGGCCCTCACCTGGGTGGGGAGCTGCATCACGTGGACCTCAGTACATATGTGGCACAAGCTTGACTAATGAGAATGTGTTCAGGAGAACAGGTTATTATTGAGTAGTTAAAGCAAAGCCACAGGTGCATGACATGAAGCAATAGGATAAGTTGCTATCACCAGAACAAATCTGAGGCCTTCATATGGAAAGCGTTTTCTAGATGTGAAACCAACGCTGAAGCTGCAAAAACAGCTGTGCAGAATTAAAATTATTTAACAAGTTAAACAGTGTGGTAGGAAGAGATGATTGGTATCTGTGGTGCAGAAAGGAGTAGTAAGGGAAGCACAGACTGTTGAATTCTGATTAACTTTTCTTTTGATTAATTCATTTTTTTGGCTTCTGTTTGCTTCTTATTCGAGATTCTTCCGGGAGTAAAGGTCATCATAGCACACACAGAAACCAAGGGACCTCTGGGAGACTCGCATTTAGGAGAGGTAAAGGTTTGGTACTGTTGTGCTGTGTTTATGGGCAGTGATGCAATACATCAGTCCCTCCTGTTAGATAAATACCTTCCTTCTCCTGAGTGGGACAGCCAGGATGACCCTGGTGTGGCACATGAATGAACCCCACAGAGAACTGGCACTGTGTGCATTCCTGCACATGTGGCTGCACAGCACCAGGTGAGACCAGGGCACTAGTCTGTGTCTACCTAGCAGCCAGAACAGGTGGGGATGTGCTCCCGTCAGGGGGCAGCAGCACTAGGTAATTTGCTGCTTGGCTTAACCTTTGTTTTATAGGCATCTTTTGTTGTGTAATAAGATGCCCAGCTAATAGGTTAGCAGCTGTTCCTTTCCAGTAAGCCAAATGCCTGGTTCAATTTTTATGGCCTTTACTGTCCTTTTCTCTGGTCAGAAGTTAAGGATTTCAATAAAACTGGCATTTTGGAGTAGTCAGAATTGTCAATGAAATGGATCTTGTGAATCAACGATGCTGTCTGTGTCTGGCAAAATAAGTTTATTCCAGTTTGGCTTTGGTTTATGCCCTAGATATGGGTGAGTAGCCCACACAATGCTACTGGCTACTACACAGTGTATGGAGAAGAAGCACTGCACGCTGATCACTTTACTGCTCGCCTGAGTTTTGGGGACACCCAAACCGTGTGGGCTCGCACTGGCTACCTGGGCTTCCTGCGCAGGACAGAGCTGACCGACGCCAGCGGAGGTGAGGGGAAGCACCTGCACCTACAGGGCCACTTGTGTCAGGCTCCATGGGGAAGCTGAGCCAGCAAAGATTGGGCTGTCCAGCAAGTTTATGCTGACTTCCATCACAGAAGACTCCTGGATTAAGGAGGAGGTGTTCCATCACTCAGCAGGTTCAGGACATGCACAGACACCCGTGATTTTGCAGTCTTTCAGCAGTTAAAGGTCTAGAGGAGAAACTTTCCAGTATAGAAAATAAATTGTTAATCTTGGGTTTTTTTGGTCTAAGCCAAGATTGTCTAAATTTGGGAAAAGTTTTTCTTCCATCTGCTCTGTTTAGACAGAATACAAAGTAGATATATCTCTTATCATTTATTTAAAAAAATAAATCTCTGAACATTCTAAGGAAAGGAGTTTGAATGTTGTAACTTAGTAACAAATGTATATTGCTGGTTTTCTGTTGTTGGACTTAAATGAATGATGTTGTCTACATGAGTAGTGTCAGTGTCCTGACTGCTGCTACTGAATAATAATAGCAAGTTTTTGTGCCTTGTAGCTTTTACCACAGAGGTTTTTATCGCCATGGAACAATGTCAGTTGTCCTTTAGTTTTTAAGAGGCTTTGTGCAGTGAAATAACATACAGTATACATGAAATGAAATACAGCTTCCCAGTATGATTTTCACCTCCATTGACACAACTGAGCAAGACTATAAAACAGTTAACAAAGAAAAGGCAAAATTGAACTGAACAAGGATGAATGTGGAGAGTGTGTCCTTCAGGTAGGGTCTAGGAGAGCTTTGCTTATTTAACCTGGCATAGCTGAGGCTGGGGAGAGGACGGAGTTGTTCTTACTTTATAAACTGTGGGATCTTAAGAAGCTGAGTAGAATTTTGCTAGCATGAGGACAAGTGGTGTTAAAAGAAAAAAAAGAAGTTAAATTTGGGAATTGGAAAAGTTGTTGTGTTGATGAGAGAATAAACGTTCTCTGGTAAGAATAGTGGAACAAAAAGATGCTTTAATGGTGGATTTTGCTTGGATTTATAAACAGAGATTACATTATATGAGAGAAAGGACAGAACTGGATGACCCACAAATTCTTCTCATTGTGGTTTCAGTTGCTTGGAGTCATAGGCAGAAGTGCTACATGAGCTCTTAGTTGTCTCCAAATGCTAGAGCTTGTATTACAGACTGTTTCCCCTAGGAAGCACTGGGAGAGTGTCAGGAACAAGCACATAGAGTGACCGTGTTTGTCCTGTAGATGTGGTGACGCTGAAATGTGTGTGCTGTGTTGCAGAGAGGCACGATGCCTTGTATGTGGTGGGCTCTTTGGATGAAACACTGGAGCTCAGAGGAATGAGGTACCACCCCATCGACATAGAAACCTCTGTAATCAGGGCACATAAGAGCATTGCAGAATGGTAAGAACCACAGCATTTTCCTTCTCTATCATTTTATTTCTTCTAAAGCAGAAGAACTTGTAACTTCCTTGGCTGTGTTGGAATGTACACACGTGGGTGTGGTAGACGCATCTGAAGGATTTCATGGATGATGTCTTCTCACATGTTTTATTCCCATTTGACCCTAATGAGTTATGTATATCACTGGCTGTAGGTCCTCTCCAGCCTCAAAGCATTCAGGTTTAGTCGTAAGCTTTGGGAGGTCTTGTCTTTCTTGTAATAATCTCTTTTGATAACTTGTCTGGGAGTTTTTTTCTCCCTATTAACACGTGTGTCATGCCGACAGTGCTGTGTTCACGTGGACAAACCTGCTGGTGGTGGTGGTGGAGCTGGAAGGCTCAGAGCAGGAAGCGCTGGATCTGGTGGCGCTGGTGACAAACGTGGTCCTGGAAGAGCATTATCTCATTGTTGGTGTCGTGGTCATCGTGGATCCCGGGGTCATTCCCATCAACTCCCGTGGCGAGAAACAACGGATGCACTTGAGAGATGGATTTTTAGCTGACCAGTTGGATCCTATTTATGTTGCCTACAACATGTGAAAACAGCAAATCACATCAAGGCTAAAGCACCAAAATCCAAGGGGCTTTCCTCATAATAACATGGGAATCCATGCTCTTGTTTTTAAAAGCTGTTGAAGACCTTAGGAAAATGGAGATACTTCTCTTTACATACAGCCCTTCATCTCCCAGATTGCATTTGCTTTCATAAACCCATTGTAACAGTCTCGACTGTCTTAGGATGGAGAGTTTACTGGAATTCCTGAAGGAAGCTTATTAGAACTATCATGGACCAATTTTATTTTTGGAGGGGGGACAGGGGGGAGAGAATAATTATGAATGTCAGTACTTGATGCACTGCATAAAAGGACATAGAGTGGGGTGGGGAAGAGAACACCAGCTCTGGGGAGGACTCCTGGAAACAGCGCCCAAAGTCGTGAGTAACCATCCAGAGTTCGCCCTCCACGTGACTGCAGTGTGTCAGCAGTGTCGGGGTTGGGGCATATCCTTCAACACTACACACACCTCTACCACATTCTCTACTGAAAGGAATTTTGCACATATTTGAGATTTAAAAATGCAGCCTTTTTATTTTAAATCACTGACTCATCCCTGTTCAGAAGAAGCCAACCCTTTCCAATCCTGGATTCAGTGTAACATTATGCTGCTGTTCAGCTTTTTTGTATCAAGCAAAAAGAAATACTGTAACAAGGTTACTTACGGTGCCATGCTGGACTCTGTAATGCTATAAACTTTATAATAAAATGCAAAGTAATACCCAGTTTTAAGTACTTGATGCAGGAGCCTTCAGTGCTCTTGCTCTTCTAACTCCATGTCAGAGTCGCTTGTTTTCGTAGTGTTAGCTGTTAATTCCTGCCCTGCATAACGCCAAGGATTTGAAAATCCATTCCAAAGCCACTCTGAATGATTTGTATAAATGTTTACAAAGCATAGGCTTATAAAATGTTTTCCCTGAATATTCTGTGCTAAAACTTGAAATAGTAACTTTTTTTCCCCACCATGGGAAAGCTATTCAGTGTTAGTTAGCTTGAGCTGCTGTGGTACAGGCTTCCTTTGTTTTCTCTGGAGTTGTATTTAAATTCTTTTGTTCGGGCTAAAATACCCAGTTGGTTGAGTCACAGTTGGACTTACTAAGGTTTTGAAGTTTCTGCCTGATCTTAGACTACCGTGAATCTAATGCAGGAAGAGAATATGAAGTTATTCAAATAATTCTGTGTTTGAAGGTAGGCACAAGACTAGCAAATAATTATTTTTATAGATTTGTTAAAGACTTGAGAGCTACATAAATTTTTTTTAATAATGCACAAGTTTGCAAAAGAGCCAGTTTTTCTGAAAGGCAATTCTGCCTGGATCAGTGCCTAAGAAAGATGGATGTCAGTCCCCTGATAGATCAGATTTATCCACGGTCAAATAAACTCTGAAATCTTCAAGAAAAAGCTCTCCTTTATAGTAGTGTTGGGCCCTGATGGTGTTTACCTGTGGTGTATAATACAGCTGCATACTCTGACTGTAATTATGTACAGAACTTGTGTAACTTATTGTTTGAGTCCAGCAGCAGGCTGAGGGACACCCCTCCTACCAAAACAGCTGGCAAAAGGAGACAACTCCCTAAGCCCCAGTTCCATGTTGTAGTTTTTTAGCAAATGAAGCATTGTAAGACTTTTGTATTGAGATACTGATGAAAGTGATACAAGTTGCCTTGTAAAGTAAATCTTAAAACAAAAAGCCTATTAAATATTTCAAAACAGCTCTTGCCAATCTGACTTGGTGCATGTTGAAACTTAAGCTGTTAGGTCAAAACCTTGGCTTGGCACAGTTCTCATTCATATTACAGACAATTTAATGCCTTAGCTTTTTCTGCAAAGCTTTACAGGCTTCTTTCTGCAATTGCTTTGCAGGTAAAGTAAAGCCTGGCTACTAAGCAGCTGCTCCATGCATGGCTGAGCCTTTCCAGGGCCTCTGAGCTCAGCTCCAGGCACAGACTGGCCATGACCCTGCTTGGTTTGCAGCCGGACATCCACTGAAGTTTATACCCTCAGAAAACATTGCAGAAGGCACCAGCCGGACAGCAAGAGGCCTGGAGCCAGATCCGGGCTGATGACTGCCAGGGAGAAAGCACTGGCTGGAAAGGAAGAGCACAAACAGAAACAGCAGGACCAGGATGATGCCCTCCAGCAACCCTATCAGGCTGAGCCACAGCAGCTGCTGTGCTACTGAAATTCTCCAGAATGGTCAGGGTAAGAATGTTCTCTCTCCAGGCTCTCCCCCTTTGGGCCAGTAAGTCCCATGGGCCACTGTGTCCCCTGGGAAGGAAGGAAGAGAATGAGAGGGGATGTTTGATGTGAGAAGGGTTGGGGAGGGCGAGGGCCATACTCACAGGATCTCCTCGAGGACCAGGGATGCCCTGGAAAACAACAGCTCAGGAGGTGAACATGTCCCTGCCAGCCAGGGAAGTTAGGATGGGGTGAGATGGAATGGAATGGGGTGGCATGAAAGCAGGGGTAGCCAGTACACTTTGCCTGGTGATACAGTACTCAGTGCCTGGCTCCAGCCCCACCAGCTGGCAAGTCTTGGTGCTGCTGGGGAGAGACAGCGTTCTGGGGGGCTCCAGTCCTGCAGGAAGGGAAGGATCATGGCCAGCTGCTGACATGGAGGTCTCACAGGGGCAACAGGCACCCTGAGCCCACCTGTGGCTCTCTTCCACTCCAGACAGTAGCCACGAGCATCATGGGCACTGATCCAGAGCACCTGGATCAATGTGGGGCCCAGGATGTTGGTCTGCATTGTTTGGGCTGTACCTGCCTCTGCAAGAGGGACCCCATGGGCCAGGGTACCTCGTGCCACTCTGCTGCCAGCCCCCCAGCCCATGTCTCTGTCGTACCACACAGAGAACTGTGCCAGCCCAACAAGCTGGTCCAGAGCTTGTCCCTGAAACTTGTGAAATGTTGTCTAAACTTTTGGAAACTTGTATTTGTACCACATTCAGAGGGAAGCCCCCTTTCCTTCAAAACCTTTAAAAAGCTGCTAGAGCACGGTGCTCTCTGCACAGTCCTTTTCAGCTCCACCATGCACACTGCAGCCTTGCAAGGACCAAAGATTCGGGTCGATGTCTCGTGCAGAAGAATGTGCCAGGACAAAAACATTTTCTTCATGTCCTCTAACAGTGTCCTTGTAGTGCTGGAGAGTGACGCAATTCTTTATTCCTGGCCACGGTTTGTAAATGGCTGACAAAATTCCAGCCTCTACACAGATACAAAACTTTTTCACCTATTTCTACATTTTTAACAAACAAATTAATGTTCATTGGTTCTAAATTGCGTAATTGTATTTCATTTATTAGCATACTGTTCTCTGTTGGTTATTGATTCCTTGATGTTCATGCTAATTAGTCCATGTTTTTAGGGGTTTTAGTATCTGTTTCCTCCAGTAGGGACTTTTCAACACACAGACAGTCTTTGTTAGTCTCTTCTGGTTTCTGCAAAATGTCCTTGTAGTCCCTAAATTCTGCATTCCAGATGTCCAGCTCCAACAATACATCTTTCTTTTGCAGGCCTTGTTCATTGAAGCATATCAGAGTTAGTTTATCAAAACTTAATGTGTCAGAAATTTTCCCAAGCTGTGGTCCCATAAAAGTAACTTTAGACAACTTTTACTTAGATCCTCATTTATGGAAATAAATTAAGTTTTAGTCTACTAAAAGAAGGTAAGTGTTTGGTTTGAAAAGGCAAGAGAGGTGCAGCACTTACAGAAACCGTTTGTACTGACAGTAGATTTGGCAAACAAACACAAATTGATCCTGCAAAATGTGCTTTGTGTTTAAAAGCACTGTATATAATGAGACAATGGCACCCTGGAGCCTTTGCTGTTTTTCTGACTTTTAATTCCAGCCAGGCAATGTGCCTCACATCCAGAAAGTGATGCACGTGACATGTTTAAAGCACACTGGATCTCAGTGCCAAAGAAACTAAGAAGGGCAGTACTCAAAAATCTGTAATTCATCTTAAATTGAGTGTGACATTGAAATCCCAACTTGTAGTGAAGGTATAAGGACTGGTTTTAGGTTACTTGGTTGTTGAATTTTTACCTGATTTGTGCGAGTATAAAAGGGACTTAACCAGGCAATTCAAAGCCCTAGCTCCTGAACCAATGTGCTGCTGAACCAAGACCTCAGGAGGATGTTAAAAATGTGGTGGAAGTAACTTGGATGCTAAACTCCTTCTCATCAAGCAAGCACTATCCTGGGATGGCAAAATGGCTTTTTGTGCTAGATGCTGTCTCTTGTGTGCCTGGCTCTGCCTGGGTGTCCTGTTGCACAGCTTGGGGGAAGCTGGTGACAACAGCAAGATGGTCCCTGTCCAAAGATGTCTTTTTGTGCATAAATCACTATCAAATGTGGAATGGGGTAAAACCAGTACCATCTGAGAGCATCTTTGCTGTGAATCTGTCACTATTGATGCTGCAGGCCAGGAAAGCCCAACTCACAGGTATTGCTGAGCGGGATGGCAGGTGCAGACTGAAAAGGCAGAAGCACAGGCTTTGGGGAGGTTGTCCTGGGTTTAGTTGAGGCTTTGCAAGGGCTCAGCACTGCAAGCCCCTGGGTGACTGGCAGCAGCAGCCACATCCTGCAGTGTGTTCCTGTGTGCTGGCAGGTGGAACATGGTGCTGGTGACAATCGTGGGGTGTCTGGCCAGTCACAATGACACCAGGGAGCAGATGAGGGGTCGGTGCCCAACGAGAAACCCAGGGGCATGAGCTGTAGCTGTGCCTTAGGCCAGATCCCCCAGCCGTTCTGTCTCAGTGCAGAGCAGCCTGGCACAAAAGAACACTCTGTTCACCAGAGACCAAACCAACATTTTATTCCTGTCATTTCCACACACACAGGAGGCTGTGCCTGGTCTGTGGTCACACTGGGCCAATCCCACTTCCCTTCTGACTGAGCCTGGACACCTTGTCAAGGCATATCCCAGGCCCAGGAGCTGACCCCCATGCAGGAGCCTCATACGCTGCTGCTTCCAGTTCTGCAGGCTGCTAAAAGCAGGATTGATCAGCAAGTGAGAAGCCTGAGCTGTCAGATGGTTATGATTTTAGATTGTTACACTTTGCCTTGCAAGCCTAGGGTGTCACAATGAACCAAGAAATGGGTGGGCTTTACTGAGCACCTGTGAGAGGATGGGATCTGGTTTCCAATGCCATGCATAGAGCCCACAGGAATCACTGAATTCCCGTTCAGGCCAGTGGGCTCAGCAGCAAGTTTCCATAACCAGCCTCTCTGCATCACCTCTTCCTTCAACCCTTAAATTTCCTTTCTTCCTTTGCATGCAAGCTTGGATCACAGCATCCCTCTGCTTCTAGCCCCATGCACATTCCTGACTTAAAACAGCAGGGAAGGAGCTTAAGGCAAGGCACTGGCTCACTGCACCAGCCCAATAGGCACTGGCCAACAGCCTTTCCTAAGCCACACAAGTGTTTCTTGTTCACAAAGCCACAGCACTTTTAATAAGCTGCTTAATCTAGCGCAAGCTGAACTCTCAGGTGTCTGTAATCACACCCAGTTCTTTTCCTGGAGGAGCAATGCTGCCTTGCCTCTCTCCAGCATGAGCAGAAGGAGCTCACCTGCTTCCCACCAGTTCACTCATGCTCAAAGAACTCGTGGCAAGCAGCAGTGACCATTGCAATGAAGGCCACAAACTCCTGGAAGTCGCACTCTGCATCGCCATCGCAGTCCAGTGCCTCCATGACTTTGTCCACAGTCTCCTGGTCTTTGATTTCCTGAAGGGATAGAAACAGGCAACCAAAGCTTGGGAGGACAGTAACATGTCCCTATTTCTCAACTGTTCTCATGGCTGAATCTCTGGTCAGACACATCCCAAATGTCTTGTGGCTGTTCCCAGTCTATGGTGGATCACTGTCCTGTGGCCCTGGGACCTGCAGTCACAGCTGTGCTGCTGGGAAGGGACATCTTGAGCCCCTTGGGGCAAGGCTGTCCCCCCGTGTCAGGCAAGGTAATTTCCCTATTATCCAACCCACACCCCGGTCTGCCATATGGGCTGTTCCCCTCATCCTGCTGCTCTGTAGAGCTGGAGCAGAGGATTTAATGCCCTGCTGTGTAAATAAACCTCTTGGCCTGTGCTGGCTTCCCATGGGAGACAGAGTTAGGGGAGTGCAGTGGCTGTTGGGCGAGCCCTGAGCCCAGCCAGGCCGCGGGGAGGGCAGTACTTACACCGAGGAAGTGGCTCAGCTCGTTGTTGATGAGCTCCTTCAGTTCCGATTTCTTCAGCTTGTGCTTGTCGCCCTCCTTCCCGGAGTACTGGTGGAAGGCATCGATGATGGCGATCATCGCCTTCTCCAGCTCAGACATGGTGGTGGTGCGGCCCTGAGGGCAGAGGGGATGGTGGGAGCGCCAGCCTGGGCCCGCTGCTGCAATTCCTATCGATTTGGAAGTGCTGGCAGCCGGGGGCTCTGCGCGTGGAGCAGCAGGGTCAGACCCACGCTCTAGGCTTTCTGCTGGGAAGCACTGGCAGCAGCTCTGGCTTCAGGGGGAAGGTCATGAGAGACCGTAGCTCTGCTGCCAGGGGCTCTCAAAGATGAGGAGAGGGGCAGGCATGGGGTCAGCTCCAGAGCTACAGAAAGGTTTTGCTGTCCCTGCTGTCACAGGTCCCCTCACCTATGTCTTGGCCTGCAGACCTGCCTGCAGCCCAGCAGTCAGGGAAACTGGGTAGGAACCGGTTTTGATGAGGCTAGCAGGTCTAAATGAACAGCTCTCGAACCTCCCTCTCCCATACTTGAGCTGGAGACCCTCTTGGGAATGATAATAATTCGGATAAGCTGCGTTTCCCTGCAGACTTCACAAACGGACAAACCAAAGAGCCTCCGATCCAAGAGGGAGAGCTGCCAACCCACCTTCTCAAAAGCTAGGAAAATAAAAAAAAGCCGTATTGCCTGGCACTCGGTTCGTTCATTTCCCGTAAGTAAATGTCTCCTGCCCTGCGAGCTGGCTCCTGTTTCTCTCCCACAAGGTACCGAATCTGATCCCACAGCTGGTGCCCTCCCCAGCTCAGCAGTCTGAGGAAAAGACTGTTACCAGACAAAGTAGAAAATATCCTAAGAACAGTACCCTTTTCACGCTCCAGCTCTGCCTGCTTCCCGCCCTTAAGGCTGAGGAGTGCTCCGGCTCTCGCCGGGCTCCGCAGAGGTGACGTGGAGCGGTGAGCCCGCCCTGACGGTGTCCCCGCCCGGCATCCCCCGGCCCCTCTCACCTGGCTGCTGCCGGCGGGGCTGTGGCACAGCGATGCGGCGTGGCCGGGCACTCCGGGACCCGCTGGCTTCTTATCCCTGCGGGGGCAGGCGGGGAGGCAGCGGGGCGGGGCGGGCTGGCCGAACCGGGCGCGGTGCCTGCACCGCGGAGCTGCTGCCGAGGGCTGGACCCGCCGCCCACGTGCGAGCCGCTGCAAAGTCGCCCTTGTGAGAGGAAAACACCGCCTGCTTCACTTGTTTTCTGAAGATGGTAAAGGGACGTTGTTGCAATCAGCCGGTTTTTATAGGTGACACGTACGTAGTGATACATCCCGTTTCAAATTGTTTGGGTTTTGAGGTTTGTTGGGGTTTTTTTTGGGGGGGCTTTGTTTGTTTGGTTTGGTTTGTTTTTTGTAAACAAGCATTGGAGGTTATCCCTAGACCCAGTTGTTACACATTACAAATCAATCTGTTATGGTGCTGTTTATCTGTTTATATTTTTCAAATATAGAATGCCTTCTCACTGTTCATTAGATGGGTCTTTGAGTGCACAGAATGTTCTGTGAATCAAGCTTGCAGTCCAAAGATGTGAATGCTTTCTTTAAAGCTGCTGTTCTGCTTTGAACAGTGAGGATGCAAAAATAGCAATTCCCTGTATATCTGATCCTTTCACTATGTTTACTGCAGGTCATTGGGAGCACACTATGAAATATTGAACACACTTTTTGTGCTTTCTGCTGTTTAAAGATTGTAGAGTCAGGCCAGACAGGGAAAGTAAGGTTATTTCAATTCACTTAGCTTCACCAAACATACCACCAACAAAATGCTTTGTCAAACTGAAACCATTGCTGCTTGTGCAAAACCATTTATACCACGGGAGTGAAGGCATCAATGAAAATTTGTTTTGCAGTCAGTGTGAGCATAAGCCTTATATTTTTCTTTGTGTATTGTTCAAGGAGTGTTGAAATGTTCAAGAAATATCCCCTTAACACCAGAGATAAGTGAAACTGCAAATATTTTGAACCAATTCTGAGAAGGAAAGTATAAATCAACATGCAAAACTTCGAAAATTATCTCAAACTTAACTTCTATATTTACTTTTAAATGAGGTCTTGATACAAAACTTGTTCACAAGTTCCCTGCCCCAGCAGCCACCATGAACTGGTATTAAATGCACTTCTATCTAAACCCTTTTGCTGGACAGACATTTTCCCTGGCACTCCTGTGTTCTCGAATCTACCGATACAACACTGACCATGTTACTTAAAATACCTTTTCACATACTGGTGTAAGAGAAACCCATCTACATTGATTATTTCCTTACATCAGCTCATGCAGGCTTTTGTAACAGGCTCAGACATTGGTCTGGGGAAAAATAATTTCCCTGGCATTAAGGTTGAGTATGTTGGCTCTAAATATTTACCTGACAACTGAAATTCTTGCATTTAGGGCATTGCAAACTCCACCAGTTATCTGTGCTCTGGTGGGACTAGAAGGGACAGCAGGGATGCTTTTGGCAGTGGTGTTTCTAGTGTGGAGGTAGTTTGTCAGCAATTTTCACAATTTGATTTTTTCTAAGAGTACTTGCATTCCTATAAGAGCTGGCTATAAATGGGGCTCTCTGTCAGCAGGAAAGAGACAGCATTTTTCTGTTGATAGCACTTTGATCTGGTAGATCTCTAGCTCAGTCCTCAGCCAAGAAATGCATTAAAGCAAACCTTTTCTAATCAGAGACAAGGTCCTAGCTCATCTCCTTAAACCATTTTCTGATGTCATTTTGGAAAGTGACCTTTTCTTAAAATGGAACAGAGAAAGTAACATTGACAGATCAAAACTTGAACAGTCTTGAAATTCTCTTTCCTGGTGATTCTTGCTGTCCATTTCACCCCAAATCATTCTGACTTCTGTATTTTACGAGTGATATTCTGGAATGATAGGAGGGGAAGGAGCAGCGGGATCAGATGTGAGCACCAGAAACCTTGACCCTCTTCTGCCTCTGCTGATGAGCAGCTCCAGACATCTTTCCTGATCCTTTCCAGGCTCATATCCTTCACAAAGATTCTCTCCTGGCCTGGATCCTCCCTAACCCAGCCTGTGACAACCCAGGAGCTCTGGATATGGGTGTGGGGCCATGAGCTGGCTGTGCTTTCAGTGCTGCCCAAAGAGATGCTTCTGTCCTTTTAAAATTCATGTTCTGCTTTTCCAGCAGGAGGGTGCAGCCTTGGGGCTCCTTTCCTCAGGGTCAGGGCTTCCTTGCCAGAGCTTTGGGCTGATATGTTTAAAGAAGCAAGGGGGTTTTACAGTGCAAGGCTGAGCAAAACACTTCAGCCCTCTGCCTGTCTCCCTCACAATGTGGGCTCCTCATACCAGGCTCGGGGAGAAAAGCCAGCCTATTTCTTTGTGTGTGGCCCCAGGCTGTGCCAGACCACGAGACAAACGCCAGGGGTCATTGAACTAGGACAAAAACAGTAATGAAAGCAGAGGAATTTGGGTGGGAGGGTGAGGAAACTGCCTCTGCAGGGCTGCACACACAGCAGCTTTGCAGGGAGCAGCTTCCCTGGCACCTACCAACACAGCAGCCAGAGGTGAGCTGGTTCCTGGCTGAATCCAGCTGAGCTTCAGACACAGAAAAACATGGGTGAAAACAATGCCTAAGTAACAGGGATTTGGCAATTATTAAAAATTTCTGGTGCAGGTAGGCTGTGTAGAGACAGAAAAATAAAACTAAGTTGTTCATCTCCATTGCTCCTCTTAAGCAAATATTACCATAAATTATCTTAAGATTTTGGCATCCACAGGAAGTGGATACTGGCATGAACCTCATTTCAGGCAGACTCATTATGACAATTTTTTTTCTTAAACAGATTATTAAGCCTCAAATACAACACCCACATCAGTGAACTTCTAGAGTTCCCTCTGTTCATATAAACTGTGCAAGAGAAGCAGCACAGCTCTCCCTACTGAAGACCACTGGGATGAGACACAAGCCAAAGATATTATCCCCATCCACTCTCCTTCCAGGAGAAGTCCAGCACCATCCAAAAAACATTTTGCTCTTACTGAACACAGCGAGGGCTGAACTGGTGAGTGACCTAAGCCTAGTTTTTGAAGGTTATAAAAACCAAAATAATTATTTAATTCTCTAATAAAATTACTGTAGCCTCTGTATTAAATAATCCCTGACATTATTCTGGACATGAGTGAAGAGCTATTTGCTAGAAGAGGATGTTTTCAAATTAAACTTGTAGTGTGCATTATATACTCTAAATATTAATGATTATGTAAGTATTGATAGACATTTTTCTGACCTGGGATGCTGATGTGTGCCACATTTGTGAGTAGCTCTTTTGTCTTTGGGCAGTGCACAGACATGGAGGGGCTTTTTTGACAGTTTAGCTTGGTCTGGTGTCACCTCTGTGGTAGGAGGGAAGCCAGGTCACTCTGAAAGGAATTTTATCATTCCATTTAAACAAGCATATATTAAATTTCCACCCAGCCCTTCCAACAGCATAGCAGCAGCAAGTACAGCATCTCTGGAATTTACAATCCCTGTGTGCCTCCTTTTGGGAAGCCTTCTTGAGCCAAGGGGCTTTGAAAGGCTAAAACCCACTTGTTCACTGGTCTGGGAAGGCAGTGATGCTACATTGGGGGCGTTAGGAGAGAGATGGGGACACGTCACTGGGACAGGACATGAGAAGCTCTGCCGTCCCTCATGGACTGCTGTCCCACAGCACTACCTGCATGAAGGGTGACACCGATACCCTCCCCCCTCCCTCAACGGTGCTGGGGGCGCTAAGGCAGGGTTCATAGCGAGAATACCTGACTCAGCGGTGGAGCAAAACACAGGGTTTCATGGGTGCCACCCCCGCCGGCCACACCCCTCTCCCCCCGGGCGGGGCCTCGGTGTTTAACGAGCGCCCGACCCCGGGAAAGCGGAGCTGAGGACGGTGATCAAAGCTGGTGTCCGCAGCGGGGGCGCACTCGGGTCAGGGTGCACTGTGCCCATGGCTGTCACTGCGCCCAGACACATCTCCCCAGTGCCTCATGGCCCACGAGGACGTGAGCTGGGCACCCAGGCTGGGCTGGCGTTGTTTTGTTATTGCCATTCACGATGGAAACCACACGCCTGGACTTTGGGGGGGCGCGGAGGTGGGGACAGTCGCTCTAGGGGCTGGCGCTGTCACCCGAAGGGACGGGACGACTGGCGGTGTCTGTGGGGGGAATGGCACTTGTGGGGAAGCGAGCACGGTCGCTTTGCCGGGGGCAGACCCGTGGGACGGAGGAGTCGAGTCCCGCGGCAGGCGGGGATGGGAGGGGATGGGCGGGACGGGGCGGGACGGGGGCGGTCTTGGGGCCGGGCCGCGGGC
>VXBU01016876.1:78876-93719 GCA_013400315.1 Bombycilla garrulus
TGGCACCGGGAGCGGCAGTGGCGGCTCACGGTGCCCGTGTCCGGCAGGGCTGTTCGGCGGCGCGGCGGCCCTCGGCGCTCGGCGGCGGCCACGGAGCTGCCGGCCTGGCGGCTTCGCTGCGAGGGCGGGCGGCAGCTCTGGCGCTACCTGGGCGATGGCGATGGCGATGGCGATGTCTGGGAGCCCCGGGCGCAGACGGCGCTGGAGCAGCACAGCCTCGGGCTGGACACGGTGCGGGGGGCCCGGGCCGGGGCGGCGGGGCCGTGCCCGGGGCGCACCGCTGAGGTGTCCCTGTCTCCCCGCAGGGCGCGACGCTGCAGACGCTGCCGGCGGCCGGTTCGGCCCGGGAGGCGGCCCGCAACGGGATGCGGTTCTACGCAGCGCTGCAGGCCGAGGATGGGCACTGGGCGGGCGACTACGGCGGGCCACTGTTCCTGCTGCCAGGTAAGCCTGGGCACCTGCTCGGGGGGAGTGCCCTGGCCCTCGGCTCTCTACAGTGCCGGCCTGTCTATTCCTTCAGGTCTCCTCATCACCTGCCACACGGCCAAAATCCAGCTGCCCGAGGGGTTCCGGAAGGAGATGATACGCTACCTGCGCTCTATGCAGCTCCCGGACGGAGGCTGGGGCTTGTGAGTAGCAAAGATGCTTCTTTGAGTGATGTCAGCTCCAAGGTCCAGGGCTTGCAGCTGCTGTCAGGTCTGCCTGGGCTCAGGGAGGGGGTCTCAGCACCTGTGACAGCTGTGGGTGGTTGGACTTGCTTGTGCGGCACTCCAGGTACACTGTTTGTCACAGAGGTGGCTGTAGCATCAAGTCTGGCCACATCTCCTCTGGGGCACTATATCCCAAAGCATCCTGTGTGAGAGGGTAGTGCAGAACAATGTTTCTCCCTGTATTAGTCAGATTTCTCTTTTCCCTGGCATCCCACTTCACCCTGACAGTCTTGTGCAGTGACTTGTATCTCACTAGTGGCAATAGCTGACTAATGGATGTGGTGTTTCTGTATCTGCTCCTTACAGACATGTGGAAGACAAATCAACAGTGTTTGGCACAGCCCTCAACTACGTAGCCTTGAGGATCCTGGGGCTTGGACCAGATGACCCTGACATTGTGCGGGCCCGTGTCAACCTGCACAGCAAAGGTCAGCTGTGGGGCTGGTACACTGGTGAGAGAGGTCAGGCCAGACCTGAGGGCTGCAGGGAACACTGGGGGCTGCCAGGTAGTGGGAGAGCTGTTGTTCTTACTTGCCTTTCATGGCAACTGCATTTTCAATGAATGTTGGGAAGGTGTGTTGCATTTTTGTACCATTGCCTGCTTACCTGTCCCTGTTTTGGGAGATGTATCCCAGCCTGAGTAGTGTGCTCCCAAATGTGGGGAGAAGTGGGCCCTGTGATGGGGAAGAACGTTGGGAGCTGGCATGGCTGTTTTAACCCTGAAAGCTGATACTGTTCTGTGCAGGAGGTGCTGTGGGAATCCCTTCCTGGGGCAAGTTTTGGCTGGCTGTCTTGAACGTTTACAGCTGGGAGGGAATGAACACGCTTCTCCCAGAGATGTGGTATGTGCCCCCCTCACTGTGGAGAGAGGAGCTAGGGTCAGTCCTGCCACCAGACCCAGAACTATCCCAGGCACTGGTGATTGCTGGGATAACTCCAGCTACAGCCAGGAACTGTTGATGCTCAGGCTGCTTGTCAGCTGGGAGCCAGCAGCAGCCCAGCCAGTAGGTGGATAGCACTGAACACTGCATCTGAGGGAGATGCCAGAGCGCAGCCCTGTTAGTATTTCCAACGGGGCCCCTAATACATTCATGTGCTCCCTGCCTGCTGCCAGCGTCTTCCAGCAGCCAGAACTGAACCCTAGCAGGAAGGGACAGCTACATGTAAGGCTGCCAGCCCTAAACCCTTGCTTGTACTCTCTCTGAATACTCAGAGGGCTTCTGGGTGTCAGAGAGGGAAATTGACACTATCCCTGGAGGAAATCAGGGGCTGCACAGTACCAAGGGCTGCCGGTGCTTTGTCAGCAAATGCCATTAACTGTTAATCCAGGTCTCTGCCTTCAATGTCACTGAACTGGCTTCTCTCCTTCCTCTTTTGAGCTCAAGGTCCTCCCTGCCCTGTGTCAGCTGGGCCTGGAGTGGTGTCAGGAGGGAGTATCCCTCTTGGAGGGGGAGTCTGAGCAGGGCCAGGCTGTGTGTAGCTTAGTGCAGGGGACAGAGGAAGGCCTGCCCTGCTCTGGGCATTCCTCACGTCTCTCCAGTGGCCATTAGCCTTCCTTGTTGCTCACAGCAGCACTTTCTCTGTTGCGATCAGGCTGCTTCCCACATGGTTTCCAGCCCATCCATCACGGCTCTGGTGTCACTGCCGCCAGGTTTACCTTCCCATGAGCTACTGCTACGCCAAGCGTTTGTCAGCAGAAGAGGACGAGCTCATACGGAGCTTGCGGCAGGTAAGGAAGGACAAGGTCCTGCTGGAGAAGGATACATGGCTGCATGACCCCCTGCTGTGCTGGCCTTGCCCCTGTGAGCCAGCCCCTGGCTTGCCCAGTGGCAGCTCTCATAAGCTGCACAGCCTCTGTCAGACAGCAGAGCCAGCTCCCAGCTGCTTGCTCCTGGCTGGCCAGGCTGCCCTTTGCTGTCTCGTGCCAGGAGCTGTATGTGCAAGACTATGTCAGCATAGACTGGCCAGCACAGAGGAACAACGTGGCTGCCTGTGATGTGTACACCCCACACAGCTGGCTGCTGGGCGCTGCCTACGGTGAGTGCAGGAGCTGCTGTGAGGAATACTGAAGCTGCCTTGTACACTCAGGGCCTCTTTAGGGTCTGCTACCAGCTACTGGTGTGTGCCTTGCAGCTGGGTTGGAGACAGGAATTATGTGATCCATGGGGTTCTGCCTCCCTGAGAGCCGCAGAGACTTTTGTCCTTGTCCTCAGGCCACTCTGGGGCAGAGCTTTGCTCCGTCCCGATGCTTAATTGGTTGTTGTCTGAGGTGGGGTGCAGCCTGCCACAGCAAGTGAATGTGGCTGCACAGGGTGGGGTTTTTTTCATTGCCTGTCCCTTTCTTCTGCTGTAGCCATCATGAACGTGTATGAAGCTCACCACAGCACTCACCTGCGGCAGCGAGCCATCACAGAGCTGTACGACCACATCAAGGCTGACGATAGATTCACCAAGTGCATCAGCATCGGGCCGGTGGGACACTGCTGTTAATCCTTTCATATCTCAGCCTTTGTTCTTTAAGGACCAGCTTGTGCAATTGTGGCATGTAATAACCACCAGATCTTGCTCAACTCCTGCTGCTCCTGATGCTCAAGAGCTTAAGGCTAACAGGGCACAGGAGATGCAGAGGGCTTGGGGATTGCTGTGGCCCTGGTGAGGAGTATCTCTCCTTGAGGTCCAGGGAGATGATCTGAGAGGAAGCTCTGGAGTAATCTCATGGCACCTGCCCTACTAACTCAGCCATGCTGGGTGATGCCACAGGTGGAGCCATTTTGATCAAGGCCAAGACAGCCTCTGGATGGCTTTGTGTTGAGTGGGAGGGGTGTATGTCTCTGAGACTGCAAAAAGCTCTGTCCAGAGCGGTGACACTGCTCCTCTTGGCAGATCTCCAAGACAATCAACATGCTGGTTCGCTGGTTCGTGGAAGGGAAGGACTCCCCAGCTTTTCAGGAGCATGTTTCCAGGATCCCTGACTATCTCTGGTAAGGGCTGAGTGTGTCCCATCTGGCACAGCACACCATGGCGCCTGACTTGCCTCCTGGTGCTCCCATTGTGCCTGTGCTGCAGCACTGTGCTCTCTCCTCCCACAGGCTGGGCCTCGATGGCATGAAGATGCAGGTAAAGTGCTGTAGGAGTTCACCTGGGACTGAAGGGACCCTGGTGTCCTGGGGCAGCCCGTGGAGTAATGGGATAGTGGGTTCATCCCAGGCCTGAGCTCCTGGCGTCTCAGCTCTGGTGCCTGGTGGTCTTCTCACTGCCATTTCCCCCAGCTCGGCCAGGAGGGAGTGCTGTGTGTCCTGCTAGTTTGCTTCCTTGTGGCAGGGAGCTGAGAGGCCTCCGTTCCCTCCATCCTCATGAGTCCTGGGGAAAGCCAAGGCACTGATCCTGCATTTGGGCTGCTGAGCTCTGCTTCTCTCAGGACCATTGTGTCCTGCTGTTCCTTAGTGCTAGCCCCCTCTCCTGCCTTGGCTGTGCACAGAGCAGACTGAAGCAGCTGTCTTATTTCATCTTCCCTTGCTGTCTCTTGACCTGCTGCATCTGCCCTCTTTGTGCCAGCCCGTCAGGGTGACACGGGAGGGAGCTATTGGGGGTAATGTAGGAGGGATGTGCTGTCCCATAGTCCCCACAGCTGGGTCAGGCTGCTGCTAGCACCTGCCTCTCACTATCTATTTTCTCTCTTCCAGGGCACAAATGGATCCCAGCTCTGGGATACTGCTTTTGCAGTCCAAGCCTTCTTGGAGGTAATGCACCCTTCAATGCTGCATGCTGCCTTGGGAAAATGGTCTCTGCTTGTGAGTCCCCAGATACCAGGGGTCCTGCTGTGCACGCCTTTGGAGCTCTGTTCTGGCCTGGCATTGTGTGACTGAGCTGAGGAAACATGTCTGGCTCCAGCCCCTTGCTGGCTCCTCACTGTGCCTCTCTGTTTCTAGGCAGAAGCCCAGGAGATGCCCGAATTCACCTCCTGCCTCCAGAACGCCCATGCGTTCCTCCGGTTCTCCCAGGTGAGCAGAGCTGCTCAGCGGTGTCACACACACGTGGCTGTTGCTCAGAACCCTGTTGGATGCATCTGTTGCCTTCTGAAGGGCTGCCTAGCAAAGTCCCAGGCCCAGCCTCCTGTTTTCTACTCCCTGTTTTCAGGGAACCCTCTTTGAAGTTTGAAGAGGACCTTGGCAAGGCCCAGGGATGCTTGGGCTGTCTACCTGAGTTTAGAGAGGGTGTAAAACTGAAAGCTTAGGCTTACTTGCTCTTCATCTTGTCTGGCACTGACACATTTGAGGCACCCTTCTGGGAAACCCAGAGCCATTGGGAGAGTGACTGTATGAGCTCAGCTTCTGCTGGCCAGGCCAGCAGTGGCTCAAGGCGAGGGTCACTGTCACCAGCAACTTGGTGCATATGCAGTCACGGGTCTTGTTTGTGGTGTTGCCAACGAGAGCATTGAAAGCAGATGGTTCCCTGGCAGGCAAGCTCCCAGAGGGGATTTTAGCAATCTTTCACTTGCTGAAACCAGGCCAAAAGGTGATTTCTCCCTGCTCCAGAGCTGACCTCTTTCCTGCTGACCTGCTTCCCTCAGTGGAAGGCAGGTACTGTCCACTTCCACATGGTCCTGCTCTGCAATGGTTTCAGTCCATGGCCCTGCAGCCAGGCACCTCCAGGCTGCCCTCACTTGTTTCTTGTCTCCTGCAGATCCCAGAGAACCCACCCGACTACCAGAAGTATTATCGCCATATGAACAAGGTATGATGGCTGACATTGGTCTCTCAGGGACACATGACTGGGGCAGGGAATGGGAATCAGGAGCAGCACCTGCTTTCTTCCGAGAAAATAGTGGGTGAGGGAAAGTGATCCTGCTCCCTAAGGCCACCTGATCCTGATCCTTTTCCAGGGTGGCTTCCCCTTCAGCACGCGGGACTGTGGCTGGATTGTGGCAGATTGCACGGCGGAGGGGCTGAAGGCAGTTATGCTGCTGCAGGAGAAGTGTCCCTTCATAGCCAAGCTTGTGCCTGCTGAACGCCTCTTTGATGCTGTGAATGTGGTAAGAGCTGCAAAAATTAGGCCAAGGGACATGTAGGACTGTAAGAAAAGCCAAGGCCCAAGGAATTATTAGATCTGGTATTAGATTTGGTTAGATCTGAGCTGCCATGAGGCCTGGTGTGGCAACACTGTTGTGATTCAGAGCTGGCTATGTGATCTAATGTCATGTGATGCCCCACATTGGGCCTGCCTGTCACATTGATTTGGGACCTGGGTTTTCTGCCAGCCCCCTAGACCTGTAGGTCTGACTTTGTCCTCACAGCTGGCTTGGCGCCAGACTGGAGGAGTAGTGCCCATGAGGTTGTCCCACCCCCCTCTCTGCTTGTCTGGGCAGTTGCTGAGCATGAGGAACTCGGATGGAGGCTTTGCCACTTATGAAACCAAGCGAGGAGGCCACTTACTGGAGCTGCTGAACCCCTCGGAGGTGTTTGGTAAGGGGAGCTGTGGGGCTTGGTTGTCCTGCCCACTGGGAAGGGACAAAGTGGCCTGGGCTCACCGTGCCCAGGGGGTGCCCGACAAGGGATCGCTGTGCCCTGGGTCTGAGGGACAGGCTGGCAGCAGCTGGCCTGGAGGCTTGCCCACACAGGGGCTGTGGCACTGATACCCATTGCCTGCTGGCAGGTGACATCATGATTGACTACACGTACGTGGAATGTACATCAGCTGTCATGCAGGCACTGAGACACTTCCAGAGCCAGTTCCCTGAGCACCGAGCCCTGGAGATCAGGTGAGGCACTGAGATGAGAGCTGGGCAGGGGAGAAGACAGGCTCAGTGTCCCAAGCTGCCTGCCATGGCCTCCTGAACAATGTAGCTGCCTGTCTGCATGCTCTTGTCTCTTGTGCCCTCCAATAACGGGACTCATCAAAGCCTCAGAGGGGCTGATGGAGCCCCCAGTGAACCAGACACCGAGTCGCAGCCGCTTCTGAAGTGGATGACTTCTTTCCTGTCCAGGGACACTCTGCAGAGGGGCCTGGATTTCTGTCGCAAGAAGCAGCGAGCGGATGGGTCCTGGGAAGGGTAAGCGATGTTCCCAGCACCCAGTTTTCTTCTGGCTGCCCCAGTGTGTGAGAGGGATGCTCACTGCAAGTGTTTCTGGCTGCCAGGATCTGTGGGAGGGAAAGTAAGGGCTGATCCTCCTCTAGCTGCTGTGCTTTGCTCTCAGTTACTCTCCCTCCACCCAGGTAGAGCAGGTACTTTGTGCGTTGCACAAGACCCAGAGAAGTGTGGGGTGGCTCCAACTCCTGTGGTGCCAGTTCTGCTGACACTTGAGTTAGCTAGGGGCAGGTGCTGGTGGGACTGGGCATGGTTGGGCCATAGGGGAAGCCAGGTGGCAGCTCTATGCCTTCTCTGCTCGTCTGTGAACACAGCTGTGTTGCAGCCTGCCTCTCCTTGGGCCCTCGCAGCCCTGACAGTGCTGCTCTCCTCTTTTTTCTATGAGCTGGGGGGTTTGTTTCACCTATGGCACCTGGTTTGGTCTGGAGGCCTTTGCCACCATGCAGCACACGTACCAGGACGGGTGAGAAGGGGATGTCTGGGTGCCCTGCCCCTTCCTACCTCCTGGGCCAGGGTAGGACTCTGTGGTGGGGCTGGATGGATGGACTCTCCTGCCTCAGAGACTGCTCCTCCCAAATCCTGTGCCTCAAATATGGCCAGGGCACTTGCTGCCTGACCCTCAAACTCTCAGGGCAGTCCCGGCCATGGGCACTGCTTCTCTTTGCAGCTGAGAATTGCGGGCATCCAAACACTCTCTGTCCCCAGTCCTGTCTTGATTCTGGCCCTCATCCCTGCAGGACTGTCTGCCGAGAGGTGGCCCAGGCGTGCCAGTTCCTCGTCTCCAAGCAGATGGCAGATGGCGGGTGGGGAGAGGATTTCGAGTCCTGCGAGCAGCGCACGTATGTGCAGAGTGCAGAGTCGCAGATCCACAATACCTGCTGGGCCCTGCTGGGACTCATGGCTGTCAGGTAAGAGCAGCCCCACCTGGCCTCAGTGCTCAGGGAAAAGAGATGCAAGCTGGGTTGGGTGGCCTTGGGCCTGGCTGGTGTGACCCAGTGCAAAGCAAAGCTTTTGATTATGACTGCAGGCCTCCAGCCTGGGGAAATGGTCATATTCATAATATCTAGAGTCTTGGGATTGTGGAGCCCTTCCCAAAGCACTCAGCATGCCTGGGGCAAGCCTGGGGCAGCCTGGAGATGGTTGAGTTCCCCAGGCGTGTGGATGAGGGTTTGCAGATGATTTGGATAAAAATGCTTACATTTCCCTTGTGCTTCGTAGGTACCCTGACATCAGCGTGCTGGAAAGGGGCATTAAACTGTTGATGGATAAGCAGCTGCCCAATGGAGACTGGCCTCAGGTACATCTTTAGTCTTTCCAAGCTGTTCCTGAACACGCAGCAGTCCCCCGTCCCTCACACCATTCTGCTCTCTGCTTGTCTCCCAGGAGAACATTGCTGGGGTGTTCAACAAGTCCTGTGCCATCAGTTACACCGCATACCGCAACGTCTTCCCTGTCTGGACCCTGGGGCGGTTCTGCCGGCTGCATCCCAACAGCCCCATGGCTGGGCAGCTGCCAGCCAGAGCCACACTCTCAGCTGGGGCAGGGCAGGAGGAGCAGGGAGCCCTGTCTGCTTAAACCTGGGACGCTGGGGATGCCATGGCCCTGGACTTGTCTCCGATCCCAGTGCTGACCTTAGCATGTGGACTGCTGCCTCTGCCAGGGAGGGGTGCTGCTCTGGTGCTCTAGAGCCTCTGCTTGCTGTTAAACCTCTTCTAAACATTCCCTTTCTAAGTTTTTTTCCAGGTATATTCTCCATCCCCAGATGGGGAGTAAAGTGCCTTTTCAGACCCTTTTGAAGATCTGCCAAAGCTGCCAAGCTGTGTTGTATTCCTCATCGGGACAGACTCTCATCTCGGGTTGCAAGGCTGCCTTTATTATCACAGGCTGTCTGTCTATACCAAGAGTATGGGATTTGGGGTGGCCAGGGATCCCACCATTGGGGGAGGCACTGCAAAATCCCTGCTGAGCTGACCTCTGTCCTGTGGGTGCCAGTGATGGCCTTTGAATTACTCCCTGTGCTCTGGAGCCCATGCTGGGAGGGGAAGGACACCTGTCCTGCCCCAGATGTGTGGGAAAAGGAGTGTTTTGCTTAATTTTGTTACTGTTCTGTCCCCCAGCTAATGGCACCTAGCTTCTGCAGGTGAACTTACCACCAACCCTTGGAAAAGGGGCAGCTGAAGCAGAAAGCCACGAGGTGGTTGGCATCATGGCACAGCCTGAGCTCCAGGGCTCCAGCCTTTCCCCAGCTCAGGCCACAGGCCAGTGGGGCATTCACATGTCTTTGTCTCAGCTGGAAGTCAGATGGGATAATAAATTGCTAAGGGTGATTCAAGAGGAACTTCACTGTGTTCTCCTTTCTGTCTGCTAGTGTGTGTCCCAGGCAGAGGGGAGCTGGCTCAGCAGCCTCATGTCATGTGGCTTGGGTTGCCTGTCCCCAGATATATGAGCACCATATCCACCAAGCTGTGCTGGGAGCCTGTGCCTCTTCTAATGCATTTAGCCCCAGAAAAATAGAATGAAGGAAGCAGCTCACTAAAGGGGAATGATCACTTCCCTCATCCTGCTGCTCGCACTCCTGCAGATAAGCAAGACAGAAAAACTTAATTGTTTAAGAAGATTCAACTCATCCTGTTTCAACTCAGCCCTATTTTCCTTTTCCTAATTCTGGACATCTTTACACCTGTGTGACTTTCACCAATTGTCAAAATTTGCTCCAAGCTGCAATTTTGGATTGGCAGAAGAGATCAAGTAGATACAGGATATATTCAGTATAATTCTTGTTTCAAAGAAACATCTTCTTCCAGGAGTCCTCTGACACTCTTCCCCAGGACCTTCTAGAGTGTTTTGATCTCTGATTTCAAAAATCCCAAGTGTCAGTCCTAGACTACTTCCAGGCTGTTACCTGAGGTTGATTTTTCTCCTTTGAAGAAACTCTCAGCTCTGGAATCTATTCAAGATTCATCCCGGGCATCTGTTTTGATCTATGGTTTTGGGACCTGACATCCTGGATGAGAGCTCCAGACTCTTCCAAGAAAAGTTTGGTGTCTGCTCAACAGATGGCCCAGGTCACAGGCTCAGGCTCTGCTGACAGAGGATTCTGCTCTGCTCTTGTTGGAGGCCTCTCCCTACCAATGCATGGCCATCCACTGTTCCTGGATCAAGTCTTCTGCAGCTGTGGGAACAAGTGAGTTGGCTGTGCATGGAGTGGCAGAAAGCAGCAAGGTGTGTCTGCCTGCAGCGCTTGTCTCGGCTGCTCCTTCACGGGGCTGGCCCCGTAATCAGAGACACAGGACAGCTTCTCTCGTCCCAGAGCTATCCCTGTCTTCCACACTTGCCCAGCTTCCTCCCGGCTTTGCCAGGGAAAATCGCTGCTCATGCCTGTGCATTCCCTTGCCCAGCAGGCTCCCAGTTGTGTTTGGACGTGAGCTGCTGCCCACAGCCAGACAGGCAGCAAGCGCGGCATTGGGCTGATCACCCTGGGCTGATGGTTTTGTCCAGAAAGCAAGAAAAACAGTCAGAAGGACACAAGGAATCTTGACATTGGTATCTCTGTAAGAATCTAATTATTCCATGAATGTCAGCTGCGTGGTGGTTTTGTGCTCAGGTGATGGCTTCCAAGCAAAAATCATTCCAGGAAGGAGCAACAGCTTCTGCCTTGTGACAGATACCAAGTTGCCACCAATTGCTGCAGGTGCTCCTGCCAACAGCCACCTGCAGAAAGGAGCACAGACACCGATGCCCGTTGGCTTTGGCTGTCCTCTGGCACAGAAGTCCCCCGGGGGCACAGGACTCTGCGGTAGGAGACAGGCAGCAGCACTGGCAGGGCTTGGGGGGTGGCAGGGACTCTGCTGATTTCAGTGCTCCCTGGGCTCAGAGCACCATTGGTGGCCTGGGCCACATGTCCCGTGTCTGTGTCACAGCCCTGCGTGTATGACGGCCACCCAGCAGTGGCACTTGTCCCAGAGAGGTCACAGCAGCTGCTGTGCAAGGCCCCGGTGCCCTTCCTGCTGCAGCTGCATCGACAGCCATGGGGGCTCCTTCTGCTGCCCTGAGCTGGCAGAGCAGAGGAGCATCTGCTGCTTGTTGGAGCCCTTCCTCAAGTTCCTGTGGGGCTGTCTTCGACACCTGGGGGAACGTTTTCCTCGCAAGCTGGGCCGCTTTGGCTGGGCTGGGGGTGTCCCCAGGGAATGTGGGGGCTCTTTGTGACACAGTGCTCTGTGGTCACCATGGAACGGAAAGGGACAGGGCGTCATATGGCCCTTTGTGACAGGTTGTGGCCTAACTGCTGGCGGCGACACGGCCACACCAGAGTGCTTGGTGCACACAACGAGACGGGACGCGAGGGAACGGTGCTGTGAGGAGCTTCCACACAGCCACCTCCTTCTTTGCTGACCCTGACCTTTTCCAAGGGTTACCTGTGCAGGTGACCTTGAGGCCAGACTGCGGTCCTGTTTCTCTTTTGCGACTTCTCTCTTGCTGCTGCCTTCAAGTCACAACTGCAGCACTTACTGATCGGGAGCTTTCCCAAGGCATCTCTCCTGCAAGCAGTCAGAACTCCAGGCAGTGACATGGAGCAGACACTCATCAGTGTGCCCAGGCTGTCCTGCCTGAAGGAGGAGAAGGCTGGAGCTACCTCAGCATGGCAGCCTGAGGAGCTGCAGCAGTTCCAGCTGCTGCAGGAGGGTGAGTGGCAGAACTGGGCCACAGGGCTGGTGCTTGCATCCAACTCGGCCCCATCCCGTCCTGTCCCATCCCTGTGGCCATGCCCATGGACAGAACAGAAGAGGGGCTGGGGCTGCCCCCTGCCCTGCTCCATTCCCTGGGGCATCCAGGACCTGTCCCTGCCTGGGGAGCGCAGGGCTGGGCTGTGTTCTCTGGCCTCTGCCGCAGCCCCTCAGCTCTGCCTGCGCTCACTCTTTGCCAGATGCAGCCATGGACCAGACACAGGAGCAGGGCCCTGCCCGTGGACGCTTCCGTAGGACAGCGCAGGTACCTGCAGCCATCCCCACCTGGGCTGGGACTGCTGTCAATGCTCAGCCAAACACCGTGCTTGGAGCACTCCATGGATTCTCCCTCTATTCCTGCCCTTCTCCTGCAGATGATCCGTGAATTCATCATGTGCTTTTGTCAGGAAGAAACCACTGCTGTGGGCACTGGGCTCTTGGCAAATTGTCACCTCTTCAGTGCCAAGACCAGCGCTGCCATCCTGGATTTGCTTGTGGAGAAGGGTGTCTCCAATCCCAAGCAGGTAAGCAGCCTGTGGCCAGGGCTTGATCACCCCGGGAATCGTGTGGCGCTTCAGGCCGGCTCTGCTGGGTTCCCTCAGCCTTTGAGGCCCAGCCCAGCGTGCTGAGAAGGGAAGCCCTTGCCAGGGGAAGCTGGGCAAGTGGCTGCTCTGGCAGCTGTCCAATTCTGCCCATGCCTTCTGCAGGTGCCAGCCATGGTGAGGTACATCCACGGGTGGCTCACGGCCAATGAGTCTGCTGGGCACAGGCTGGACAAGGCCCTGGTGGAGCTGGCCAAGGCATACCCATGTGATGTGCTGATGACTCTCTTGCGCTGGGCCCCATCTTGCGACAGGTACGGCAGCCCCACCTGCCTTGAGGGCTTAGGCTTGGCCGGCCCGTCACCCTGTGGAGCCTGTCCGTGCTGACTGCCACACAGGCGGAGAGTTCCAGGAGCCTCTGGCTCCTCTCTTCTCCAGTGCTGGCACGTCAGCCCCTAAGCCTGCTGCCATGCTCCCTCCCTGCCCCTCAGGGGCCTGTAGCCCTGTGGGCTGACTGGCTGCTGCCAGTGAGGGCCACTGGGCAGAGCAGGGCCGCCAGCCCCTGCAGCTGCCCGGGCCACAGTGCTGTGGCCAAGACCCCGCTGGCACAGAGCTCTGACCCCACAGAGCTGCCGGCACCATGTGGGGGGCGATCATGTCCTCGACTGGCGCTGCGGAGCCGGTGCTGCACGTCCTCCTCGATGTGCTGGGCGCCTGGCCAGAGGACAGTGCCTACACCTCTGACGGGGACGGCACGGGAGTCTTTGCCCTGGCTGTGAGTTTCTGCAACCAACCTTTGCTTGCCCTCAGGCTGCCTCTCGAGCAGCCAGCTCTCTCTCCCCAGCTGCCTCTCCCTGCCTCAGCACTGGGCTGAATCCTGGCTTAGGCCCAAGGTTCAGGGGCACCAGGCTGGCTGCTCCCCCTGTGTGGGTGCTCCCCTGGCCACTCGCTTGCACTCTCGTGCCCTGCCACACGGGTGTCTTTGCACTGAGTGTTGTCTCTGGGTGTTTTCATTTTTGCAGGCAACCTTGGCACTGTGGAGGCTCCTCAATCGGCCCGGGTGCCCACCCGTAGTGTTGGAGTACTTCCCCTATCTCTTTCTGAAGCTTCTCTTCCAAGCTTACGTCAGCACGCTGGATATGCCACAGGAGGTCGATACCTTCTGGAAGGCATGCCAGGAGCAACATGGCCTTGCCACCAAGCCCAACAGGTGCTCCATCCCAGTCCTCCCAGTCTCCCTAGCCCTCCCATGCCATCCCTCCCCAGCGTGACCCAGGCTTTGCTCTGCACACAGGTTTGCCTTGCAGACCCTGAAAGCCCTGCTCTGCCACGTGCACTGTGAGCATGTGGTGCTGGCCATGGAACGCAAGCGTGGCTGGGACACGCTGCTCTCTACTGACACCCACCACTATGCCATGGGTCTGCTGGCCAGGTGAGACCCCCTTCTCCCCAGCGGCCCCCCTCTCCTTTGTGCCCAGGGTGCCCCACGCAGTCCCTGCGCTCACGGGCAGGAGGGCCCTGTCCCAAAGAGATGGACAAAGAGCAGGCTGGGAAAGGCTGGCAGAGGAGGCTGCCTGGGAACAGCCGCCTCCCAAAGCACCCACGGGGTGCTCGGGAAAACACCACACCTCTGTGAGTCAGCCCTGGGAGAGCTCTGCCCACCCAGCTCAGGGTTGATGGTGCCTCTTTCCCGCCACCAGGGAGATGCGCTGTGTCTCCATAACCTGGCGTTGCAACATCATGCGCAGCCTCTTCGAACTCCTCCGCAAAGACATTTCAGACTGGCAACTGCCCGCCATGGCATTCTTTGTAGAGGTGAGCCCGATGGCCAGCGCTGCCTCCCTGAGCTGCCTCCCACCTCTGTGCCCTCTGGGAGCCGCAGCTGCCTGGGACGCTGCCCGCACCCTGTGCCGCTGCCTGGGCTCAGCCCTGTGCACTTCTGAGCTGCTGCCAGCTGGGCAATGCCATCACTGCTCTGTGCCTTTCAGATCCTGGATTGCCTGGACATGAGTGAATGGGGTGAAAGCATCCTAGACATTATGACAAGGCACCTCCAGAGTGAGTCCAAGGAGGGGCATCGCCTGGCGCTCAGAGGCCTTGTGATTCTCAGCAAGGACCCCTCGATGGTGAGAAGGAGGCTGCAGCTGAAGCTGTGCTGGCAGCGTGGGGCTGGGGAAAGCAGTCCCTGGGGCTTGGCTGGGCTTTGGGAGCCGTGGCAGCTGCTCCCAGCTCTCCTGCATCGCTGCTGCGCTGCCCGAGTGCTTTGGGAGCGGCCTTCAGCCTCTGGGCCCCATGGCNGCAGAACCAAAGAGTGTACAGCCTGACTGAAAGCCTTGGCCACCTGCTGTGGGACATGGATGAAGACATCGTTGAGCTGACCCTTGCTGTACTCAGCTTTCTCCTTTTGAACAAAGACCTTACTATAAGCAGCTCCATCGCCCTGCAGCTGGCTGAGGCACTCTGGCAGCTCTTTGACACTGTAAGGCTCTGTGCCCACAGCCCCGGCCACTGGGAGCTGCCCAGAAGTGTGGTGCCCCGTGGACTTTTGGGCCTGTGCACAGCGGGGCCTGGAACAGATGATGTGGAGGGCTTTTCCTTCCTTTCCAACAGGACAACAGCTTTGTGCAGCTGCCCTCCATGCGCCTCTACAAAGAGGTGATGAAGTTGGTAGAGGCAAAGGGAAAAAAGCCCTTGAAGATACTTGTGAGCAAGAGCCTGCTCCCACTGTTCTTCAACTGCCATGACGAGGACCAGCACGTGGCAGCGGTGAGGACTCCTGGGC
>VXBU01016885.1:1299-17222 GCA_013400315.1 Bombycilla garrulus
CGGCACGGGAGCGAGGGAGGAGCGACGGCACGGGAGCGAGGGAGGAGCGACGGCACGGGGGCGAGGGAGGAGCGACGGCACGGGAGCGAGGGAGGAGCGACGGCACGGGAGCGGGGAATGAGCGACGGCACGGCAGCGGAGTCCGATAGAAACCGGGGGGACTGCGTCTGGCGGCGGAGGTGCAGCTGGAAGGACCCGAGAGACGCAGGAGCAGGCGCACAAGAGAACCTCGATTGCAAAATCAGAAACCCAGATTTCGCAATCAAAGACTGAGCATTTGCATATGCAAATAAAGATGCGCGGGGACATGGGGTAACAACTAGAGAAGGAAAAAGGACTTAAAACTCCAAAACTATGCATTATTTAAAGAAAATAACAACGCGCCTTGCTCGGGAAAATGCGGGACTATAGATTGGGGCTTTAGTGGAGTGTCGCTGTAACATAGGGGAAACGCGAAGGAATGCAGACTGGACCGGCCACGAGCGTTAGGGTATGTCAGGGCGACTCTCGTGAGGAGGGGAGGTTTCAGACCAAAAGCTTCATTTTCTGCTGAGCCGGCATAATTGGCGGAGTATTTCTGGCTCTATACCTAACCAGAGCTTAATTTTTTTAATAAAGGCGTTAGAAGGAGTAAAATTTCCTGCCCAGTAGTATGTTCATAGTAGGACCAAGGCTCTGCTTTAGCTCGCTTTGAAGACATTTCTTCTATGAAGATTTTTTTGCTTCTGGCAATGTCCAACGCCTGCCAGCCTCCCTGCTGCTCCAGAACAAGTTTCAGTCCTTCAGCTTCTCAGGGCAAACCTTTGAGATTATTTCCTCCTCTTGGAACCTCTGGCTCTCCCTTTCCTGCTCTTTTATATCCATTCCTCAATAATAGAGAGATGCCAGGACAAGGGTGGTATCAAACAGCTTCCCTTGTTCTCAGGCAGTCAGTGCTGAAGCTGGCTGTGGCAGTGGCAGTGCTGTCAGGGTTGTGCCCTAGGGACACGAGATGAGACTTCAGAGGTTGTGCATCCAATTTCCCTCTGTAAAGAGGTCACACATCCTCTGGGAAACAGCCTCCACCTGCCCAGCAGGGCCTCTTGGCAGGGAGTTCTGATTAAAGGGAGGTATTGTGGGACTGCTGGGGACAGGGATCTAATAATTTCCTTACTGACACCTGTATTTATATGAGAAAATGTCATGAAAAGCAGAGTTGGGGAGGCTGAAGAGCTCTGGATCAGCTGGTGCATGCTTGCTTCCTGAGGGGAACTCACTCAGATGTTGTTTGGTGTAATTCTGAGCATCCCAAATGATGGAGTTTCTAACTCTTCCACTTTTACAGGCTGACACTTTTTCTTACTGCTCAGCCTGGATCATCCTACCTCTGCTTTCACACAGGAAGCTCAGCCATGCTCCCTTTGAACTGTCTCCCACCATAAAATATTTCCTTTCCTTCTTTGATTGACATCCCTTGATATGTGGCGATTGCAATTATCTGAAGCTGAGTCATCACAACTCCAGCTGGATCTACCTCCCTGGAGCCTCGCTGTGGCTCCAGCCCAGGGATTTTTCCTCCTCTCATTTTTAAGTGCCATCCACTGCTTCAGTAATTGACACTTAAACTCTCAGTCCTGCAGCAGCATTGCTGGTTGTCCATCCATTGTCGCTAGGATGGAGGAATTAAATCACCTACAGTCATTCCTCCTCCATGTAACAATTGAGTAAGACACTAGGCATAGTGGAAACCACTGTGCATTACAGTAATGTGATTATTTCAAGGCTGGATGGAAAACAGTCAGCCAGTTTGGACATTTAAAGTGTTTCAGTGCTTCAAATGGAAAGGGAAAAATTTCTCAAATGGGGAAACAAAAAATCAGGCCAAACTGCTTGGTGATTCATGATGTTGCATTTGCCTTGGACCATTTGCATCGAAATACTTATTTTATTTTATCAACATTAGTAATTAGAGCTAAAATATGTTTTGAACCAGAAAACTGACTTCTCACCTCAAAGCAGCCAAAATCAAAATCTAGGATGATTTTAAATCTTTGCCGAATCTTTCCTTGAGGCGAGGAATCCTTCCTTGAGCTGATGGAGGAGCCATCAGCTGCTGAGGAAAGCTTCAGTTTATAGGGAGAAGCATTGCCCTTGGGAAGAACAGAAAAGAACAGACTCTGGAAGCAGTGGTCTGGCATGGTTCACATCCATCCTGGCAGGAAGGGCTGTGGCCACGAACCACTGTGGCTGGGCACTTGGGGAGGATTTTGCTGCAGCTCTGAGATTACACCAGAGACATCCTTCAGCATCACAGGGAGAAGAATACTCCAGATTAAGAGAAAAAGATGGAGAAGAGAGATGTGGGGATCCATTCCAGTGAGTTCTGAACCCTATGTGGGTGTGATGGCATTTCTGTGGGATTCACTGGCTCTGAGCTCCTGGAAGAAGTGCTGCTAATCTTCCTTGCTCTTTCATTATTTACCAAAGGAGTGTTTATTATGGATCCCCATGAAGGCAAGATGCGCAAAACTGCTGTTTGGAAAAGCCAGATGGTATTGTTCAGTGAGTCAAAGCAGAAAAGACAGGAAAAACAAACCCAGGTACACCTTCCCAGACAGTGCAAGTGTCTTTGCCCATGGCAGGGGACTGGAACAAGATGAGCTTACCAGATGTCCGTACACATATGTAGGGTTGCCTCATCCCAGGTGCAGAATCCAGCACTTTCCCTTGTTGAACTTCACAGGGTTGGTGATTGCTCATTTCTCTGATTTGTTGAGGTCTCTCTGAAGGCCTCTCTGCACTCAACAGAGTCAACAGCTCCTCCCAATGTTGTTTCATCTGTGAACTTGTTTAATATCCCTTCCAGTCTTGCATCCCAGTCATTTATGAAGATGCTGAAGACCACAGGACTGAGGATGGAGCCCTGCTGGACCCTACTAGTGACTGGTGCCAGCCTGATGTGACCCTAGCCACTCTCCCCCTTTGGGCCTGACATGTGAGCCTATTGCTCACCCACCCTGTGATGTGCTTAAGAGCCCAGCACCAGCACACCCCACTCCAGATGACAATTTTTCACTTGGCACCACCTTCACAGGTCCTTTAAAGCCCTTTCCTGCCACTGTGAAGCAGTTTCACAGCTCAGCACAGTGAGATATCTGAAATCTTCCTTTAGTTTTGTCTGAGGAGCTTTTATTTCAACCAGTGCAGCTTGTGAGCACCTGTCAGTCCCATCGCCAGGGGTGACAGGGAGCACCCTGTGTTAATTTTACACAGGGTATTTTTAGCTTGTAGACACCCAAAGAATGGCAAAACTGACAGCTGAGATGCTTCCAGTGGGATAGAGAGGCAAACTCCCTCAGGGATATTTTCTCCCTGCAGAACAGTGGCAGAAAAAAAAATCCCCTCCTTGGGGGATTTGTTTGGTAAAAAAAAGTTTAAATAACATTGAGTTCAGAGTTTGTACTGAAAATCATATCTGCAAGCTGCAGTTGCTGGTGGTGGAGCAGCAGCACACCTCAGTTCTCTGCTGAGCTCAAATAACCAGCAGGTCTCCAATGCTAGGAGTCAGTGAGGAAAAAAACCACCTCAAATATCCCGGTTCTCATGTGTGTTGTTGGCAGAATGAGGTGGAGGAGCAATTCCACTTCCTCAATAAGGGCTGGTCTAAGTCACTGTCCTGGTTTAGCACACCAGAGCAGGTGTTACTTGGCAAGGATCCTCAGGGTAACACTTCCTGTGTCTCTGGCTGTGGCTGAGTAGCTGCTGGAAGGACAAAGAGATGCTTTGTGGCTCCGTGGGGCATCATTACTCAGCTTTGCCATCCGCACACTCACATCCATCAGCCCCCTTTGCTTCTCAAGCTGTAGCTCACATCCAACCAGGAGCTGAATTTTTTAGAAGCTTGGGGGAAAAAGCAACTGAAAACTTTCAGTGAAGTTTGTGTTTTTTTTTTTTTTTTTTTTTTTTTTTTTTTTTTTTTTTGTTTTTTTTTTTTTTTTTTTTGTTTTTTTTTTTTTTTTTTTTTTTTTTTTTTTTTTTTTTGTTTTTGGTTTTTTTTGGTTTTTTTTTGCAGAACCAATAAAGGCAGAGAAAGAGAGCCTTGTTATTGAAGAAAGCCTCAGCTAATCTGAGGTCATTTTCAGTACATTTTTGTAACGTTTTTCAGTAAAAAATCAAATGCTCTTTAGTTTGGGAGCTAGGGAAAAGTTATCCTCAAGCAATCTGCTTCTCCTGCTGGACATCTGGACACATCCAGATGATACCGGCAGTGGTGGGGAGGGGGAGAGGTACATTCACATCACCCTGTTGCAAAAAGCACTGAATCCAGAACGCAAATTTTGTAACACTACAACAGGAGCAGAGTGCCTTAAAATCCCTTTTGGGGGTGGGTGGAAGAGGAGGACATGAGCAATGACAAAGGATGGATGGCTGGAATCAGCACCAGCTCATTGCCAGCCTCTGAGCCACCTCCAATAGGGACATGTGGTCTTTGACTGCCTCACTGTGGGCAATTTCTGTCTTTAAGTTCAAGCTGAGCCATGAGGAACAGGGCAGGAGTCCAGATGCAGCCCCATCTAGGGCCAACAGCAACAGGAAGTTATTGCCACCTGCCAATGCCTTCTAACCTGCACAGAATGGGCTTGTTGGAGCTCAGTACCCTTTTAAATGAGTTCCTGGTCAGCACACAAAGAGCCCCTGCAGCCTTTGGCCTTGGTACACTCGGTGACAGCTAGTGGGGCCTATCTGTGGGTACCAAGGTGTGCCCCATGTGTTGGGTGCTCTGTGCTCAGACTTGCTCCATAACAGCTGGAAATCCATAGGCAATATCCCAGTCCCATTCCTGGCTCCAGAGCTGAGCAGGGTCTCAGGCTGCTGCTCTCAGCCTCCCAGCCAGCTGCCCCCTGTCACACTTGGTCTGTGATTCATCAGCCCCTCCTGCTCTCCGCCTCCCTGCTGCTTTGTCACCACCACCAAAATATTTCCATGCATATTTGATTGATGTCAAAGGCAGGCTCAGGATCTTTCTGTTCCTGCTTTTCACCATTTCTAGCAAGAGAAGAAAGATTAATCCTGTCTGTCTGAGTTATTACCTTGATGCCTGAAGGCCTATTTACACTGAGAGGAGGATGCTGCCCTCATCCCTGAGTGTCTACATTGCTGTCAGAAATGCTCCTGCATCACCTCCCTCCAGCAAACACAGGCTGTGGATTCCTGCAGCAACACAGCTCCAGCATCCAGCTGGAATGGAGCTGAGCCACAAGCTCCAGTCCCCATATTGCAGTCATAGTCCTGCCCAGCATAGAAGCATCCTCATGGGTTATAGTGGAACTTCTCACACTGCACATCATCAGTGGCCAAAACCAAGTGCTGGGGTAAGAGCAGAAGCACCCTGAGGTATGGTCCTTGCCTCCAGCTATTTGTGGCTTTGGGAGCTGGTGAGGCTGGGGTGATTTCTCTGTGCACTGACTCTCTGAATTTCCCTCCTATGTGGTTATCTGGTCTCCCTCATACTCCCACAAGTGAGTGGGAGTATGAACAACCTCCTGGGGACACCAAGCACCTTCCTGACCTCTCCCACACCAACAAACTGCACAACACAGATTTTATTAGATAAGGATGAACTCAACCTCTGTGTGAGGCTTGGCTTTGGCCCCAGGGGTACCAGCTTCCTATTTGGGAATACTCGGATTCTCATCAGAAGCAATGAGCAAAATCCCGGTCCCTCGTGGCTTCTCTGCTCCCACCCCTTGGCAGCAGCTGAGCTGGATCCCTTTGCTGAACAGACAGCAGCAGGCTCTGGTCAATTAGTGTGTAAGGCAGTAACAGCAGGCAGGATCTGGGTTAGGCAAGGATTTAGCCAAGATTAGATGTGTTAACAAAATCTTTAATTCCGCCTTGCAGTAGATTCACTCTAGTTGTGATTGGCTGGAGGTGGCCAGCCCAGCATGGAGCAGGAGAGCGGCTGGCTGAGTCCCCCACTGGTTTTTGGGCCTGCCTGGCACTTGGAGAAGCTTTTGAGGTGTCCTGGAATGAGTTTATGATGTTGAATTGTATCCCCATTTGTCTGTTTAACCCAGAAATTAATTTTGTTCCTTTAAAACTAGATTTGAGAGTGAAGTGGGGGAGAAGGAATAGCAGTGGATTTTTTTTGCAGCTGTATTCAAAAGCATAGAGATAAGAGCTTTAGCTCTCTCTTGGTGCGGTTGTCTGCAGTACGGACAGGGAGCGTGAGAGAACTCTCCCTTGCTTTTAGTTAGTTTTTTTAGCTAGCTGAGGCAGAAAAGTTCGCTGGACTGTGGCTTTTTCTTTTCCTGGAACTGTTCAAACCTGCTCTGGACTGAAAACCCAGAAAAACACGGGGAGCTCACACCTGTGGCCCACCAGGGGCCAGGACGTGGCATTTTCCAGCACTGGAGTGACGATAGAGACTGAGTGAGCTGAGAAACACCCATAGGGGACCCTCTCTGAACTACAGAAGGACTTTCTGAATTTGCCAAAACAACAAGAGGTTTTATTGTTTAATATTATTAATTTTTTATGCTTGTGAATACTTTGCTTGTTAAATAAACAGCTTTTTCCACTTTTCTCAAAGGAGGTTTATCTCCTGAACAGGTTGGGGGAAGGATCGCTGAATTTTGCCCTTCAATGAATCAGCTCTTTGGAAGTTCCCTTCCAAATTTGTCCCAAATCAGGACATGAGCAAAGGCACCTCTCCCTTCAGTGCTGCTTCCCGTTGCCAATGCTGTTTTTTGGAAGAGGGGAGCCAAGCCATGGATTAAGCCTTAAGCAGAGCCTACTCTGCTTAAGTAGGTTCTTACCCTGCTAAGCATCTACCTACCTAAGTGAAAGCCCCAGGGGTGCAGAGGGTAAATGCCAGGGCTGGAAGGTGATCCAACTGCCAAACAGCATGTCCTTAATGCAGAGGGAAAGGGAAGTTTTCTGAAGCATTTGGTTGTTTTTGGAGCTGGGTTCCAGGAACTTGCCTCCCTTCTCAGAGGCAAGTCCCAGAGCTTTGAAATCAGTTCTCACTGAAATTCACAGAATATTGGGAAATGAGCCAAGGCAGCTGTTTCAAGTCAAACACCTGCACATGTGACTCTTCTCTCTAGTAAGACATTTTGATGCAATTATTTAAAAACGGCCCCTGCAAGCTCAATGCTCTGTCCTGGTGTTGGGGGCTGATGCCTCATCCCGTGGACCAGGGGAAGGCTCTGTGCCAGTGCCCCAGGGTACAAGATCCCAAACTCTGCCCTGTGGCAAACACCCCAAACATCCCTATGTCCTTCCCACCACAGCCTCTGTATGGATTTTTAATTAATTTTTTCTGAAGTTACACCAGTCCTCTTTAAGGGCACAGGTAGCATGACTGGAGCTCTGTCTTCAAGCAGCAGCCTTCTCTGGAAAATCACCATGGAAAAATGGTGATTAAATTGGGACAGTCCTAAACAACTTAATCTTGGAAGTATCACACCTCTTACAGAGCGTCAGCAAGGATGTGTATCCATGAGCTACTGGGCATTTACTGCTGAAGGATTTCGTGACACAGGAATTCCTTGAGGAAAGGGGAAAAGGACAGTAAAAAAGGAACAGGAAGAAAAGAGGAGGGACACAGGGAGAAGTTGTTGGATTTGATGATCTTATGGTTCTTTTTCAACCTGTATAATTCTATGATTCTGTGATTACACTTGTGGAATCAATTCCAGTTTAATCCAATTTGTGAGCAGCTGGTGGACCCTTAGTGAAAAATAAGTATTAGGACAAAATTAAGATAGGATAAGTTATTGTAATTAAACACATATAATATAGCCAGGGAAGCACTCTCCTGATAGAGAAGATAAATTAAATCTCTGCAACCTGCTGCTACTGTTCACCTGTTGAAAAAGGCACTGCATTAAACACATTTGGCATTTGTAGCAGATGAAGATTTTTTTTCTGGGTTTATAACTGTGAACAAAGAATCAAAGGATGAAAAATTCTCATGGGAGTGTGTGAGTCAACAAATGTTCATGCTTAGGTCTAAATCCCATCTTTGGAAGCATCCAAGGCCAGGTTGGATGGGGCTTGGAGCAATCTGGGATAGTGGAAGGTGTCCCGGCCCATGGCAGGGGGCTGGAACTGGATGGGCTTTAAGATCCCTTCCAACTTTAGCATTCTGTGAATTGCTAATTCTAAATCATTTCCATCCCAGGCAGAAGAGGGGCAGCAGCCTTGGGAAGAGCATTCCTCTGGTCGCTAGGGGATGGCCCAGTGTTCCTGCTTCTCCTTCCTGCATTACCATCTGCATGAACTGGCTGGTTCAGCATGTTTTAGAGATAAACTTCATCTACAAGGAGCAGAGAATGGGGAACTGGAAATGAGCAGGGGTAGTAAGTTAATAAATTCATTAATTACTAGAGGAAGCTAAAGGTAGCAGTAAAATATCCTTAGGGTTATACTATGCATGCTGAGTCTGGCTTTCTCTTCCAGCTCCTATTTATCACCCAACTAAGAGGTGTTTAAATACCCTGTCACACTCACCCAAATCTCTCTGCAGGCCAAGAAATCCTCCACCCATAAAACATAAATTCCCAAATGGCTTTAACAGGTTCTGCTTTTGAGCAATGGCATGGTTTGATTTGCAGATTCCTGCTATTTGTTGTATTTAACCTGCTGTAAAAGGCCTTGCAGCATCACTGGCCTTCTGCCTCAAGGAAGGGAAAAGCCAACAAAAACCAGCCTGACAATAAACACTGTGCTGTTCCTGTGCAGATAGCCTCTGGCTGCAGCAGCAATTTCTCTCAACTGTCAGCAAAGATGTCTCAGTTGAGAGGGGGGACTGTAGTGCTATGTTCTGGGGTGGGGCAGCCTCACCTCAAGTCTGGCAGCAGTTTTGGGCACTACAATATAAAAATGATAAAAAGTTATTAGAGAGTATACAAAAGAGGGACATGAAGATGGTGAAGGGTCTGGAGGGGCCACACCAGGAGTGGCCAAGGTTATTAGGTCTGTTCAGCTGGAGCAGAGGGGGCTGAGGGCAGAGCTTACTGGGGGCTGCAGCACCTGCCCAGGGGCAGCTCTGATCTCTGCTTCCTGTGACAGGGACAGGACCCAGGGAATGACTGGAGCTGGGCCAGGGAAGTGTTAGGCTGGATCTCAGGGAAAGGTTCTTCCCCCAGAGGGTGCTGGCACTGCCCAGGCTCCCCAGGGAATGGGCCCGGTCCTGAGGCTGCCAGAGCTCCAGGAGCGTTTGGACAACACTGCCAGGGATGCACAGGGTGGGATTGTTGGCATGTCTGTGCAGGGTCGGGGGTGGGACTCAATGATTTTTGGGGGACCCTTCCAGCTCAGGTATTTTGTGATTCTGTTCTGTGGTTGCCTTGTTGCAGCTCTTACTGGCAGAGCAACAAGGTAATGTGTCTCCCTCTCCATGCTCACAGCCTGCATCCCAAGGCATGCCCAGCACTCTGGGAATGCAGGGCGATAAGGGAGTCTCAGTCAGGCACAGCCATATTCACCAGCTGCCCGATTTGAACAGAGGGTTGAACACAGCACCTGTGCCGCTCTGAGACAGGGGCATCACAGGGCTCTTTCCACAGCTTGCAGGGTTGTTGAGGCAGCTTCAGCCTGAAGGTACCCAATCTGCACGTACCAAGCCGCCTGTCCAAGCTCTGCTTTTTTTTGCCAGTGGAGATGCTCTCAAATAACCTTGACTTTTCCAGGTGACACCATGCCATGGAGGCTGGGGTGGTAATGCTCCCAGCTGCACCGGGAGCCGAACTCAAGGGGCCAGGCTGGGCTTCCTCAAAGGCACCATCCTTAGGGAGCCACCAGTGAGAACAAGCCAAGTGCCCAGAAGTGATGCTGCTGATATGGAGGCTCTTGCACTGCGTAGGGCTGAACATGGGTGTGAGCATCCAATGCCCTCCCCAGCAGACAGAATGCTGAATTAATATGATGCCTTTAATTTTACAGGTGTGCAGGCTGGGCTCTCCTAGGAGCTTTCTGCCAAGCAGGAATGACTTCATGGAGATCATCTTTGCATCTTAATGAAGATATAAAACCTGATTATTCCACACACAGTTAATGGACTACCCGGGATGCAGCAGGAGCTGCATGAAACTGCAGCTGGTTACAATCCCACAGGGAATTCCTATCTGATCCCATTCCAGCTCTCCACAAGTCTCCTTTCTGACTCCTTTTCAGCCTCTCTGAAATTTCTGTCACCTCTAAGTTCCCCCTGGCTTTGAAGCTGCCCCTCCTAAGTTTCCATCCCATCCCAGGCCTCTCCTTCGCTCCATGAGTCACCCAGGCATTCCCAAACATAGCATTGTGAGGAAGGATGCTCCAGACAGAGCACAGCTGGCTCAGACAGCATTAAATACTCCAGACATTCGATTCCATCAATGAGTGCTCATCCTGCCTGTGTGATGGAATTACAGTGCAGTGAAAGCCTCCAGGACTGAGATTCTCTTTATCTGTGCCCTTCTCTCCCAAAAATAGTGAGAAGATCTGTCTGAGCTGCCTAAGCTCACCAAGACGCATCAATGTATCCAGTGCTTTGAACATGAAGCAGGTGCCTGGCTTCCCTGGCAGGAGCCCACTGCTGGTGTTTGGCTGCTGCAGGTCAGCAGCCAGCCTAGCCTCTTGTTTCTCATTTTGAGCTCGACACCAGTTTTGTGTCTCTCAGAGGCAGCTCTGGAGATAAAAGTGTCACAGTGCTGTGGTTTTTCTGTGTATACATCTCCCTGGAGCTGTCACAGCCAGGAGAGCCTGGCAGCACAGGCACTTCCACCCAGGATGAGCAACTTTGCACTGGGAAGGTGTTTTCTCCTACTTATTGCTTTATCCTAAAGCCTGTACTGGTGCACATCATCCCTATGTTGTCCTGGCTGCTTCTCTTTCAGTGGGAGCTTGGTCTTGGAGCTGTGTCAGAGGAAGTTTAGCCTGAATATCAGGGAAAGGTTCTTCCCCGAGAGGGGGCTGGCACTGCCCAGGCTCCCCAGGGAATGGGCCCAGCCCCGGGGCTGCCAGAGCTCCAGAAGTGTTTGGACCCAGGGATTTTTAGGATGTCTGTGCAGAGCCAGGCATTGGACTCGATGATCCTTGTGGGTCCCTTCCAATTCAGGATTTTTCATGATCCTCTGACTTCTAGTGATGCTTCAGGATTATCCAGAAGCTGCAGATTCCCCCTCCCCTCCTCCATTGCAGCAGGAGTTACTGCAGAGTGACACAGGACACAGAGGAGCTGCCAATCTCTTGGGAAACCCTCTTTTCAACAAGAGGTGCATTGGTGTGGCATGAAACATGCCCCAGGGAAAAGCATGGCATGCCTTGGGTCTCCCTCCAGCTTTTCCTCCATGAATGAGAGGCTTCAGCAGCAATTTTCCTTCAAGTGAAAGGAGCAGAAGAGAGTTTTCCAGATGAGTTAAACACTCTAATTTTGTAAGAACATTAGTGGAGGTGAAAGCAATTTAATACAGAAAAAGGGAATGAGATCATACCTCCATGACTTTCCCAGAATTCACTATTTGCTGAGAAACAACACACTGAGAAGCCCTTGGAACAGCAATTTCCTCAAGGATCTATGTGAGCAAAGCTCACCTTGCCTCTCCTTTTTAGTTTTGAGTAAATGGGGAGAAAATATCTCCAGCTCTGAGACATAAGTTCAGTCATTAATTTTCTGTTTGAAGGCAATCAAGGTTTCCACAGCTGCTGTGGCCCATTTCTTCATGCCACACTGTCCATGCTATGCATGTTTAGCTTGGTGCCAACAGTGGTTTCCAACCTTTGCTTTCTTTTTGCAGGGGATTGGAGGGATGGGGAGGATCAAGGGGTGAGGGTAATTAAATCAAATAATTCTTCACAGGAAAATCAGCAACTCCACAAGTCCACTCTTGGGCAGTGAATGAGTGAAGAAAGAGTGAAAGAGCTTCCAGATATGTCCAGGAGCATCCAGGACTTCAAAACATCCTCAGAAGCCAGGAGGGAAAGGCTGGTCCAGCTGAGCTGCAGGCAGAAGACACTCCAGTCTCTGGATTTCTGTCTTCTCATTCAATTTTAATTTTTTTTAAAGTTTTTTTATTGCTTTGCACTGCTGCTTTGGAGACATGCCAAGTTAGGAAGGTGCCTCTACTCATGCATTGCTGCAAACCAAAACAGATGCCTTGCCAATATGTCCCATGTTGAGATCACTGCTTGGGCTTAGGGAATGTGAAACCAGCTCAGAGCTTCAAATTAACCCATAAGTCACTGTGCAGGAGGAACTGGATGTGGAGGAATGTGCCAGGGATCCTCAGCTCTCACCCTGCCACAGCCTTGAGAACACATGCCCTGTAGACAGAGGTGATGAATGCAAAGCCTCCTCCCAGACTACATCTGCTCCAGAATATTTTAGAAATAAATCTTAACTGAAAACATTAAATACTAAGAAGAGTTTTGAGGTTTTAAAAATGCTCCTTAGAAATACTTTCATGATTTTGGTTCCAGGCCAAAACATCTCAGGTTTCTAACAACTGAAATATGAACACTTTGCCAATAAAATATCACTTGGGCTTTTGATCTTCCAGTAGGAAAGAAAAACAAGAAAGAAACACTTTATTAAGGAAGAAAACAGTAACCAATCCCAAAATGCAAAAAATATATATATTTGACTGAGAGCTTTTTATGAGCCCTGACGAATTTTTTTTCCTTTTATTGTAGGAAAAAGATGATGGAGAAAAGAGAAACACCATTAAGATGGCCATGCCATTAAAGGATATGATTGTATAATGTTATATTGTACATGAATATTGTTTAACTGCTGAAAAAACTCCACTCTCTTGGGTAAAGGAAGTGGTGCCGATGCTTTTTAAAGTGCATCTCTTTGGAAACAGGACTGGCTATTGAGTGGAGCAGAGAGAGCCTGCAGCACAGGGGTTATTAGGGACAAACACAGAGACATCATCTCAACTCCAAAGTCCACGTTAATAAAAGCTCATACATAAATACAGATGATAGGTATTGATTTTCCTTTGCAAACTGAGTGCTTTCCCCTGGCTAATGAAATGCAGCCCCTTCCTTAGAGAGAGGTCACAGTGTGGTATAGCCACGAAGGTTTAACTGGGTGGGAAAATAAATAATGCTTCTCCAAGGGAAAATGCAGCTGATCTGCCCAGATTATACCCACTGGAAATGTCTCTCCCAGCCTGGAAATAAGAATTCAGACAAAAGCATTTTGTGTTATGAACAGCGCTGGCACACACTGAAGTGTGTAGGGCTTCTGGTGGACTTTGTCTGTCTTCCCTAAAACCCAGAATTACTTTTTTTTTGTCCTTCAAGCTTGAAATATTTTGCTGTGATATTTCAAAATTGCATGATGTGGATCTCTCCCAGAAGACTGATTTGGGTGGAAATTTACTTTTAAAAGGAATGAGAGAGAGGTGTCAATACAAACAAAATGTGGGCCTGCTGGTAGATAAACCCAGATACTGGTAAGTGAAAGAAGCAATGGGTGGGACCATAAATTCCATAGGAATTCCACTAATTAACACAGACTGTTGCTATGCTGAATTCCTGGAGCTGGAAAAAAAGAACAGAGATACAAAGAAAAAGATGGATGGGTACATCATGAGAAGGGGGTCTTTATCAGGCAATTTGGGAATTCTGTACCTCTCAAGTACCTCAGCCAATGGGGAAAGAGAGAGGCAAATGCGACCGGAAGTTAGGATAAAAAGGAGGCTGCACTCTCTAGCAATTTAAGAGGCCCCATGGGAAATGCCCTATGGCCTCTCCCTTTATTCAAATAAAGTTATAGAACTCCTCTGTCTCCCTTTTGAACATATACCTCTGGTGTTTGTGGACTAATTTTCTTGACACTTTCAAAGCCTTTTTTTAGGTTGTGTTTGTTTTACATTTTCTTGGACTATCATCTGCTCCCATCCACTGAGGAATTCCTAATCCAAGAAGAGAGTCAGTGGTGGGGAAGGGGATAAAGAAAGACTTTTACTTGACTGAGGAATTTAGTCTAATGTAAGATGTCTTGGTTTGAAATATAGGTGTCTTCCAAGGAAGGCAGGAACCTCCCTTGGAATGGAGAATATTACCTCCTTCCCTCTGAATTATTATAACTTTGAAATTAAGGGGCTTTCAGGCAAAGATATGGAAAAAGGAATAACAGTCCTTTAGCAGTATGTATATGTATAACAAGGCAGACAAACAACAACACCGGCAGCAACAACAAGCAAAAGAAAACAAAACCCACAGAAAACGCAATAGTCTGTTCCCGGCTCTTTAGGCATTGCCCCTGTGGTGCAGTTCCGGTCACAGCCAGCAGGGGCGCAGGTGGCTCCTGGTGGACCGGGCAGGTGCGATGAGTCCCCCGCGGCTGCAGGGGGCGCTGTGGCGCGAGCTCGAGGACTACGCGGTAATGGTGGCTTGGACAAGACGGGAAGGGATGGAAAAAGGGCTTGCTTTACAAATGTCTCGGGTTTGAGACAATTTCCGGAGGAAAATGCTCTGGAATTAACGTCTCCTCTACAGAAGATATATTTCGGTACTCCCTCTCCCACCGATACAAAAGAAATCTTGCAGGAAAGTGAAAAAAACTGTTTATTTAACAAACAGGGTGCCTGCAGGGCACGAGGGGGAAAAAAAGAATAATGCTAAACCTCCTCGCTGCGGAGAAAGCTGGTGGTTTCGGAGTTCTTTCTTTAGCTGGCTTCTCCCGAGGTCCGGAGCTGGGTTGCCGAGTCCCGCAGTGGCTCACCAGTCCACCAGATCCAGGTTTTTGGACTGGAGCTAAGCTGAACAGCTCCAGAAGAAGCCACAGAAGTCACCGGAGGACTGCAGTATGCAGTCCCGGCAAAACGTCGTGCCTCAGCTAACAAGCAGCTAGCTAAAAGCAAAGAATGTAACTCCCTCTCTGCTACAAGGCCGAGCATGCGAGAGTAGAGTGCTTGAACTCAAACTGTGCCGAAGAATTCCCCCACCTCCCTCCCGCTCCCAGATCTAGCTTAAAGCTACAGGACCCATTTCGGGGCATAAAGCAGACGATAGGGGAATACAGGTATTGCATAATATCAACCCAAGACAACAAACCTCCCAGGGCCAGCTGATCCTGGTGCCCCAGCAGGACCCTCGGAAACAGCAAGCTGGAATGGCAGTGAAATAAACGGGCAAGGAGACTGGTCCCCTTTTTAATGCCTTTCTCGAAATCAGCTCTGGGCTGGGGACGGGGGACGGGGAGGCGGCCCGCGGGGTTACACAATTCTACCGCTGCTCCCGGTGCTGAATTAGGAGAGTGCAATCCAGGTTTAATGAACACCAGAAGGAGAGTTTTCTTCCCTCGCAGAAGTCCTTCGAAAGCTAATACCTCCATTCCCGGTTGGCCAGGTCCCCTCCAATCGAGTCCATAAGTCACGGCGACACAGGTTTTTACAGCTTCAATGAAAAGCTTTGCTTTTTCCTGGGTAGGACGCGTTGTTAATTTTTTTAGATACCATGTAATTTTTACGTTTTCCGGGGGTATTCCCCCCGTAGATGGTGCCCAGTGTTCTTTGCGGTGTTTCGTTTGCATGGCTGCGCCTAGCAGCCAGGTTGCGAAATTGTTCCATTTAGGGTTTGTACATTTCGCAATACTTCCGGGCTTTGCCATGCGCTCGCGCCGCCGTTCCTGTCCGGTGCCCGCTGCTGGCCTCAGCTGTGCGCCGCCGCCACTGTCCGCTTCTCGCTGTAGCTGTCTCCCTCCGCGCCGGGCGGCTCGCCTCACCTCGCCGCCGCCGCCTGGTCCGGCCCGGCTCGCCACGCGGCTGGATACTACGCTCCATGCGGCTGCTTTACCACCCCCGCTCCGCCCTGCCACGCGGCCNGGCCACCACCGTGCCCGCCGGCACCGGCCGCTCCTCTGGCCCTGCAGCATCCAGCAACGGCACCGGCACCAGCACCGGGATGGATACCGGGATCAGACTCGCGGTTTCCGCGGTGCCGCA
>VXBU01016885.1:17253-97384 GCA_013400315.1 Bombycilla garrulus
CAAATGGAATAACATTAATAATTAACATAAAAACCAGGGAAATTTTACGGTTAACTCGGGGGGGGGGAGAGTGGGGGAGGAACCTCAGAAACGTATTCATAACAGCAGGAATGAACAGACATCCCGGGGTGGTACACGAGATGTATCAGAAGCTCTGCAGCTGTAGCAGCTGTAGCTATATCTGGAACCGCGGGGGGAGTGTCCCAGGGGATGCTGGGCTGCTACAGTGCAGCAAAAAATCCAGAGCAAAGAAACGGAGGGACTGGGCAGTGGCAGCCTGGCTCCCGAACACAGCGGAGAGAGGCTCCCTTGGAGGGGGAAGCGGCTGTGGGATCCCGGGCTTTCCCCTGAAGCACCCGAGTAGATGGCGAAGGGTCCCCTGTTTGGTGAGGTGCAACAGCCGCTCTTACAAGCAGAACTCCACTAACGGTAGAAAGCAGCAGGAGATGGAACCCCGCAGTGTGACGAATTCTCCCCCCAGCGACCACAGCCTCTCTCCACTCTGAATGCCGAAAGTACAGGATGCTTCGGAGCTATGCCTACCCACTTTTCCCCCAGCCCAGTTCTTGGTAACTCTGCTCCTCCGAGAGAAACCACTCAGCCCCTACAGTAAAGCCAGTTGCACTCCTCCCCGTTCCCCGTAGGTACTTTTTATGTCTCTCTTAAGTACTAATCGTTGTTGTTTCTTAGCAACAAAAATTGGAGAAAATTCCCTAAGAAAACAAAAGGAAGAAATCCAAACCCCAACACAAGGTATCCCTTCCCATGGCAGGAGTATGGAACTGGGTGGTCCCTACCAACCCAGTACCATTATAGTATTCTAGGATTCTGTGACTTCCTCCTCCACCATTTGAATCACAGGTATGTTTTGGACTTGTGCAACTGGGCAACTCTAGACTGGTTTCTGTGGCCAAATTTGCCAGATCAGTGTGACACTGCACCATCGTTTTGCAGCAATAACTGGGAAAGTGGTGTCATCTCTGTTTTCAGGAGCCCATGACACTATTCATGCCCTGAGCATTGCAATGAGGAGAGCTGCTGACACTGTGCCCTCTGTGCCCTGAGAGTACTGCCTGCACCCCTTCCTGCAGTTCCAGTCCTGTGCTGCCTGAGAGGGACTGCTGAGGTGAAGAACGCTGCCGCAGCTGCCTCCTGTGCCATTTAGATTCCTCTCATGCCGAGCAATCACTCTCTCCGAGTGTGGGGAGAGCCAAGCTGGGCTTTTCTCTGCAGTTGTGCAGAGCTGCTGGCTCAGGCTTTGCTGGGGAAGGTTACAAAGAACAATGTGTGTTTTATTTCCAGTGGCACAGATGATCATCTACGTCTTGCTCATGGTTTGTTATGATACATCCCAACCTTTAATGTGCCACATGCCCTGGGAAGAGTTTTGTCCAGTCCCTCCCTCAATGTACCTTTGCATCCAGAAGATTTTAGCCTATCTGCTAAACAGGCTCACCAATTATCTGGAAAATGTTACCTCTAAATCCAGGTTTTCCCTCCTTCCCAGACACATTTTATTTTCCCAAAGACTTTGGTCCTGAACAGTCGGGGTCAGAGTTGAGGGTATTTCGAGGACTGCTCTGCTTTGTTGGGCTGTAACAAGAGACAGCCCCTGAGTGACCTGCCCCTTGTTCGTGCAGTGCCATGGTTAGGGAAACAGGTTTAAACTCATCCCAAACCCTGTGAGGGTGACTGAACTGCTTGAGGCTGGATTTTGAAGCCAGGACACCCAGCTGCATCCTGCTCCTCTCTGCTGCCCTCGCTGTGCCACTGCTGCTATAGTTTGTCACATGAGCAAGTCAAGATGTGTTAACTCTCCTCCAGCAAGGAGCAGAAGGCCACAGAGATTGCAGGGAATGCATCTGCATGTCCTTCCTGCTTAGCACTGGGCTGTGATACCCCTTGGGTAGAGGAGCTGTGGTTGAGGCCATGAGAAATTCCTGCTCAGTTTCCATGTGCCAGAAGCAGTGAGCTGGGGGAGCCTAGGGGATGGGTGTTAGCAAGTGGCTGTGAAGTGCAGGGAGTGTGGGGCCGGCCATGAGAAGACAGGAAGACAGTGCAAAAACAGTCCATGCAGCACCTGAGTAGCCCCTGAGCAGGGTCAGTGCCTTCCCCACTCCTGCTTTCTCCTTCCAGGCAAGAATAACCCATTTCCTACCCTCTCACCAGGCATACTGGGTGTCCCTAGAGTGGACCCATAGCCTCTGGTCATAGCCAGGGTGGCCAAGGAGAAGGGCAAGACCCCCCCNCGTGATCTGGATATACAGTCAGACGCCTCTGCCACCTGAACACACCTTCCCACCATACAAGAGGCTTAATTTGCCTCAGAAAGAATCAGCTGAATCTTGAAGGGGCTATTCCTCCTGAGGGTTAGAAGCAGATATGGCTGAGTGCCACTCTGTTTCCACCATTGCTCACCTGAGGCTGTGGCTCGAGCACTGGGAAAGCCCTGGGGCTGCCAACGGGGAGCAGCAGGATGCTTGTAGGAACAGCTGCTCTTCACAGGGATGGACAGCTCTGCGTGGAGCACGGTGTCACTAGAGCAATTAGCTCCCGTTTATATCCGTTAGGTGTGTTATTATTGTCCCATTAATGCAATTAGCACGGTGGCATTAGCGAAAGTATGTAATTGACACCGAGGCAGCTGCAGCTCAGGTGTTGAGCAACACACGACACTTATTTTGGGGTTTATCTGAGCTCGATGAAAGGGGACAGCTGGTCCCCTCCCCAAGCAGTGCACAGGTTGGTTTCTATGTGCAGCCTTGACTGTGCATCCCCACCTGCTCCTTGTTTACTTCGGCTGCAATAGAAAGCAATTCCCCACCCTCCGTTCTTGCTTCAAACTCCCAGAGATGTCTCAGGGGGCTGACAAAGGGTGTCCCATCTGCTTCCCAGAGCTGCAGGGTGCAGAGCTGGGGTTTATCCTTTTAGGAGGTCAGAGGACCAAATCTGACCTGGGCTGGAGACAGGTCCTTTTCTAAGCCTTTTCTTCTCCTTCTGACTGTCCAGGTGGTCACTGCCAGGAGGATGAGGATGGACAAGGGAAGGAATCACACATCTGCTCACTCCCAGCCATACCCTGGCCCCATCCCAGCTCGGCAAAATGCCAGCCCATGTCACAGCTTGGCTTTCGGAGTCTGATGAACTCCTCCCCACAGCACCAACACCGTTGGCCTTTAGGATGTCAGGGAACGAGAAGGTCTGTGTGGGATGGGACAGGCTGTGGAGGATCCATTTCCATCCAGCTACACTAGAGATGTCACCTTCCCAACCACCAGTGTGAAATCCCCAGCCCTTTTCTGGAAAGACCAACAAGCCATTGGCCTCCTCTGAGCAGCGCATTCATGGAGAGCTGAGCAGAGGAAGCTGTGGAACATCAAAGTTCCTTGCCAGCCCTCACTCCAGCGAGGATGTTTGGCTTTGGGAGAGCTTCTGACAATCCTGATTAACAGCCTCTTCATCTACTCATGCTGGTGATAAGCCATGGGAACTCTGGGTGGTTGCAGCCCTATAATCAAAATGGTTTGAAAGAAGCAATTTTCTCCTGCAGTCTGGTTAATTCTCTTTTAATTGCTTCCCATTTCATGTAGATTTCCCTTGTTTGCCATAGCACTGGCTCCACACTTCCTCCTCTCCAGCAGTGCTTGACTCGTGCCTTGTTTTTGCCAGGTTGGGATTTGTGATGATTTGGACTATGCCAGGGTCTTCGAAGCTCCCCACACAGTTTAGATGGACCATGCCTGAATTGCATCTTCTGTAGGAGAAAATCTCTGGGGACTGAGCTAGGCTTTGTTCCTTGCTGTCACATAATGTGTGGAGGCACTGCTTTTGGAAAAAGAAATGGAAAAACTTGGGAATTACACAGAGGTGGGAAATTTAGCGGCAGGAAATGTATCTTCTTTGGCAAAAAATAAACCCAGCCAAGCAGAATTAATTGTTTAAGACTAAAGTTTTACCCTGGGGTTCAAAAGAGATGAATCGAGCTTTTGTAAGCTGATCTGAATTAAAATATGTGGGGTTTGTCCATTTTGAGGTTGGGTTTGTGTGCAGGGGCTAACAACAAGGAGAAAAGGAGTTAGAAACCTCCTGACCAAAGAAACAAGGAAGCTGATGAAAGTTTTGATAAGGAGCTGGGGACCAGCATCAGCGTGGACTCAGTTGTGTTGGGAGCACCTGATCCTGGGTGGAACCAGTGGGACTGCTCCAGAAGTGGGTGAGATGCACTTTGATCCAGTTTGTGATTTATGTGTCAAACCTCGATTCTGGCAGTGGGAAGCCATTCCCTCTTTTCCTGGTATTCCAGGCCCTTGTCCAAAGTCCCTCTCCAGCTCTCTTGGAGCCCCTTTGGGCACCTGAAGGGGCTCTAGGGTCTCCCTGGATCCTTCTCCAGCTGAACAACCCCTGCTCTCTTTGCATGTCTCCAGAGTAGAGGAGCATCTCCATGGCCTCCTCTGGAATCACTGCAGAAGGGTCCGTGTCCTTTCTTTTTTGGGGCCTCCAGAGCCGGACACAGCACTCCCTGCATGGAAACCACTCCCTGCATGCAAATGGGGCAGGACATTCCCCAGAGGGAAAAAAAGTATACTTTATGTGCTTTTTTATTATTATTCAATGTGCAGCCTCTAAATGCACCTTAACCACATTAATGCATTAAAATATAGCTCCCTTTAGCCACCACCCAAATAATTTTAATCAGAAACATGAGCATTTCTATCTCTCTGGCTTGGATTAGTCATGGAGTGTCACTCAGACTCCAATCAGGATGCAATTATTCTTGCCTATAATCCCAGGCTTTTCCTGAGTATCTCATCCTATTTTCCTTTTAGACTAGCTGGCACAGTCACTGTTTTTTCCTGTCTTGTAGTAAGATCCTCCTTCTGTGCTTGTGCATTTCATTCTCAGGCTACAGTTTCCCCTGTTTGTGTTTCTCCAGGCTCCTGCTGTGCCAGTAACTGTTCTTCTGCTATTGGGATTGCTGCAAGTGCATAACCTAGGGCTTTCATTTTTGCCCCATATTTCACATCCCCACAGGATTCTTCAGAGCCACCAGCTCCTTGGGACTCTCCAGCCATCCCACTGCAGGAGGAACCTCATTCACCCTCTGAGATCTGATCGGGCACCCCCAAAGCTGCAAGCACAGGTCAGGAGATCCTACTGGTTGCAACGTCACTGGGTCATCTGCTCTTCCAAAGGCTGGTTTCATTCCAAACTAAGCTGACATCCTTCTGGAAGGAGAGAGATGTTAATAGTCCCTGGCAGTCAGAGAAGATCCTTTGGGACTGAGCCAGGGGCCCTGACACCTCATGTTTGAAGGTCAGCCACACGCAGCACACAAAGCCTGAAGTCTTTTTGCTGGCTGGGCTTTGACAGCCATGTCACCAACACCATGTGCTGAGAAGGGCAGGCGGGGACAGGTCCTTGGTGATTTGCCTCTATGAAAAATGGGGAGACAGAAAATGAAGCAGCCAAGGACCAGGAGAGGACATGGACATCTGGATCTCAAGTATCTGCATTGGGCTCATTGGGTACTGGCTCTGTGGGCTCAGTGCTGATTGAGGGAAGTTGTGACCCTTCTCCTTCTGCACCCAAAATTAGCATCTGGCAGAGCATCTGGATACATCAGCCAGCTGGCTGGAAGTGGAGGCTGCTCAGAACACACAGCAATCGTGTTTGGTGGGTTGGCTGGGTCAGGGTGGGGTGTTGGGGACATTTCCTCAGAGCAGAAGGAGGCTCTGGGCTGCTGAGGGGGTTGGTCTCAAGCCTCTCTTCACACTGATGTCTCCTGAAACAGGTCTCAGACCTGGATGGAGGATGCTCTGGGGCTGGAGGATGCTCTGCAGCAGAGGTGTCTGTCAGGATGGTGCTCAGCCAGCAGAGTCCAACATTTCCCAAAATACACAGCAACTCTGTGCCTCAGTTTCCACAGTAGCAGGAGGCTCAGCATCAGATTTCAGCAGCCTAAAGGCAATTTTCCCATGGAAAATTTTGCCTGACAGGGAGGAGGTCAGGGCCAGGGAGCTCAGCCATGGTGCTTGCAGAGGCTCTCCTGGGGGCAGGTGGTTGGAGACTGCAATTATTTCCAAACAAACCTGGAAAACCTGGACAGTCCTTGTTGCACATCCCTCTGGATGAGGGCACCAGCTGGGAGGATGGACTCAGTTGTGGGTGAGTACATGAATTCCTGGTTGTGGGATTAACCTGTCCCTGCTCTGTGAGGTGCCAGTTCCAACAGGCTGCGTGATCACACACCTCTGCTGCCTTCAGTATAGCCCAGGGGCTCCTCAAGGATCCTTTTCTCCATGACTGAGCAGGTGAGCTCTCCCATGGAATCAGTTGTGTCTCTGATCATTAGTTTTCCTCCCATTTGGAAAAATATGTCCCTTTGAAATTTTCATGAGGGTGGCAGACCTGCCTGTCTCCCACCACCACATGTGTCTGAGAGCCATTTAACCATGACTGTGGTGACAAATGTCAGCATGGGGCTCGCACTGAAAAGAGCAGTGAAGGAGGGGGCATTGGAATTAAAGGATGAAATATTTATTTGGGAGTTTAGCAGTACTTGAAGGACTACACATCAGAGATGAGAGGTATCTTGGGGTGGACAGTGCTGAAAGCCACAACTGAGCCCACTGGGCTGTAAAACTACCTCTCCCTCCCGACCTCCCACCCTTTCCAGAGTCCTTACCTGCCTGGGAAGGTACAGCAGGCTCAACATCCAGGAATGGCTCAAAGCTGTGGAGCACCAGACAGATACGTGTTGTCTGAGGAAGGGGAATGACAATCCCACCTTGCTTTAAATACCAGCCATAAACCATCTGATATATGTGCCATGGAACTGGGAGGTCCTGGCTCTGGTAGTGGGGTATTTGCACAGGCAGCCTGGTTGGAAGGTGGAATGAGGCCACAGATCCTCCACAGGGAATCACAATTGTGATCTTCCCTCTGCCTCCATTCAGGCTCTGGAGGGCAGGTTTTCTCCATTGCTGGCCCTTGGTTTGCTGGGGATATATCTCAGGGCACCCAAACTTTGATCCCAGGTGGTGGAGCTGAGGGTAGGAAGTCACTCCGGGGCTGGCGACAACCTCCATTGTGGGTTTAATGTGTCAACCAAATAAACAAGCTATTTTAAATCTATCTCAGTGTGCTGGAGAAGCTCCTGTGTGTCATCCCACCGGGATATCCCATAACACCACGAGATCCCATCCATGGGGTCCTGTTTTGCTTTTCCCAGCCCTGAAAGGTAGCAGGATAAAATAAAGGGTTAACACAGGATGATCCCGAGAGGCTTCAGCCTTGTCAAAGGCACTGGATTGGCAGGTCATTAATCTCAGAGTTACTTGATAACTTTAAATACAATCATGTAATCAGCAGGAACCTGTAATTATTATTTATGTGCATGGTGCTTACAAAATTATAGTGCTCTCCAAGGCTCTGCGTGATGAACAAATTAATTCTGCATCAGAAGAGCTTGACCAGAAATCTGCTTGTGTCTGAATTTCACTTGTAAACATTGATGTATGAAATGAAAGTCAAGTTTAATTGGCCCTCTCTCCTGCTGTGAAACACATTACATTTTTATTCCATATTAGCTCACCTGGCAAGGGGGAAAACCTGGAGGATTTTCTCCAGCCCTGATGTTACTTGTCTGGAAAACCCATGTGAGATTCTCTTGGATGAGATGGTGTAGATACCTTTGTGGAGAGCCACCTCCATGCTCTGGGCACGTAGATTTGGGATAGAAAGGAAATTAAAAAGCCTCTGGACCAGCAGGATGCTGAGCCAACTGCCATGTGAGGATGCTTCTATGGAAGCTGGGGAGGCACCATGCCAGAGTTGTCTTTTCCAAAAGATAAACATGCCCAAAAAGTCCTTGTAAGAGGAATAGAAATATTTTTAATCAAACAAGACTGAGAATACACACTCCAGCTACAAAAAGCAAAGTCACATCAGTTGGAGCAGACCACCAAGAGGAGAAGGGAAAAACAGTGATGTGAACACAGATGCTTCTGTTTGGGTTTCTTTCTTTGGTTTTTCACTTTCCAGCTTCTTTCCACCAGAAGACCCCACTTTAGAAAAATCCAAATTGAACAAGTAGCATATGATTTTTTGGCAGTACCACTTGCAGGGATGATGAAAAAAGCTCTCTGGGCCATTTCCCCTTCTTCATTGCCAGCGAATCATTATTTGCTCCTGCCAAAGTACCCAAAAGAGAAACCAAGACACAGAAGACACAAGTCTACTCCTCATAGGGCACCAGCAGAAAGTGTCCATAGAACTGGGAGCTGCTACTTTTCTCATTGCATAACTCCAGGGGTCTTTTTCACACCTGTGTTTTGAAGAAGGGGCACTTTTTGGGACGATTAGCAGTGGCTGAACTTGCCCCATGTGCAGGGTATGGTCCTTGTTGTGGTCACTCTGTCATACTGGGAACTGTTGCTGTTCTCAGCAGGTTATTGGAGTCAATGGGATATTTCCAGTTTGGCTGCACTGTAGACATGCAGGTAGAAAATCAAAATGGAAGGGAAGTGGGAGGAATCTGCTTTTAACTACTGAATTTCACAAATGTTTGAAGAAAGAACCCAGAGGTTTTTCCCTATGCTTCCTTCTAAATAAATAAAAAAAAATAAAAGCAAGATTTTATTATTTTCTGGTGGTATATGCTGAGGAAATCACATAATACTGCAATTTCAAAGATGCTTAAATCACCCCAGGGCAGGAACATTTATTCCTTTTCTTTATAGTGGGAAAACTGAGGCACAGAAGTGTAAAGGCAGCCCATAAACCTGCTGTAATCTGTCCCCTGCCTGGGACAAGGAAAAGGTGGCTCCAAAGAGGTCAAGGCAAATCCCTCCATTTGCATGGATTTCTCTGCTCAGTTGCTTTCAGTGGAAGAGGGCAGTGGGGGAGGGGGAACTGGGGACACACTGGAGTCCCCAGAATGGGAGGGAGAGAGGAAGGGAGGGAAGGGAGGAAAGAAGGCTGCTGCTCCTCCAAAGCACTTAACCCCAACATGGGGATGGTTTGGTCCCATCCCCTGCACAAGAGCAAGGAGCAGCTTTGGCACTGGGCCCTCCTGCCCAGGTAAAAGCAGGGCAAGGAGGAGGGGGCAGCGCCAGGGCCTGTCCCTGCTTTAGCTGCCTTTGGGGACCTCAGACACTGCTCCACTGCAGGGCTCCCTCACCTTTCCAGCCTCTGAGCAGGGACATGGAGTCAGCCTGAGGTCCAGGGCTTTGCAGAGACTTGTGCATCCATCTGGGCTGGACCAGAGGATTTAACTAATTCCTGTGCTTCCCTCCAGATCAAGCCCACTCTGTGTGGCTATTCAGAGCCCCTAGGACCCATCCCCATGGGAGGGGAGTTCCCTTCCCTCTTCCACCCCATTGCTTTACCCCACCTTTGGTGTCAAGATCAGAAATGACCTAGCCAGACCAAGCAGCAGTTACAGGACATCTGGAGACTCAGCAAGAGCTATGGCAAGGACTCTACCCCAGTGCTACAAAACCGCAGCCACATGAAGCAATGTCTACAATCACTCCTGGTCTCTCCATCCATCCCTTCCAACTCATGAGACTTTGGCTCCTCTAGAGGATTCCACCTCCTCCTCGCCCCCCCTCCCCCCCCCCCTGCCCCCCTCAGCCGCATTTCAGCATGTACTCTCTGGAAGGTGGAAGGCTGACCCAGCTTTCCAGAGAATTAGCCCCATAAGCTGTCCCAGCAATGTCCTGTTGTCCTGTCACCTCAAAGCAGACAAACCTAATAAAGGCAATGACATGACACATCATGCTCCAGGATGGAGCTGGAAGAAAGCTGCTGCAACCTCTCCAGGTTCTTCTGGCTCTTTCTGCCATGCCAGCAGGTCACACAGCTGCCAGGGAGATGACAACGCAGCATCTCAGCTGTCCTATCCTCCAGGCCTGCCCAGCACATGGGGCAGGAGCTGTGCAGGTGTCCCATGACCAAATGAGTTCATGCTCTCCTTGCAGGGCTGGGGCCGCAGGCAGGACCTGGTCCTGTGCCATGCCCCCTCCCAGAGGTTCCCCACAGTGGGGAAGTCGGCTCCCGGTGCAGCCTCTCGCTCCCGGCTCAGACAGCTGTGGATTGCTTGATGCTGTGGAAGCTGACGCGGGTCGGGGAGGTGGGGATGGACATGGCCCTCGCCACGCGGGCACGGATGGAGTGCTTGTCCTGCCACCGGTGCCACCGCTTCCGTATGGCCGATCGCACCTGGGCAAGATGAATGAGGGACATTTGGTCATCACACAGAGGCTCTTCAGAGGCACCAGCCATCCTTCCCCTCAGTCTTCCAGCCAAAAATGGATTAATGATATGTGATTTGGTAACAAAACAGGTTCAAGTGGGGTAAACTTTCCTGAGCTAGCAAAGGTGTGGGAGCATTTGGAGGAGGCAGAGGAAAGAGCTGCCCAAATATTTGATCCCAGGATTCACTTCTACTCTCAGCTCCTTTGCTTTCTGCTGTTTGTGTTTTGGGTCAGAGCCTGGGAGATGTCCTCATCCATGCACAACCACATGTGTATGGGGTTCACCCTGGGGAAGGATTTCCTTGGGATGGAGAGGACCCTTGGCTCTGCTGCACCAAATCACACAGGTGCACCCTGAGAGCAACTGCTCTTAGGGGTGGATTTTCCTCCGCCAAAGGAAGAGGCAGACAGCATCCATTCCTGTCTGGGCAAAATCTGGGGCTGCAGAAGTACCTGGGGCTAGAGGTGAAGCACCAACTCCGATCACCAAAGAACTTCAGGGACCAGCATCCTCCAAGCCCTGTGCAGCAGCAGAGCCTTTTGCTAAACTTGTCTGCTTGCAAGGAAGGGCATAGACCCCCACAAAACCCCCCAGCCCCTTATGCTCACCTCACTGTTCAGGAAGCAGTAGAAGACAGAGACGAAGAAGCCCTGGGAGGAGACAAGCGGCAGAGTCACAGCCAACAGGTACCCCCAAGCCAGGAGCTTTGGAAGAGCTCTGGGGTTTGGGGATGTCTGGTTTCGGGATGGGGCAGAAGCAGGATGAGGCATCAGCCAGGATAGGCTCCTCCACATCACTTGGTGAGAGGACAGGGATGGGAGCCAGTGTGGAGGAGCATTACCTGGAAAGACTCCAGAAAGGAGTTGAAGTAGATGAAGACTATTCTGGAGATCTCATCCTCCCCCGGGTTGACAAAGAACAGCATGTAGGTAATCCCCAGCAAGGGCAGCAGCACCAGTGTGGCCTTGACTGCTTTCCTAGGGAGAAAACAGGGACCTGAGCTGATACTGTGCAACCCTGGGCACAAGGACTCTGCCCATTCCACTCCCAGCACTAGCATGGCTTGGACTGGTCTGCTAGGACTTGAAAACCAGTGGCTGGGGGAGTGTGGAGCCAAGCTGGGCTGTTTTCCAGTGCAATTCCCAAGGGAGCGGGCTGGTTTGAGCACTGGGCCCCTGTTCTGATTCTCCACCCAGAAAAGGGCAGTGGAGAGCAGAGGCCTGACCTTGAGCTGGCATGGAATGATTGCTTGGCTCATCTACAGGTCAATTAAAGAGAGTATAATAATTCACACCCTTCAACACGAGTTTGTGAAAACCTTATCTCAGGTAATTAATTTGATATCTTGATGAGATTACAAGTGCAGTCTGTGAAAAGTCATAATGCCGATACAGGCTGTAGGAAGGATTGGTGCTTGGCACCTCATTCCTTTGGATCAGGGGACAAGAACAATGCCAAGTCATCACTTTCTGCTTAAAGATCCTGTTAATGGACAGATTCCAGCAGTAGATGGTCATCCCTGGAAAGTCTGAGCTGGGCAGTGAGGGGTTCTGGACCTGTTTTGCATCTCTGACTTAGAGGAAAGAGCAGTCCCTGACACAAATGGGCTGATGACACAGAAGAGGTGGAGGAAACTAAGAACAGGAGCTGGAAAACTACAGTTCAGCACATTCACTGGTGTAGCTTCTCCAGGAGAGCAGCCATGGCACCAGGGAACACATCAGTTTTTTACCATCCAAGGTGAGTAAGAGCCTTCCAGGGCTGTCCCTTGCCTGGTTTAAGGAGAAGTGCACAGTTTATAACATACCAAGTTCACAAAATTTTCCTGTCCCACAAAATATTTCTGGGAAATGAAAATATTCTCCTGCCCAGAGGTAATAAACCCTCCCAAAATGAGGCAAATACTGGAAAACCGAAAGTCTCTCAGAATTGCTGACTGGGGCCAACCAGCCTTTTCCCAGAACCTTTATCTTTGCTTACCCCAAGCTGAACCCCTCATCCCAGTTCAATACTCTGTAATGAGGAAAGGTGGCATTTCCCAATAAGAGAACCAGAATTTTTCCATTCTCAGCTGAAAAAGCCACTCTCCACTTCAAAACAGCTTCTCTTGACCTGCACACAGCGAGATTCCCCAATTCCTGCCCATAAAATGATCCAGCCAGAGGCAATGATGAAGCTCAAAGCTTCTATTCCAGGTACTTTGGGGAGCTGTTCTGACCTTGCACCTCTTATGTCGTCTACAAAATATTGCCCAATGGGCAGGGAAGGGTTAAATTGTCCTGCCTTGTGCTGTGGGACTACTGTCTTCTTTACAAGGAGGTGTTGGGGCAGCATCGATTCATCACTCCGTTGCTTTTCTGTCAAGCAGTGATTTAATTCTCACCTCCATGCCAGGATTTGCAGCTCCCAGCCTGGAGAGCTCATCAGGTCCCACCAGAATAGGCTTTTGCAAAGAGACTCAAATCCCAAGGGCTCACTTCAAAGGAAGAAGCAGCCATCCACACTCTACATCACAAGGCTCTCCCTGGCCAGATTTAATGATCATGTGCCTCCAAAGAGCATTTCAGGTGCTCTTAGGTGTCTCTCCATGCTCCCATCCCCTTGCTACATGGCTAATGCGGCTGCTCCCATCCCCACTAATCATGAGAGAACCTAGTTCCTGGGTTGGCTTCTAGCAGGGTCCCTCATGCTCTTACCTGTACTGGATTGTCTCTGATGTGGTTGAAGCTCGGAGCTTTGTCATGAGGATTCGGACAATGTTGAATAGAAAGACGAAGTTGATCTGGCAGGAACAGGGTCACTGGTTAGTGTCTGCTCCTCCAGTATTTCCTCCCATTTCCTCTGCAATTGGGGGATGGGGGGTGGGGTGGGAGAGAGATGGGGGAGCCAGGGGAAATGGGATGGTTTCCTTTTGAACTGGATTTAATACCTTCCAGGCACCATGAGAGGACATTTGCCTTTTTTACAAACACTTGAACAATAAGATTCAGGAGTTTGGTCAGGGGATCAGGGCTGAAGGGCATGTCAGGAGATTGTCAAGGAAAGACAAGTGCTAGAAAAAGGGCTGAAGGTGGAAAAGCAGAGGGAGAGGAAGAATCTAACATGGAGAGTGGCTGCCACCACAGCCAGGACCTGCCTGGCAACTCTCCTGGCTGCCAAATCACTAATAAGGGAGTGGGAAGGTGTCTTTAGAGCTGAGCACAACTGACAGGAATTAGTAGTGGCCGGGCTGCCTGACAGGCTGGGAGATGGGAAGCAGGATCAATTATTCAATCACACCAGTGATTTTTATTCCCTTGAGTTTTCTCAGCATTGGACAAGGAGAAAGCAACAGGTTTGGGACTTCCTGCATTGCTTTCCCCATGCAAACAGAGGTTGGACCCCCAGCTTATGACCTGCCACCTCTGCTCTTTGTCCCTCCCCAAAAGAAGCCCCATCCATGTGACCCTTGGATCAAGCATTGCTACTCAGCTGGGGACCAGGAACAGAGAGGTGGAATTAGGATCAGGGAATGGAGTCAAGGATCCCAGGCTTCTGCAAATGCTTGGCAAAGCATCCACTCACACGCAAACAGTGCCAGGGCAGGGATGGAGGGACCTACTGATGCATTTTGGAGTCTGCTGATAGGACATCCCTGTCAGAATGAGGTTTCCAGGCTCCTTCTGCAGCCCACCCCAAGCCCAAAATTGCTCAAGGGGCAGTTTGGGTGAGGGGCAGTGCTGCTGTGGGACAGCAGAACCAGTGCCAGCAGAGCTAAGCTAAAGGAGCGGGCAATACCCTGTACAGAGCAGCTGTGTCCCACCTGCGCACGGAAGGACCCTGTATTTAAGCACACAAGGTCACTTTGCTCTTACCAGAAGCACCAGGATCATGGGGCCTTGGTAAATGTAGTCAGTATAAACACCTGCTCGCTTCCCAAACCAGCACCTGCAAGGCAAGGACAAGCAGTGTCGGGGACAAGCCTGAGATGGGAATGACCTGGATAGACTCCTGTCCTTGCACAATCTCTGTAAGTCACTGTCTGTGAGGCAAAAGCACTAAAACTCAAAATGCCGCAGCCATTGTGGAATAGCTTCCCTGGGAACTCAGTAAAAGGAGGTGCGTGTGTTCTTGTGGGAGTGTTTATGGGCCCCATATGGATATGGGAGCTGGTTATTGCAGGACAAGCAGGAACACCCTCCTCACAAAGGAGGTGATTGTGCTCTGTTCTGCATGGGGGCAGCACCCTCACCATGCAGAGGTGAGGTGAGGCTGCATCCTGGGGGCACTTTTGTGCGCAGTAATATAAGAAAAGTGCAAAGTCATTAGAGAGCATCCAAAGGAGGGACATGAAGATGGGAAGCAGTCTGGAGGGGCCACATGAGAAGCAACTGAGGGCATTTGGAATGTTCAGCTGGGGCAGAGGAGACTGAGTTTAGACTTCACCAGGAGCTGCAGCTCCTCCTCAGGGGCAGCCCTCATCTCTGCTCAGCTCCTCCTCAGGGGCAGCCCTCATCTCTGCTCCCTGTGACAGGGACAAGACCCAAGGAAATGGCCTGAGGTTGTGTCACAGCAGAATTTGGGATGGATATCAGGAAAAGGTTCTTCCCCCAGAGAGTACTTGGGTACTGAACAGCCTCCCCAGCAAATAGTTACAGCTGCAGGAGCTTCTTAGTAATGCTCTTAGGGATGCACAGGGTGGGGTTGTTGGGGTGTCTGTGCAGGGCCAGGAGTCAGACTTGCTGATCCTTATGGCTTCCTCCCAGCTCAGGATATCCCATGAATCTCCATAATCTCACACACACAGGTCCAGGTCAGCTCTATCCTCAGCAAACCCCGCTGGAGCTCACTCAGGTGTATCCCTGTCCTGGGAGCACCTTGTCAGGGTTGTTCAATCAGTGCCTGTGAGTAGCACGGGGCTTCTGAAGTCAGCAGGGAAAACTACCTCTGGAAAACAGAACAAGCTGCCATTCATCTCAACAGGCTCCTTTTGACTTCTCATGCTGGGATGAACTCTCAGGTGCCCGTTAAGACTTTCATTAGCAGGTGTCTGTGAAAATGGCTCAGGTGTGGGTAATTTAGATCTCTGTTGGTTAAATCCCAACTTCCTTTAGCAAACCTATTGAAGGAGATCTGGTATAATCTCTTTTTCCCCTTAAAAATCACATTTGCCTTTTGAGGAGAAACAAGCAGGGGCTGGCCTTATTCTACAGAGAGCTGAAAGGTGGAATAAAAGAAAGAGTGGAAGAATATTATCCTTTTTTTCCTCCCTGAGAGAATTCCTGACACAACTGATCCCTGAGGATTTGGGATGGAAAGAGGAATGGAGGATAAGAGCAATCAGGCTCACTTCTCGTTGTCGTAGTAGAGCTTCCCAATGGCCCAGGCAACGATGATGGGAAAGGGGATACCTGCAGGGAAATACACAGGTGAGTCTCAGAAGTGCAAGGTCTCCACAAAACCACACTGTAACAGGGGTTTTCTCACTCAAAAGCCACCCAGTGAGATGATGTGGCCATGCAAATCCCATCCTCCTGCTCCTGGCACCCTTTTTGCAGCTCTTTGTGCACAAGAACTGGAGCAGGGGATGGAGGGGGCATCACCCATCACTAAACCCTGGGTACTGCTGGGTGAGGGGAAGCCTGGCACTCACACCAGCCGATGCAGATGAACATCCACTTGCGTAGCTTGTCCGTGGAGTAGGTGAGCACGATGGCTGTGTGCAGGTAGCAACCCTCGCCGAACATCCAGAAAAAGTTGGTGACATGGAAGTAATTGTAGGCAGCAGTGACTAAGCGGCACCAAACCTGCCAGGAGATGTGGAGCCTGTTGAGCTCTGTGTCACAGTGGTGCAAACAGTGCACGGAGCAGCACAGACCCTGGCAGAGCAATCAAATCTGTGTTTCTCATACACATGGGGTGCCTGCCAGCCACAAGCCAACCCTATTTGCCCCCTGAAGTTGCTTTTGTAGACACATCTTAATGACCTCAAACTAAAAAACAGTAGGTTTAGGGAAGAAATTCTTCCCTGGGAAACGGTGAAGCCCTGCCACAGGTTGCCCAGGGAAGCTGTGGCTGCTCCATCCCTGGAAGTGTCCAAGGCCATGTTAGATGGGGCTTGGAACAGCCTGGGAGAGTCCATGTCCATGGCAGGGGGGTTGGAACGAAATGATCCTTAAGGTTCCTTCAGATACAAGCCACTTTTTGGTTCTGTGATCTCTAGGGCCCTACACCCCCCAGCTGCTCAAGGACTGGCAGAGCTGCACCTACCACATTGCTCTCATGCACCTCTGGGTTCATGGTGAGCTGCACCACAAACCACGTGGCATTGCGTAGGATGAAGGCTGTGATCAGGTTCCAGTGGATGATGTTTCTCAGGCACCGGATGCTCCTGGAGAGGGGTGGAACAAGGCACCATCAGAGCAGGGGGACTAGGGACAGTGGTGTTTGTGGAGCTGAGTGTCTCTGTTGGGACCCGAAGGGTGACGTGATGGGACTATGCCCTGGGTGGGGTGGGCAGAAAGAAGACCAGGAGGCGGAAGGCACCAAGAGGACCCTCTGCCTCCATAATTGGGTGCTTTAAAAAAGAAGCAGAAGAAAAACAACCCTGAGATAGGCAGGATCCCTCCAGCCTGCAGAGCAGTGGCTGTGGGGGAGGAGATAGCAAAGCACAGGAGCTGGGTCCATCCCTGCCTGAGATAACATCACAGGAACATGGCAGCAAGTTTGTCACTCACCGCAGGCGCATGAAGAGGACAAAGGCCACAAGGAGGGCCCCCAGAGAAACACAGTGGCCCAGGTAGTTGATGATGATGGCGATGTGGTAGTGCAGCTTGCTCTTCTTCTGGGAGGGGGGGGAGATGGGCAGAGGGTCAGCAGCAGCCCCGGTACCAGCACAAACCCACCTCTTCCACCACATCACCTTTGGCAGCTGCACCTCAAATTTTGGGCCCTTTTTCAGGAAGCAATTGGAGCCTACCAATGCCACCACTGTCCTGGGACAGGACAGTGGGAATGGAAGGAGATGAGACTAATGCGGGAAGGAGAGGCACCAGGCTGGTTTCACATCCCACTTGTACCAGAGCAGCTCATGGAACAATGCTGGGACATCCCAACCCATCCTCTGGGAAAACCCTGCTGGAACTCAGCTGAGCTCACTGGAATCTTACATCTTAGTTCATCCCCCATTGCCCTGGAGGTAGCTGAGAGGCTGGGATGAATTTGGGCAGCGGGAAAGTGTGAGTGATAATTGAATTAATTGATCACTCCTGCTGTTAGGCACTCATCCAATCAGTGAATTAGCAATTAAGTGAGTGAGAAAACCATTCCTGGCAAGAGATATCAGCATCTTAAATACCAGAGTTGATAGCTGCTGCAAATGAAAAACTCATATCTCTTCTCCTCTGCTTCAAGGGGTGGCTCGACTACTCAGGGGCTTGTAATTCTTGATCCCCATCTTTTTATCTCTTTCAACTTCCTAAACATCTCTTTTATTTCATTGCCAGCAGGGAAGGACAGGGTTTTCACTGAGTGCTGTTTCAGGAGGGAGGTGCAGGAGAGTGACGTGGCTGATCTGTACCCAGAAGCCCTGGGGACCTCACACTGCCAATCCTCTTGGATTTTTAATGGCAATGGAAACAGGTATGGCTTTATTTCTGATGGGGAATAAAAATGGAAATCAAGATTTTGCCACATGCAACTTTATCACTGGGATGCTATTGCATGCTCAGCCCTCAGCTGCCATGGGCCATTCCTGGCCTGGATGCTGTTGCCTTTCAAAACTCTGTCTGTCTATTGTCCTCCTGCAAAGAGCCCGGGGACTCTTAAGCTCCTACCTCTTCACTGAGGATCTCCTGGCACTGGGAGTAGTTGACACGTGCTGCCCAGCTCCCGTTCGCGAGGCATTCTCTGTACCCATTATCTGAAAGAGAGGATGCCCATCCAAGGGTTAACACAGCATGGGGTTGGGCACAAGCATGTGACCTGATTGTCACTAATGTGGGGCACTGGCATCAGGCCAGTGGCAGCATCTGCTTTTGAAGGCAGCTCAGCTCCTGCCTTGGTCACAATAGCAGAACCAAAATCCTTGGAATATTTCAGACCCACTCAAGAGCTCTGCACCAGCTCTGCCCTTGGCACTGGGGGACCCCAATACCTCCTCACCACACACAGGGAAGCAGCACTAGATAGACTCTTCCCTTTCATTCTGCTATTTGCTTGGGTGATCATGTGCCAGCCCACGATCTCTGCTGAGATGGCAGCACAAAGTTTCACTTCTCTCCCTGAATTAGGGACTTTTTTGTCTCCCAGCAAGGAAAGTAAGTATCAAGGCTAATTGGGAAGAAATGGCCAAGGTGCCTCTGTGATTGGTGTCAGCGTGGGGTGATGTCTCACTGGGGTGAGACTGGGCTTCCATTAACGGGAGACCATGAGCCTTGTCAGGGTGATGGGATGGGAAGGGCTAAGAGACAGGCTCAAGTCATGATTAGTGCAAAGAGACTCTGACAGTGACACAGGAGGCACCACAAAGCAGGGGCTATGTTTCTGTGCCATCCTCCATGGCTGCAAGAATGTTCAGGATGGAAAAATTATGTTTTTTTGTGAGAAGCAAGGCATTTCTTTAATCAAAAACAGCACTTGGGTGGTCAGAAACCCAACCTTATACTAGGAACGACTTTGGGCACTTTTTATATGCTATTGCTTTTCCTCTACTCCCAGCATGTCACTGGCTGTCACTTCCAGTGGCAGTGCAGCCACCTGTGCCAGGAGGGGATGAGACTCAAAGTCCCCCAGTCTTTGCGCAGCTGGGGGCTTCAGCTCCAGCTGAGTACCACCTCCTAGGGCAGGATCACTCCTCTGCCTTTGTCCCCAAGATCAGCCCTCTCCTCCTGCCAGGGGGACTTGCTTATAAAGCTGCTTTTCTGAAACAACCCTCCCTGAAATCTGGGGTCTGAGGTGCTGTTTTCTTTATGGTTGATGAGCTTTGTTCCCAGAGGTGTATTGTCACTTGTGTTCCAGAACCCTCGCCTGCTGTGTCCCCAGCACTGCTGCCCCTCTTACTGGTAGTGTTATACCGCACACCGTAGAAGAACTCAGGGCAGGGCCGAGCCACCAGCTGTCCCACTGCGCTCCGTGGCCAGCATGTGCCGATCAGGTCCACCGAGGCGTTGCACTGCGGACCTGCAAGGACGAGGTGCGCAGGATTAGCAGAGTTCTGTGGGCCACCATGGGCTACTTCCAGGCTGTTGAAAGATGAGGATTTGCCTGGAGAGCTGGGGCTGCCGGATGAGATGATGAATCACCACAAGCTCAGTCCCCAGAAAACCCTCATGGCAGACACAAAATGGGGGCTGTGCAAGACTTGCAAGGGCTGGTTAAATCATCATGGCCATGACTATTACTCTGGTCCTGTCTGAACTACTGGGCTAAGCCCAGTTCTGGCACAAACTTGGTTTTAGACCTGGCTTCCAAGTCCATTTGAAGTTCCCTGACTCTGGTTTCCCAGCCATGCTCCTTTCTTCAGCCATGACTTGGGCATCTAGCCCCACAACCAATAAGCCAGACTTGCTCGTCTTCAGTGGTGCATCCAAGTCTGGTTCTAAGTCTCTCCAAACATCTCACACTCCTGGCTGCAAAATCTCCTTCCCAGCCATTCCCGTTGGTCTTTTCCAGTCTTTCCCGGGTAGAAAACTCCAAAGCTGCTGCTATTTCAGATTTCAAGGATTTGTGTGCTTTTCCCAGCTACACAAGTGTGCTAACGTAGGCATTAGGTAGGCCAGATTGCAGGCTTTTTTATGTGTAATTTGTGTATATTTAGAACAACATGTACTGTAGCTGAAAACGTCCCTGCTCCATCTCACAGTGAGGTCAGAAGCACAATGGTTGCAATATCCATATACTGCAATCCAAGAGAAGCAGAAAATAGGTGAGCAGGAGATGCTGGAAGGGGCAGAGTTCAGTCCAAACCACTCCTGGGTACCAGAGATGTGCTGCTGGCATAGAGATAGAAATTGCCATTTCCTAAGACAAAACACCCCAATTCACTGCTCTTTGGGTGCAGGAACACAGCGTTTCCTCTCCCCCGGATTTGTGGTGGTTATTTGAATGTCTTTCAAAAAAATTCCTATGGATGGAGCTGGCTAAAGAGTGACCAAAGGAAAAAAAGCAAAATACTGTTGATGATGATGAAGGTTTTTATGGAGGAATATTTGTTTTCATTGAGTATCTGAAAAATTGGCTCCTTGTTGTTTTGCGATGTTCTCAGAGAAAAGTTTTCAGGGCTTTCAGTGTCTTCAAGTATCTTAGCAAGGGAAAACAGCTTCCAAGCACGTGAGCTGGAGAAGCATCAGAGCATGGTGAGTGTTACCTCTGCCTTCCATATCTTGTAGGGAGAAATTAATTTTAACAATGAGCTTTGCTTTTAGCTTTGCTAATGTGTGGGGTTTCTGTGGCAACCTTCCCTTTAAGTTAACTGTTTTAAGCTTGTATTTTGTAGGAAACAAGGTGCCTTTTATCACGTGTGCATCTGTGCCTTTCTGCATCCATTTGAATTTGTTAAAGCTCCTTTGTTGTTTTTGACCCAAATTTGACAGAGAAATAGAGGGTCACAGTTAAAAATTTTATTATAACATTCAACCATGCAAAGAAAAAACAACCAGTAATTACTTGAACTAAGGGCAAAGTTAAGTTGCAAGTCTGTTAGCCACCAAGGTAGGAAGCTGTGTGAATGTCTGGAAGAGGAAAAGCTGCACTTGGAACAATGCAGCAGAGGAAAATGGGCCTTGCAGATTATTAATGGTCATGGCAGGTCATGCAGCTATCACAACCCTCCCAGGGACTGGTAGGGCTGAGCACAAACTCCATTTTCTTTACATCCTCTTTTGCCTCAGTTTCCCTCCTTCACTCCAGGGTCTATTCTGGGGGACAGACAGAGATTGCTTAGGGAGGACAAACAGGAAGAATGAGTAATTAAAAGCCAGCAGGACCAGAGAACAACAGATACTCTCCACCAGCAACAGCACCTCCACAGATTCTCACCAGATACTCTCCACCGTAAAACAAACCCACATCAATGCCATTAATAACCAAACCCAAGAGAGACTTGTGGAAATGATGTATCCAGACAGAGGTACATCATTCTGTGATATGTCTGCTCAAGGCTGGATTTAATATCTCCACCTTTCTCCAAGGCACTTGGTGGGATGCTGCTTGGCCCTCCCATTAGAGCATGACAGGATCCCACCAGACACCAAACCCGGTGGGTCCCACCAGTCCCATCAAAGGGAAGGTGCACCAGCATATCCTGGAGCTCAGCAATCCTCGTGCCATGGGTAGGGGTAGTGCTGTGATGTGACATTGGGGTCTGGGGCTGTAGTCACATGAGGAGATGCTCAGCCAGGTTGTTGGATGCTCCTGGACTTCTCCCTGTGCAGCCACTGGCAGCATTTGGAGCTCTGTCCCACCAGGTTTTCATCTAGTGGATGACTGTAATATTTTTCTAGGCTCACACTGCGAAAGGCTTGATGAAGAAAAGCTGCAGAAAGCAGATGCTGCTCTTTCTGCTCTCTCCAGCATACACAAAAGAGAAAAGAAACCATCCTGATGGGGAAGTGATAAGTAAAACAGTGAAGACAAAGAATGACATGAGGGCTGCAACATCCCCTTTTCCCAGCAGGGCTTTGTGCTCCAGCTCCCCCTGAGTGGCTCCTGGCTCCCAGCATTTAGAGCACTGCTTAGCATGCGCTAAATGATATGTATCAGTACTATATGGTTCCCTGCCTGCTTGGCACCCATCCGTGTTGGCAGGGGGACTGTTCTCCAGGTTCTGCACATGAGTGCTCAGGCTTTTCAGCTCCATTGGCTGCACAGGTTTGTTCTTTGCAGATTTACAGCAAGAAAGGTCAGTGAATTTCCTACCTACACTCAATCCCCCTAATTTGGCTTCTTCCCACACAGAAACATGGTGTTCGGAGGAGGAAGGAGTGGGCCCTACTTTGAGATGGGAATGTGGCACAGGGGAAGTTGCTCCAATCCCTTCTCAGCCTGTTACCTTTGGATTGTGCTGCTCTGAAGCAATATAAAGCATTCACTTTCTTCTGAAGAAAAAATTTTCTGTCCAGGGACTTACACTGAGACAACTATATCACAATAACTATCTCGGGATAACTGTAGCAATATCCCATCTGTGTCTAGGAAACATCCTTCTCCAGCCTGCTCCCACCACTTGCAGAGGCTTCCAAGATGTCTCTGAGCTAAAGCCATGGAACCGTGTGACACCCGGCAGGGTAAAGCTCTCCACTCCCAGCTAATCTGCCAAAAGATTTTGAGCAAATTTAAAGAGGATGGAGCACATTTATCCTGGTCCAGCAGTACCAGACATGTGGCCACAGTGCTCTTTAAGCTGGTGTCAGGAGGTCTGAAGTGTTATCATACCATCAAGCCATTGCTGGGATGTTTTGAAAAGGAGTAAAACAAAGGTTGTGCTGATATAACTGTGCTGGTAAACACATCCTGCTTTACACTGGGCAGAACTGTGCACCACCACAATGCCCCAGTTTGCTGCTGTGCACAGACATGTCTCTGAAGGGTGGAAGGATGAAGCCTCTGCAATGCAAAGGGGCCAGGAGAGATGGTGGAAATCTGAACTACAGGCTCATTCCCGTGTCTGGGAATGATGGGGTTATTTATCTAAGGTACCTCAACAGCCTAACAGCTGAAAGTTGTTAACTTCTGTCACTACCTGTCCTGAACTCTTCTTCAACCATAGTTATCTCTGTCCAGCCCTGATGTCCTCTGTGATCACATTGCTGCTGCTGCTGCTTTGAGCCTCTGGCTCCCTGAGAGTGTCCCCTGCGTCTCTGCTGCAATATTTGCATTTGGCAATCAGGGCTTCATCTCCGCATCTAATCAAAATGCAACTCACTGTGATGTCTGATGCATCAACTGCAAAATTGCACAAAAATCTCTTTATCCCTCCCAGGCAGCTCCACGAGAGCCGTGAATAAGAAAGACCCATTTCACACTTTATTGCCTCAAAACAAAGTCCTTTGGGGGATGCTTTTACTACAGGTGCTGAGGTGCCAGGGAGGGGTGGCTGGGTCCAGCTGCGGAGGAAGTTTCTGAAAATACTTTCATGTGTAGTGATAGGACTTGTAATTCTTCTAGCAGTTTTGCCATGCATCTTTGTGTGCATTCGGCGAGCCATGAACAGAACAGTAAAGCAGATATTCTTAGGTGTTAAATGCTTGAGTAGCACCTTGAGGCATTGAGGGAAATGGCACTGGGGAAAAATTTATATTAACACGGGGTAGAAATTGGGGTGGGGGAGCTGTTTGTCTTCCCTCTGAGCAGGAGTTGGTGCTCAGCATGGCTGGGAGCAGCTGTGGCTGCCTCAAAGTAGATCCTTGCTTACATTCTACCTCCAGCACTGCTTTTGGTGGCACTGGGGGCTTCTGTTTACCTTTGTAGGACTCCACTCCTTAAAAAATCCCCAGCAATCCTCCCAAGCATTCAAGTTCCATGATCCTTGATGTAAAATAATTACCCAGGCTAATTAAGCATTATGATAACTATGGGTCTTTGTAATAAATTTTTGGCTTGTTGCTATTCACCATCACTGACTATCCCCTTGGGTCTTTGCTGCTGATCTGGAGAAGAATAAATAAAAGGCACCAAACCTAGTTTATGCTGTTGGTATCTCATGCGTCTTCTCAATGTTGTCACTTAAGATGATCCATGTACAGCTTTACAGCATATATATGTATATACATATGTATATAATGTAGTGGGTTGTGTTTGGGGCTTATCTTGTTCTCGTGACATGAACCACAGAGTGTTTGGAGTTGTGCTATAACCAAGCATGGCAGGAAGTTTTTTATTCCCTGGAGTTGGCTGGGATTTGGTGGTGGGTGAGTGGAACATCCAAATCCCTCCCTGGCAGAGTTTTCCCAGCAGAGCCTTCTAGTTTGGCTACAACTGAACAGTCTCTGGCAGTGACTTCACTGCATCCAGTCCAAAGTACAGTTTAACTGCTGTAGCTGGTGCTCACACTAGGATGTGCCAAGACATGGTTTCCTACTGGAAAACCTCATCATCATCCCTCCTCCACCACAATACAATCTATGAATATCAGTGAGTTGCTATTGACATCCCTGTTTCCCAGATGATGGAGCAGAATGGCCTTATTGACACCAGTATATATTTAAACCACCAGAATTTTCTATTTACATGAGAATTTTGTTTCCCAAAACTGCTTAGTACCATGTCTCTCCTTCAAGTCCCTGCCTAGACTCATTTCTTCATCTTTAACCCTTGCTCAGCTCCTTTATTAATGTTTCTACCTTGCTGGGAGAGATTCCAGAGACTGAAGAGAAAAGAGTCCCTGATGTTAATTTGACCTTTATGAATTTGAATTCCAGACTCACCCCAGGGGAGTTAGTGAGTGAATAAAAGAGCAGTGTCACACAGGCTGCCGCAGCAATGTTAGCACTTTGGGAACCACAGTGGGTAGAAAGACTCTTGGTCAAATTGTCACCTGCTGTGAAAGGTGTTACCAAACTTATCTGATAGTGCCTATCAGTGAAGGCTATGTTCTCATCACTCACTGCTTTTTAGCCACAGGATTTTGCTGTATCTGGAACAATTAGATTTGCCTTATTTAATGCAAAGCTGCACTCCCTTTCCCTCTTGAAAAAACCTTCAGTTAAAATCCACAGACATTTCTTTTTTTCTGCTTAGCTTTGGTGTCATTTTTCTTTGCTTTAGGTGAACTGGCACTGGCATGAAGCATTTCCTTCCTGACAAGGAATTTTCTGCACTCACCTCTCTCTCCTGAGCACACACACAGGATTGAGGACTAGAATTCATCGTGATAACAAGCTTAAAGGAATGGATTGTGCAGCCAGGGCCAGAGGGGGATATGAGCAATTGAGTGGTAACTCCTTGGGATGATCCAGGCTTGAGAGCTACAAATGGCAAAACAACCCTTTGAGAGTGCCCCAAATTCGCTCTGCTTGAGTGGTTTCTGCTGAGCTGCTTTGGAAAAGCCTCATTATTAATTAGGAAGAGTCTTTCCCTTCTTCTCAGATTCACCCTTCCCTCCCCAGGGAAGCAGTCCTGCAGCTGCAGGGAATACTTTGCCCCCGTGGATGAAATGACCTTGTCCCTCCCTCGTGGGTTTTGCGACAGGGTGAGAAGCAGCTGCACACAGACCCCAGGCAATTGAAATCATCAGCCAGAGAAATCCGTGGTCTGAGTCAGTCCATGGGCTGGGAGCACCTATCCCAGACAAGGGATGCTGATCCTCATTGTGTTCCTTTTCAAGCCTAATCTGAGACTTTATTGGCTTGCAGATGTTTGGGGGTGCAGCTGACCTGACTTTCTGAATGCACCACACTGACATCAAGTCCAGCCTGATATTCCTTCTTCACTGCTACTGCGGAAGGCAGCTTTCTGATGGAGCATCTGGCTGTGCCCCTGTGTCCCAGTCCCAGGCAAAATCAGGAGCTCACTGACAGGAATTTTTGCTGGATACCTAAACTATCAAGTTGGAGCATCACAGTGAGCCTGAATTCCCAGGGATATCACCCTGCATTGAGGGCTTGAAGGAAGATGGGTAAAATCATGGTGATAAGAGGGCAGGGCAGGAGAGCTCTGTGAGGCTCAGGTGCTCCATGTCCTGGGATAAGAGTTTGCATGACCTGTACCCTCTGAGCCTGGACAGCATCGCCTCAGTGTGCCATCACCGCACTGCCATGACAGACTTTTCCAGCTCAGTGAACATGCCTAGAGAGTGCTGGCACCCTGCTAACATCCCTGTCCAGCCACATATCCTCCTTAAAACAAGAGATTAAGGGACTGGTGACGCAGGAGAGGAGGAGAGCCCATGCTGGGCTGTGTTTCGGTGGAGGGATGCTGCACACAGGCACGAGGCAGTGCCTGTCCATGCATCCAGCAGATCCCCTGCTGAGCCACGCTCTGGGCGATGGCTGGGCTCATGTTATCAGCATGTGTCATTTCCCAGGGGTTGTGAAGACATTAACAAATTAAGTCTCAGGGCCCTGCTGCAATTCTCATTAGCATCATCCTAACAACTCTTCCTGTTAAACAGCTCAAATCAAAGTTTCCAGTTTAGTAAATATTCCTCCATAGGAATCGCTGTCTCCATCAGGCAGGGCCTAAATGGACCCCAAGGATCAGGGCTGGTGCTGAACTCCACTTCCCAAGCAGACATAAGACAATTAGTTTTACCTCTATCTCTTGTTCTAAGTCCCCTTCTCCAGCTGGAAGTGGCTCTCACATGTGCCAGCCCCATCCAAATTAATGACTTGCTCAGAAATTGCAGGCTGGTGTAGAGATTTGCAATTTAGAGATTTTCAATTTGCAAATCTGAAGCCTCATGTTCTCCCCTCTGCCAGGGAGATGGACACCAAGGTGCACTAAATCCTGCTTGGAATCATGCTGATAAATTCCCACTGAGCAAAGCCCAATCCTTGCAGAAACCAGTGCTCAGTGCTTGAGGATGGTGGTGATTCCAGGGCAATGCATCAGCAAACCACTTCAGAAATTCTCCCCCCTTTCTGATCTCTCCCCAGGGCTTGGGAGGTTCCAGCAGTGTGTGGAAAAGGCCACATGGAAATTGGCCACAAAAGCTGAGCATGAGGATTCTCTGGGACCTGCCTGCTGCCCTGGGTTAGGGTTTATCACAGCTTAACACAGCCAAGGACAGTCCCTCACTGAGCAGAGTGATGAAACCTTCAAGAAGCAAAGCACATGAGTAATGACCAAATTTCTTGTCTGACCAGACATCCAGGCATTGCCATTCCACAGGCAGCTTTGCTGTCCCCTGGCTTTCTGCCTCCTGTGGGCTTGGGAAGCTTCTTGCAAGGCAAGGTAGCCTGGGTTTGGCCAGACTGGTGCCAAGATCAGCTGGTGCCAAGATGGGATTTGTTGAAAAGGAGCTGTTAATGCTGCTGTTAATGGGTGGTGGGCAGCCATCCCTCAGCTTTGGGTCCCCATGGCCATCCCTCATTGCCCAGTCCTGTGGCCACTTGTCAGTGCCCAGTCCCATGGCCATCCATCACCCTGATGGAGAGTTCCTTGGTTCTCGCTCTGATTCTCATTCAACCATGGAAAATCAACACTGCAGCATCCCAGAGCTGGGGAGGACTTTTCTCCTTGTCCTTGTCTTCTGTGAGCTCCACTCCTCACACTTCTCCTCCCCCAAAACCTGTCACTGAACCACACCTGTCACTGCTGAGGTGACATCCAAGTCACATCCTGAATATAGGCTAAAAGCCAGTTTTGGCACAAGCTCTGACCCCATTGGATCAAACCCATGTACAATGTTGAGTGGGAGTGGGTGATCCATGACCCTGCTGCTCCCGCCCATCAGGCCTGAGCCAGCCCTGGCCATAGCCATGTTCTCAGAAGCTCTTTATGACTGGTGGCCTCCCAAAGTGCTCAATGGCACCTGTGTGGGAGTGCTGGGGGGATGAAAGTTTGCTGATCTCAGAGCCACGGTGGCCACACAGCACTGGTGACGCGGTCTCCACAAAAAGTCAAAACCTCCAGTCATCATCCCTGGGCAGAGGAATGTAGAAGGCAGGAGGACATAGGGGCCAAAGTCTTGGTGTCCCGAGGCATGGCATAGAACAGCCAGCCAGCCAGCCCTGATGTCTCTTTGTCTGCAAACAGACATTTATCTTCTCTATTTTCATCTCCTGAGATCTGCATCTTCTACCTGCCTCCACTGTCACCCTGCAAGGGGGCTGCAGCAGCACCAACAGAGGGCTGTGATGCAGCGTCCACACATCCCATCTCCTCAAAAAGGATCCATGCAGCAGCAGATGAGCCCAGAGACACCTTTGACACCCTCTTCCAAGCACTGGATCCCCAGGGCGTGACTTGAGTGGGCTGGGGGACACTCACCAGTATGGTTGGTGACAGGCAGCAGGCTCTCGCAGTACTGCTCCTGGATGGAGGCTGCAGCCAGGCTATCCCAGAGGAGAAACGCCTGGATGGGGAGAGAGCAGACAGGGGTGGGGTTATATGTGCAAATACTGCTTCCCCATCCAAATGCCTCCTTGGGTCAGATCTGGGCTTGCCCATGTCTGGGTAAGTACCGCCCCCAAAGCTGCACAATGGACATGTACCATTTTCAGGATGGTTTCCTAGGGAAACTGTGCTTATCTGAGCCCAAGGCTAGGGGATTGCTCTCTGTTTTCCACCCAGTGATCCTCTCCTGCCTCAAATACTCCCCTCAGCAAACCCTCCTGGAGCCCCTACTGAATCGTGGAACCTCTGCTATTTATAACTTTAATCAACAGTTTTGGGTTTAGCATCTTTCAATCCTGAGAGCAGACAGGGGAAACATGATGAGCCTGACATGATGCTTGGATTTTCAATCCCTTACTGAAATCACAGCCTTGTAAGCTGTCAGTGGGAAGATGTTCATACACGTCCTTAAGGAGATCTGATCCACAGACAATCAGCTGTGGCTAAAGCTAAGCTCTGGCTTTTTTTCAGGAGAACTGTCAGCAAACACCATTGAGTTGGAAAGCGCTGACCATGATCTACTCAGCTCTGCCAAAATTTTGCACAAGGAGCTATTTTGGAAAAATGATGATTGAATTATTGTGCCTTTGCAGGAGTTTTGGGGAAATTTAAAAGTGAGAAAGGCAATTGCCAGGATGAAGAGATTGCAAGGATGGCAGAGGGATGGTGCTGTTGGTCTCACAGTTCACCAGGGTGCCAGATGAGAGAGGGAGGGGACTTGATATTCTGCAGAACACAGATTTCTACACAAGCAGCTGTCCTCTCTCTCTCCAGCTCAGAGAAGAGTAACACAGGCTGCTCGCCTCTGCTCCACTGGCACTAATGGTGGATGAGGCTCAACTCCGCTTCTTTCACCTTCAATGACTAACCAAACCTCCTGGAGAAAAGTCGCTGATTAACAGACAGAGCTGCGCCCCAAAATACATCGCATACAGAACCCTTGGGAAACAGCCCTGAGCCTGAAGGCAGGAAGGGCTGCAGCTCCCCTGCTTGCAGGCAAGCTCCCAGCTCCTCGGGGACAACCACCTCGGCCTTCCCCATGAGCCAGCGTGATTCCTAGTGTCTAGTTCCCCCCTTCCTGAGTGCCATTTACTTCCCAAACTGCTCTGAATGGGGAGAAGACATTCTCCTCTTGCCCTTGAGCCACAGAAACACTGCCTGCTCTTGCTGGCACACCCAGCCATCCTCATGCCTTACCAAGGCATTAGCAGAATTTATTCAGACAGAGAGACAAGCTCAGCACCCACTTGTTCTTTTCCAAACAATTGTTTACTGCCTTGGGAAGCTGGTTTTGACAGCAAGAGGGATGTCAGGCAGACGTATAAATGGAGCTGAGAATAGCTCCCTTGTGACTACTCCAGATGGCACAGGGTATCCGGCAGCTCAACCCTGCGCCAGTGCAGGAGCTGCTCGGAGCTCCTGGGTGGTGGTCCTGCAGGAGCCCACCACCTCCTGAGTCTCCTTTCAGAAAGCTGAGACCACCCAAGCTCCCGAGAGGGAAGAATCAAGGTGTAGGGAGTTTGCTCCCCTCTGTGTTGATGCGCACAGCTGGTGCCCACCACACCTGGTGGCTCTTGGCATGGGCAACTGGGACAGAGGGTTTTGCTCAAAAGATGGCTGGGATGGTTTGTCTACCTGAACAGGCTTTCAAGTGTTAATTGGATGTGTTTCTCCTAATCCCAGCCTGCTCCAGGCTGGCAGAGCCCGTTCTCCTTCCAGACACAGGGAGAGGTCTTGGCGCCGAGCAGCACATGGACCAAGCCACAGCCAGAGAGGGGTGTAGATGGAGCAGTAACTGGCTCTTTGCAGGCTTTGTAAATGAGCTGAAACAGCTACAGAAGGAAGAAAGAAATGAAAAAAAGGATCCCCAAAACAGAGCTAATACTAAGAGCTTTTTTTACCAGGCTCTGAGTCTTGTCTCACTGCAGTGTGGCCAAAGCTCTTGACAGAGGCTGAGGTTTTGTCCCACGCCTGTCAGCATTTTGAGGGAAATAAGGGGGGATGGTGGCAGCTGCAGGGGGATTTACCCCAATGAAAAAATTCTTATCTGGCACTTGCTGTTCACTGTCTTATCTGTTTTGTTCTTTGTGGGTTAGTGCAAGCCCTCCCCATGCTTTTACAGAGAGAACAGGTCAAAGCTCCGTCCTTGAAGAGCTTCAGCGTGCCAGAGCATCGCTGCTCTGTAAGATGCCACATGGTGCCCAGCAGGGCCCAGCCTGGTTGGGCTGGAGCCAAGCTCACCTCAAGAGCCCTGACACGGCAGTAGGTCGTGCCCGGGCCAGAGAGGGACTGTGTTCCTCCACCCTCCAGGTCCTGCCTTCACACAGCTATGGCAGATCCTGCTCTGCAGGCAGGAACCTCTCTGTGACCTCTCTCAGCCTGCCAAAATCCTGGAGAGCTTCAGCTGAGCCCTCAGGTGTCCAGGAAGGAAGGCAATCTGCTCCTCTGGAAACAGCCGCTTTGCACAGTGCTCCCAGTTAGCCTGGGGAGCTGCTCCCACAGGGTTGGATGATGGTTCTGCCGGGAGCTGCACAGGCCCCATGAGTGCCTACACTGGCAGCAGCTTCTTCGCCATCAGGAGTCACCATTGTCTCCCCTGCTGCTGCCTCAGCATCTGCTCAGCTCCCTTCCAGGCTCTGTAACATCGTGTTTTATACAAAGGGATGGTTCTGGTTTAACCTTGGAACTCATGGAGCACCAGCTCCTTCCTTTCATCCTCACATTTTCTGTAGCAGGATCAGCCTCCCCAGTTCTCCCTGCACAGCTCAGACACCAAAACCTGACACTGCTCCCATGTTTCCTGCATCCCACACACAGCAAACAACTGCTGTGGTTAGTGTTCCACCACCCACCACGCCAGGGTTGTCCCAGAGGGGATACTGAGGCAGTGAGGACCACCTGTCTCAGGTCACTCAGGCTGTGTGGCACCATGCAGGGCAGATCTCTCCAATCTGGACACACTGGGTCTTCTTTTTCGAGCTGTTACTGTGCCTGTGAGCGGACAGGGTGGCAGGTCCCCTGGGCCAGGAGATGCAGCACAGTGGACTAGAAAGTGTCAGCTCATCAGCACTGGGAGTCTGGCTGCTGCTGTGGGGGGTGAGCAGCACAATCACACACACATGGCGTCAGTCTCTATGACCTGCCACTGACCTGGCAGAAAAATTCAATTAATAACAATTAGGAATTAACGTCCCCTTGCGGTGCTTTTGCTCTCCAAAGCAATCCATGGATACTGATTAATACATTCACATCCATCTGCAATATCACCCCTTGCACTGTGCTACCCAGAGACAAGCATGTGTCCCCCCTCCCGCTACAATGTTGCCACGAAAAAGAGAGAATCTGCATGGCAGGAAGGGCTGACAGCTCTGAGCAGGAGACAGATGGCTTGTAGCCTAATTAGCAATCCAGGAGGTCCAGTGCCCAGGGGCTGTAATTGGAGAGTGGAGCGATTAGTGGGATTGAAGCCTGGGGTGAAGCCATGGGAGACAGGGACTTTGCACAGGGCTAGGGAGGGCAGTGGAAGCAGTGGACAGTGATGGCCTCTGTGACCTTCCGGGGAGGGGGGACAGCACCAGCCATCCTGAAGTTGTCCGTGCTGTAGGGACCTCTCTAACCCATCAGTTCTGCTCCCTCGCTTGGTTGGGCTTGCTGCCCACTGCAACACTTGGTGTGGAAGAGGAAAGACCTCCTGGAACACATGGGCAGGGAAGGGCTGAGCAGCTGCTGCCCTGGACCTTTGCTGAGGTTCTCCGGGGCATTAGGCTGGGATGGAGCCTGTTCTTGGCTCTGAGCCTGCAGCAAAGGTGCCAGACTTTGGGTGTTAAATACAGCGAGTGTTAAAAGAGGTGGATGCCAACTTCAGATGGGAGAGCAGCATCAGTGGTGTGGGGAGCAGCACGTCCAGCCAGGATCGCAGCTGGAGGCTGGAGGTGGCCTGCAACAGCGACTGAAAGAGCTGCCCCTCAAATGTGCTTGGAGGTGCCTCCAGCCCCCCATGTCTCCTGCCTTCACTGCAGGGGATCTCCCTGCCTTTGTCTCCTTTGACTTCCAGGCATTTCTGCAGCTGGGGAGCTTCTTACCTGTTCCATCTTGAGGGCTTTCACTTGGAACAGTTTCATCCTCAAGTGAATTCACAAATGAAACCTCCAGGCAGTGTATCTGGTCCATGAAGGACCCTCTTTACATCTCCGTCTTAGACCTGGCAGTAACCTGCTTCGCTACCCTCAGAGTTCCTCTAAGCCCCTTCACTGCCCAACCAAGTCCCTGTTACTCCTTCATCACTTTTCCAGAGCCCCATCCCAAGCCCTGCCAGCATCAAGGCATCAAGGCAAAGCTCAGGCAAAGGAGCAAGGCTCAAAGCAAGACCCGTGGGGGGATTTTCCACAGCTGACGTTACTCAGGGGGAGAGCAGGCAGTGAGAACATCTCCATCTGACATTAAAATCTGTATCTGTGTTAAGAGGGGCAGTCCCTGTGGTGTATAGACAGGAGCTTTGGTGAGAGTTTGGAGTCTCTCTCTGAGTGTGCTTGATCCAGATCCTAACAAAAGAGTATCAATCAGGGCTAGATTAATGCCCCGTAAAAACTGATTTATGAGCAATTAAAGGTTTTCCTGGATTAAGCTCTCGTCTCCCTCACTTACCATAAATAATTCTGACTTCATTTATCTGTCAAGAAAGACATGGATTTTTAGGGACAGGTGAAAAAATGGCTAATGGCATTTGGGTGTTGGAAGCTAAAGGCATAAACAAGCTGGAGAAGGGGACACAATCCATGCAGCTTCTATAGGATCTGGATTTGCAGGGACAAATGCTGCTGAGGAAGATTGGAGTGATGGACACAAGCCTGGGGGAGGGTTGTTTTTCTAAGGCAATTTTATTAAATTCTCCTGCAGATTGTACATGTGGAACTCCTGTGCATTAACAGGTATTTTCAGTTTGGGATTGGATATTTTTACCTCCAGCTCTGTCCCAAAACCCACGTCTTGCCTGCTCCAAACCCCCTCCTTCACCTGTCACCTTTTTAGGGTTGTGCCCTGGGAAAACATCCACAATTTAATTTCCCCATAATTTTTTTTCTAGTTTATTCACATTCACAGCTCAGGAAGACTTGGCCAACACCTTTCCAGGGTGGAGAGTGCAGATTTCAGGGTAGAAGAGGGACTGTGATCTCCAAAATGACAACCCACTTTGCCCTTGGCCATTGGAATGGAGGCAATTACTCCTGGGAGTGTGACTCTGGTTAAAGCAGAGAAGGAGGATCTCTTCTATTCAGCTCAGAATACGGTTAGGGAAAAAAGGAAAAACAACAGATGGGCCCCGGGTATGTTATTCTTTCTTCAGAAAGAGCCACCCTCTCCTGAGTGACAGCTCTGAGGTGCTGGACAATGGCTCCTGGGCTCTGCTTGGTGAGGGAACCCCATGATTTAGGGGTTGATTTGTGCTTTCTTTGGGTTCAAAAATTCTTCTCACAGACAAAGCCATGGATGCAGCCTCTCTAGCATCTTCAGCTTGTGGCTCACAACAAACTTCTAGACTAACCTTGTGCAGGATTTTGGGTGAGCAGAGCTGGATTTCAGGACAGGGTTGAGCTGGTAGTGCAGGATATTTTCACTGTATTCCTATATATTCATCCTATGGTGACAGAGCAGCTATTCTGGGAACAGGCTGTGCCTTTTCCATTCACTTCTTTGCTGGAGATGCGAAACCACAGGGATGATTTCATACACAGTGAATCAACTCCAGCTTTTAAGGAAAGTGAGGACAGGAAGAAATCCCCAGGGTCAGCATGTCCTGCAAATGCAGTTCTGCATCTTATGCAAGGATTGGAGCATGGAAGGGGCAGGGGCTGTTTTTTGGGCTTATTGTTGCTGGAGATGGTCAAGTGAGAGGAGAAGGGAAATTATCCAACCCTCAGCATCAATTTCTGATTCTTCATAAAATGCTTTTGCAGTTTTATCAGCCCCACAAATGTCATTGGCTCCTGACAGAGCTGCAGGTGGACTGGTTTATTTTAATCACTTTTTTAGTTTGTTTAAATGATCTGCAGGGTGCCAGGGAGCACTTGACAGCAAGTTTGGCTACCTGTCTCCTAGTCTGTCTGTCTGACCCCCTGAGAGATGTTTATCCAGTAAAGCAATGTGGGCAAACCGATGCTAAAGTCGAGGTGCTAGGCAGGCGCATGGGGAACACGTAAACAGTGCCAGCCCAGTATCTGCAGGGGAGGTTTGTCCCTGCTGAGCTCTATGTTAGAGCTGGGCTGCTGCAAGTCTCTGCACTCAAAAGCTGGATCCTGCTGCAGGTACACCTGGCTGCAAGGATGCATTCACAGCTGGAGTTTCATGGTCCTTTAGCCCATGCTGTCACCAGGAGAGGGTTGGGACTGTTCTGAAAAAACATCTGAGTTTTGAATGCATGTATTTATAAGGAAAAACAGATAGCTTGACTGCAAAAGTGGGGGAGGGTTGTAGATTGGCTGTTTCTTTTTGGAGCCAACTGGGAGAGACTTCTCTTTGCCTGGACTGGTTTTTATGAACCCCCTCCTGTTCCAAGCCCCAGTACAGGGGTGGTTTTGTCTCAAACTCTGGAAGACTTTGAGGACTTCTTGCTCCAGCTTCACAAGGAGAATATCCTTGGGGAACACCTGGGGATGGTGAGGGAATCCCCTGAGTCTAAGGAGCTTTGACTAAGGATGGGAGCTGTGTCTCAGCACCTTTGGGCTTCTTTTGGACCACTTTTTGCTCACTGAGGTTATCAGGAGCTGTCCCCTCACATGGCTGCCCCCACCAGAACATGACCTTACTGCACTGGGTCTGTGCTGTCCCCACATTTTGGCCAAGAAGGACCTGTGCTGGGGGAAGAGATCTTGGCCTTTCTCACCTTTATTTCTTACATCAGAGCCAAACAAAACCTGAACCAAGGAATGTAACAGCAAAATAGCTCCCATAAATCCTATCAATCAGGCTTGGTGGGTTGCAGTGATAGGAGCGAGAGAGAGCAGCTGCTCAGAAGAGGAGTTTTTAGAAGCAATACCAACTAGGCAGGGGGGTTTCCTGGTGCACATCAGCTCTTCTCACCATTTAGGTGAGAACTTTGCTGGCAGAGAGATGCAGCTGATGTGTGAAGTGCACAGTTGGGTAAACAGTGGGCTGCACAGCTGGCAGGGTACGAGACATAGCGGTGCCAATGGGGAGGCCTCTCCTGCCACTTTACCTGTTGTTTTAACTCTGCAGTCCCAGCTGGGCCACTGAGACACCATTCTGCAGCCAGCCAGGCGGATTTGCTCTTTTACCCCTCCTTGACACAGAGGCTTTATCAAAAAACCTGATCATTTTGTTTCACTGCCACTACAGGCTTGTTCAAATAAAATTCAAGATTTCACAGGAAACTCCTTCATCTCATTTGCCTGAGGTTTGGGATTTAAACAACCTTTGGGCTGTTAACGTTTCCCTCCTTGATAAGCTCTCAAGGAGGAGGAATATTGCTTATGACAAAGCATTTGCATATTGTGCAGAGATGCAAAATTAGCAGTGGCTATAGTTCCACAGTGAGCAAATTAGAGAGAAAAAGTCTTGTGCTTTGCAGGTGCAGGGGGGGCAAAAGGAGAGGCTTCCTTAGAAAATTAATTACGGGGGGTACAACTGGGCTCTGCATTTGCATTGTCCACATCCATCACACCCCCAGAGTGGCCACCCCCTCCCAGCAGCCTGGGAAACTGGTGGTAGCTGGTTTCACTGGAAGGTGCAAGGCTGGCAGTTGCTGGGATGAGCTCAGGAAGACCTGGCTGCAATACTCCCCTCCTTTAAATGATCCTTTCACTCACTTCAGCCCCCCTCCCTGACAGGTTTTGAGCATCACGAGCTCTTGCCAAGCCCCAGTGCCTTGACTGGAGGAATTCTCCCGAGGGCCCTTTGTGTTGTGGCTCCTCTTTTTACTTTTCCCTTCAAAGAAATTGAAAAGTCACTGCGGAGAACGCGGGCGGTGCAGGGCACAGGGGTGATGGGGAGGGAGCAGAAGGGCCATTATGGAAGAAGAGGACCTAAAGCATCTTACCTGCACGAGGAGGAGGAGGAGAGCAGGACGTAGGCTGGGCACCATCCTCAGCGGCCCCTGCGCCCAGCTCCCCGGGGCATGGCTGGCAGCGTCCCCGCTCCAGCTGGGCTGCTTCTGCCGTCGGGGAGAGAATCCACAGCGAAGGAGCGTGGCGGGTCCCCGCGGGAATGCGCGGAGGCTGCGGGTCCTTCTGCGTCCCGGTCCTGCCTTTTATAACCTCTCTGCAGCCGGTCCTCCAGCTGCCCACCTTGTAGCTCGCCTGGCGATGGGCTACGTCCCCCCTCACCAGCCTCCCACTCCCCCTTCTCTCCCTCCTCCTCTTCCTCCTCCCCTTTTCTTTCCTCCACCTCCCTGGTGCCTTCCAACTCTATTTGATTTTTTCCCCCTTTCTCCTTCCCTCCCTCAGCATCCACAGCAGCAGAAACTTCCCACCGGCCCAGGGACCGCCCTCCCGGCTCTCCTTGGAGCGGGGTTTATCCTCTCCACCCCATCTCCTCTCCACCCCACCTCTCCTCTCACTCCCATCGTGCAGACGCTGTGGGGACTCTCCTGTGGAGCCTGGGGGATTCCCTTTTGTCTGCAAAGGTCTTGTGGCTGCAATTTGTCGGGGATGAGGGGGTGAGTGGGTATTACGCATTTGGAGATTTCACTCCAGGGCTCTGGCAGAGGAACTGGGACAAGGCGAGGTGTCCCCCGCCGGCCTTTGCAGCCCCTTTGCAAAATGGATGGTGAGCACGAAGGGAGGGCAGAGCCCCTTTTCTCTTCCACAGGGATGGGGTGGAAGGGGTTTCAGCCCTGCCTTGTGAGGGAGATGCTCCTGAGGGAAGAAATGTGGGGGGAGTGCATGCAGGTCCTTCACAAGGCGGGGCCGTGCTGGGGGTGTTCGATCATAAGGGCGGTCCCGGAGGAGGTGGAGGTGCTGCTGGCACCGTGTTTTGTCCCATAGGATGGGTGGTGGGAGGGGCAGAGGTGATAGGGCAGGAGCACGGGGGTCTTGAATTGATAGAGAAAGGGGAGGACAAGTGTCCTGGGGAGGGTGGGGGACAGTGGTGTGGGAGAGCCTGGATGATGCTCCTGAGGTCTTAGGTAATGACATTTTCCTTCTCCCCCAGCATAACCCTCAGGCTTTAAAGGGTCTCCTGTCATACCTCAGTGTCCCAGCTCCTGCCGTCCCCAGGAAGGCCTGGTCTCCTGGGGAGGGATCCCACACACCCCTGTCTCTTGGGGATGCCATGGTCACGATTGGGTCCATTCCTGAGTTGGATGAATTTCTGGCTGGGTTAAACCTGCTCCCCCATGCCAGGGAAATTTCAGAGCTTGCCTTCTGTACCCACTGAGTTTTAGAGGGGTGCCCCAGCTGTGGGTGCTGCGCCTATCCTGGGAGTGAGCCAAGCTCCATCAGCCCGAGGTGAGCTGGAGCAGACAGCCAGGCAACACACTGTGCTTCCTTCGTTCCTTGAGGAAATAAGGATCAATGAGGAGTACTGCTGGGAGGGGGATGCTGGAAAACATTGCCATGGGACCACTATCCAGGGGCATGATATTTCCCTTAGCTGATGATGGTTCATCCACTACCAGCCTCTCACAGGGTGCTGGATCACCCTCCCAACTGCAGCCTCTGCCTCTGGGAATGGCTGCAGCGGGTTGCAGATGGATCAATAGGAGGGCAGTGTCCCTTGATTAATTCACGGCCACAGCCTCCATCCATCTTCACTGAGCTGCTCTTTGTCTCTGCAGCTCCTGAGAGGGCAGGAGAGGATCAAGGTCCTCCCTGAGCTGTGAGACCAAGGCACAAGGATTAGCCAGGGCTGTTCCCCAGCATGTGGGGGCACCCAGTGACCCATCCTGGCCCCCAAAGTGTAAATGCTTCCAGCCCAGTAATTAAGGGGAATAAACAACACAAACATAAATTTTCTGGCATTAGCTGGGTTTAATCAATTGTGTCACTGCTTTGGCAAAGAAGTCTGAAAATATATAAAACTCTGGTAAATTCAGGAAACCTTTTGTTTCTGAGGTCTCTTAACATCCCTCCCGTGACAAGGATGGGATGAGACAGACTCCAGAGCCACCCTTGTGTTACCTTTCACATCAATAAGCCCATGAAAAATGCAAAATTTTCTAAAAATGGCTTAAGAAAGCTCCCAATAACTTTGAGCAGCCTGGATTCAACTGTATGCATCATAGGATCATGGAATGGTTTGAGTTGGAAGATCATGTAGTTCCAACCCCCTGCCATGGGACACCTTCTACCATCACAGGTCTAGGGCACAGCTCCTGGTCACAAAACACACTCTGGTTTTGGAGACTGCTCTGGGCTGCACCCAGGGGACCAAAGGGACCTTGCAACGGGAAGCACCAGAGACCTCATTCCCACACCAAGACCAAGGATCTCAGCCTCTCCATGGCCACGAAGTGGGACATGTGGGATGGCCATGCTCTGCTCAGGTGCCCACAGTGTGAGGTGATGCAGGGAAGGCAGAAGTGAACACTATTTTTAGTTAAGGAATTTGTTCCCAGGGACATGAAGATAATTCCTTCCCCATATATCAGGGAAAAGGCTGCAGTGCTGTTTGAAACACCTAATTGAGGGGATTTATAGTAAAATGCAACTTGTCAGATGTGGCAAAGGAAAAATAAAACAGTCCCTGAGACAAGGAAATCAGTCCATTTGTCATGGTTAATCTCAAACTGCTTGGTACGGCACAGAGACAAACGTGGGAGATGGGTATTAGGGATGGAGACATTGAAGAGAGATATCAGGTCTCCAGGAAGGAGGGAGAGGAGAGGTTTAGTCTGACTTATCTGCCTTTGGTAAATTATTATTATTTTATGTAACTGCATGTGGTTTGACAGTCCCGTTTGAGCAGCTCCATGACAGCTGCACTATGGGGCTGCTTGTGTGATTTGAACCACTTCCCTGCTCCTACCCTGTCCCTGCAGCCAACCCTCCCCTGGTTTGGGATAACTCCATGTGTCCTTCCTGCACTGTAGGGATGAGACAGGGACTGGTCCGTGCACTGAAAGGGTGCGGGGAAATGTGTCCCTGCTTCCCACATGGGGCACTGATAGCAGGGCTCTGCTTCCAGCTGGGGCATCTGTAGGAAAAAATAATCCTAGGTGTCCTGGACGTTTAGGTCAGGTTAGTGGAAGGGTAGAGTTTGGCTTCTCAGCTGAAATCTCACACAGCTGAGGTCAGCAGTGTGCCTCGATTTCCCCACCCGTGTGTTGGGACTGTTTCTTTCCCAGGAGGTTGAGTGGAGGTGGGAATGCTTGGGGTGCTGCTCAGGGGAGGACAAGCTGTCAGCTCACAGGGCTGTGTTAGCAACTGCAGGCTGAGAAAAAATCCAACCCAACATATGCAGTTTCTCCCCAGAGACTTGTTTTTTGCCCTGCTTTTAAAATTAGTTTCCAGATTTTCTGTCCTGTGTCCTTTTCCCTCCTCCTAGACCTGCACTGAGGGGAACATGCTCTCAAACTCTGCCTGAACAAAAGACAGTGGGTGCTGGGACCAGGTTGCCCTCATTCCCAGTCACCCAATCATTTGGGTATCACTGTTGTATTAGACCACTCTGTATCACCTGCTTCACCCCTGCAAGTTTCACAGCTGCTCTGAGACAAAGAGCAGAAAAGCTGAAGCCACAGCCTCGCTGAAAATATTGCAGGGAAGGAAACCAAAGATTGTTAGCAACCTCATTTAGTGAGTATTACCTTAGAGCTGGGCTGGCAGATTTTCTTGGTCTTGAAGGCCTTGTGAAATGGCTGGGTGAAGTCTGGACACTTCAGACCCCTGTTCATCCCATCAAACTCTGCTGGAGATGCAGAAGTTGACTATGCAGGAAAACAAACCAGAGTCCTGCTTGGAGATGGAAAACAGACACATGGAGCTGGGTTTAGTCTGACTCATTGCTCCATACAGCAAGTGACTGATTCTTTCATTTACACAGATAATTCCCTCCTGCCATTTCTTCTTCCCACACTGTGTGCATTGATAGCAGATCCCACATTAACAAAAACTTGGCAACTGCAAACTAAAACACGCAAACTCAAGGAAACCCACAAAGATCTAGGATCCAACTGAATTTCTCGTTTGCTTCCCAAGTTTCTCAAAAGTGTTTGCCATGTTCTTCAAATTGCTTTTGGGAGGATATGTCAGTTTTGAATAGAACAGAAACACAAAAGCTTTTGTTTTACAGCTAATTAAACCTCAAGGCAGAATGCTAAACTGATCATAATGAAAGTAATAATTATAATTTTTCTCATTAAATTTCCCAATCAGCAGTTGCCATTTCCCATCAAACAGATCACAGTGGTTTGTGGTTGGGAAAAAACTCCATGTTTTTTTTCTGGAAACTGTTCCCATCAATGCACCAGCCGAAAGTGGCTCTGTCTTCACACACTCTGTGACAGAGAGAAGCACAACCCTGTCAGCTTTGAGCCTCTTTGTGGCTGCGTCTGTTTGGCAGTACAGGGACCAATCATGATTCTGCTGCATTGGCCATGGTGTTGTTGCACAGATGTACGTGAGTTCTATGAATGCACATGGATGTACAGAGGCTCTTGCATGGATCATGGAATAAAAAGATTGGAAAAGCCTTTCAGACCATCAAGTCCAGCCTGTGCCCCATCCCCACCTTGATACCAAGCCCAGAGCACTGAGTGCCATGTCCTGGTGTTCCTTGGACACCTCCAGGGATAAGGGATTACAAACCTCCCTGGGCAGCCCCTTGCAATGCTTAATGGCTCTTTCCATGAGGAAATTCCTCCTGATGTCCAACCTGAACCTCCCTTGGCACAGCCTGAGGCTGTTTCTTCTTATCCTGTCCCTTGTTCCCTAGAAGAGCCTGAGCCCCCCGGCTGTCTCCTCCTGTCAGAGTTGTGGAGAGCCAGAAGGTCCCCCCTGAGCCTCCTTTTCTCCAGGCTGAGTCCTCCCTCTATCTCACAGAGGAATGGGAATATCCAGAGTGTTGCACTCACACCTTCGAGCATAACTCCACAGCATCGTGGACATGGACATGTCATGGGTGGTGGAATGTCCTGCAGAGATCGTGGCAGGATTTGTGGCATCTTCAGAAACAGCTTGTGGTAAAAATACCTCCCCACTCCTCAGGTCTGCAAATGCCCATCAAGGCAGGAAAGCTTCTGGATGTCTTTCAAACTTAGGTACTTACTCCCTGTAGGTTTGATGGACATCTTCAAAAGGCAATAAAATAAAACCGACAACAGATGACGCACAGGACCTCAGCACAGACAACAAAAAGTAGCAAAATAAAAATGAAATAAAATTCCAAATGTAATGTAGAATTCTATAAAAGACATCTCTGCACTGGCACAAAGGGCAGAGACTAAGTGATCTGGTGTCCTCAGGGCTTGGGAGGCCAAGCAGGACTAAGGGAAGGGATGAAGAGGACTTGGATGAGGCAGTTGCTCAGGTTGGCCTAAAGCTTTTCTGTGAGAGCTGTTGATGGGATTTCTTTAAAGGTTTCCCCTTCCTTCTCTTGTGCCTTAATTAGAGAGTGGGTTGGTGCTAAGGCACAAGCCAGCTGAAGCCATTGTGCTGGGAGTGGAGGAAAGGTAGATGGTGAATGTGTTGGAGCTGGTAGCAGCTGGCACCGGGAGCAGCCGTTCAGCGTGACAGAGACTGGCAGCCTGGTGGGGATGGAACTCCAGAGGGGATGTTTCTCTGCAGAGCTCTTACACAGCCCCAGTTCCATCTGCTTTCAGGGTGATGTAGCCTCAAACTGAACTCAGCCACTGTCTGAGGAGAGACACTTCTCCATCTTCCTGAGATGTCCCTTGGAAAACATTCACTGTTGCTGTGGATGGTGCTGGTACTAAAGGGTTTGCACATGCAGCCAAAAAGAATCTGGCAAAGTCTTGTTCAATTTGTGACGTCTCAGCCCATTTTCTTTATGTGTCTGGGTCATGTCTTCCCTGTACAATAATCTCACAGATAATCTCCTGACATTTGATGAGGCCAAAAACTTTCCACCATCTCTGTTTCTCTGGCTGTTACCAGTGTGCAGGTGATGTGGGAAGTGGTGTGAGTACCTTGTTTAATAGTTGCAGTCATAAAATAATTTGGTCACATAGGTAAAAATCATCTTTTAAATGTTTCTCTCCAGGCACATGTTAACTACGATCCTGTGGGTTCTCAGTGCTTCAGCTGGGGGCAAAGGCCAGTAATTTATTTAGGATGTCTTTGGATTTGCCCTCTTGTTCTATAAAGTCCCTCAGTCTATGAGAAGCCCAGGAATTATATATATATATATATATATATATATATATATATATATATATATATGTATATATAAAATGCTTCATCCCAGAGAATTTAAGGTTTTGGCAGTTTGCTAACTGTATTCCTCATGCATATTTTACTCCTGAGGACACCAGTTCACTTCATCTCTGCCCTTTGTGCCAGTGCAGAGATGTCTTTTATAGAATTCTACATTACATTTGGAATTTTATTTCATTTTTATTTTGCTACTTTTTGTTGTCTGTGCTGAGGTCCTGTGCGTCATCTGTTGTCAGTTTTATTTGATTGCCTTTTGAAGATGAGGAGATTAATATTTCATCAAACATACAGGGAATAAGTACCCATTGCTCAGTCAGGATTTTTCCTTCTTTAGGAATAGGTAACCACTGAGCAAGGGTCAACCAAAGGGCTGCAGTTTATTACAGGGGAAAGAGGATATCACAAAACTGCTCTGCCAAAAGTGATCCAGTTTGCACAGGGATCTATTTCTTCTTTCCTCATTTGTCCTTGGATGTGTTGTGGTGGCATCTTGTGTGCATGGGAAGTTTGTGAGTGGCAGCCCGTGGTCTCTGCAGGCAGAGAGATCTCCCACATCCAGGCTTCTGTTTGACCTCAGGCTACAGGGAATTCCTGTTGGCAGGAATAATTTTCACTAGGGAAAATGCAGCCTGGTCACACTCCACGCCTGCTGATGCAGAGCTGCAGGAAGGCCTGATTTCCCAGTTATTCAGGGCCAGCTCCAGACTGTGTGAGGTCACCAGTCCCTGCCATGGCTGGGATGTGCACTGGGCATGGACAGTCCATATCCTAGCCACCTGGCATTTGCTGTGCTGAACTGGGAGACGGAACACCATCCTAGAACCTCCCAGCACTGCAATTCCATCCAACAGCAGAGCCCTCACGGCTGCACTGACAGATGTCTGCTGCAGCTCATTCTTCCTTCCCATCCTTCTCCCCTGATTTTTCCTGCCTGCTGCACAGCTGACAGGCTCCAGGGTTTTGGGACCCTAGTGCAGGGCTGGGATGTGCAGTTTCAGCCTCAGCACCTAATTCAATCCTACAATCAATCTTGCTGCTTGTTTTACCAATTATCCAGAGAGACAGCTCAGAAAGCAGCCACATGGAAGATGGCAGGGTTGCATCTTCCGTGCAGGAAGGGAATGGGAAGCAGCTGGAGCCACTTCTGTTCCTGTGCCAGAGGAAGGTGCATTGGCAGTACTTTTACCTGTGAGCAGATGAAAGCTGCACTCAGCTCTGCCAGGCTTAGTCTGTCAGCCCAGCTTAGGAGCTTTCCAACACAACCATATCTATGCCAGAGCAGGGACATGGCCTCATGGGTCTTTTCCTACTTGGATTTTGTTGCTACAGAGGATGACTCAACACAGCTAAAGCCTCCACATTCCCATTAACTCAAGAATAAGCATCTAAATTAATTAATTTGACAAGGTTTGGGTCCAGCTTGGCATATCAGTGCTCTGGTCTGCCCAGAGCTGCCTCTGGCTGGAGGGTGTGCTCAGCTAAGGCACTGAGCAGAATTTGTCCATCTAAGGCTAAGTGAGCTGCTTGCCTTTGAAAGCTTTGCTGCTGCTATGAGGGGTGTTACTGTGTCCGTGAATTCCCCTCACATGGGAAGGAACTGGCTCTATTTGCTTTCTTGGCATGGAGGTGTTTGTGCTACTTGGCTTTACTCTGAGTCCCAAAATACTGGTCTGTGTTCACACTCCAGCTCCTGACCCTGCAGGAATGGTTACTGTCCATTTACACAGGAAAGTCAGAAAATAAAGGCCCGAAGTGACCCAAAGACATCCAACTTAAGAGGGTAAAAACCCCAAAGTGCATTTTTTTTTAAATAAAATACATGGAAATTTAGGCTTTTTAGTAACTGGGGCCTTCTAGTAGTGGGGTGATGCATTGAGCATCAGGCGAGATGCTCCCCTGAAGCTGAAGATGCCAAAACAGGTTGAGTGAGGCACGGAAATGCCCTTTGAGAAGTTCTGGTTGAGGAGATATTTTTCTTGGCACTTCCAAGGGCAGATCACAGGGGCTACGGTTACTTTGTGAGAAGCTGTCACTCCTGCTGCCCTCTAAACCTCCCAAGTATTTCCCTCTGGGAAGTCACTGGGAGCAACTCAGTTCTTAAAAGAGTGCTTGGAGCATTCCAGAGGCTTGTTAGCCAACAAAAGGTCTTTAACCTAAAATTAATAGCTGTGTGGGCAAGGCAGGGGAGCGGGTGGGGAGCCAGTTCAGACTGGGAGTGCAGTGGCTGCTTGGGACACTCACTGGAATCTTCAGAAATGTTATTTGTGGTTCTCCTCCATTCCTGGGATTACCAGTGCTGGTTTATCTTTCTGACAGCTAATCTCAGCCTAGATAGTAACAGCTCTGATAGCATCACCTACTCATCACCTTGTACAGGTTCAGGATTGAGAGAATTGTGGCTTTGCCAAGAGGTCTCTTTTCCCCCCATGGACAAGGTCAGGTCAGGGTGTCTTCCACAAGTTCGTTTTGCTCCTTGTGGAGCAAAATGCTCCTCAATGAGCAAGGGGGACGAGGAGGATGCAAGGATGAACATAAAAGACACTTGGGGTTGCTGGAGTTTAAATGGGAGACGAGTCCAGTCTCTGAGCGATGCTCTAAGGTCCTTGGTGTCCTTAGATGCTGGGTAAAGGATCTAAAATATGCCTCAGCAAAGTAAAATTTCTTGAAAGAGAAAGGCTGTGTCCTTGTCCTTGGACTAATTATGTCAGAATGGTTTCCACCAGGGCTGAATCCTCAGCTCCTCCATGTGCAAGGAGGTCAGGACACAATGAGTCTCCAATCTGTCAATGCCTCCAGGCACAGAACAGACATTTATTATCTGGTGGTACAAGTACGGGGAATGTGTGTCCTGCACTCCTAGCACACAGAGCAGAACGGGCAAGAGAAGCGATGATTTATGTTATGCTGCCAATATGCTGAGCCAGCACTAGATTCCACTGCATCGCAGCCCTTCCCAGGGCACTGAACTGCCTCCCCAGCTGAATCCTGTGTGTGTTCCAGGGGCAGCAGTTCCAGAGAACATCCTGCTCTTTGGTGAAAGAAGGTAGGTCAGGGAGCTGGTTCTCTGAAGTACCTCCATCCCTCCTCATGGGGGAGAGGACAAATTTCAGAGTTATTTGCAAGGCTCTGCAATCTAATCACACAATCATAGAATGGTTTTGGGTTGGAAGGGACCTTCAAGGGTCCTCTCATACAACCCCTATGCTCAGAAGTTAAACCAGGAAACCACGTTAGCCAAGGACCAGGAGCACTTGGCTTCAGTGGTAGGAAAAAGGGTCCCGTGCATCTTGATTATGATCAGCCCTTCTTTCCTATGGTGTCATCAGATCCGGGCTCTGCTCTGGTCCCTTCAAGTTCCTTTTATTTCATGGAAATCTCCACAAGCACTCAGCTGTGCTGTAGTTTTACTCTGCCATGAGCTTTCTAGGGCTGCAGCTCCTGTAACGGATCGGGAAGGGAAACCTTGCTGATACAGACCAGCGTTTGATTGTGGGATTCTGGGCAACAGCTCAACTAGTTTCCATCCCTAATCCATGTCTGGAAGCTGAAATCATCCCATTTCCCAATAGCAGGGCAAGCCTAGAGCCTGGATCTCCCCCATGCCATGCCCAGGGGAGTCTCTGCTGTGCTTGTGCTGCTGTGATGAAGGTGAGGGGGGAGCCTAAGCCACCAAAGTAATCATGGGGAAAGAAGTTTGTGTGATTAACCTCGTTATTCCAGCCAAAGGACCTAGAGCAGCCCCAGACAGCCTAATAGCTGCTCTGTGGATATTACCCAGCCCATCCATCTTCCATGTAATCACCAGGCTCTAGGGATGAGACAGACTGATCTATGGATATCTGCTGCTGTTTAACCAGCCTGGAACTGGGAATATTAAACACAAAATGATTTGGGGGCTGGAAAACACCATTCAGTGGGGAATAGAATGGGTTCACAGTGGAAAAGGCCTAAAGGCATTCTGGTACCGAGCATGGGAGTGGTTTCTAAAGGCACTGATATATTTCCTATAGTGAAATGACATATTTCACTTTTTCCTTTCAGTTCATTTTGTTTTAACCTTTATATCGCTTGGTGGGGAAAGGTTGTAATTTTTCACTATGGAGGTCTCCTCATCGGGACTGGTCACCTTAAAGTCCTTCTTCCCATCCCAAACAAGACATCTGCCAGATCAGATAAATCAAACCCTCAGTAAACTGAAGACTGAAGAAGGAAGAAAGTTATTAGATACAGTGGGGTAAAATCAGCTCAAGGAATGGAACAAAAGCAGAGAGTGAAGGACTGGCTGGGTTGTGAGAAAACTCTGCTGTGAAAGTAAGAGTTGTTTTCTGGATAACATATACAAACATTTCCTAAAATCTTCCTGAAAAGTAAGATCTAGTTGAGCTAATAGAAGGGAATTATCCAGAGATACTCTAGTAATACATTGTGACAAGGTCCCCCCAGCAGACAGAGCAAACGTGAATGAGTGAAAGCCGGATACTTTGGATTATCATTGGCTCTGAAATTGGGGGTGAGTGGGAGTGTTGGGTTTCAAGCTTTGATGCTTCATGAGCATTGGATATTAAGAAAGCCAGCCAGGGATCAATCCTGGCGCATGCTGGGAAGCTACTGCACATCACTGGAATCTTTGCTATTACCTGGAGGCCAATAAATCTCAGTCAGATCCTACCAGCAAAAAAGGTGGTCCTGAAGAAGTAATTTGATGCCTTTGTCGCTCTCTGTGCGCATCTCAGCATGTAGGAATTTATTTCTCCATTTCTGCTGTTTCAATAACAGCTTTTCCCTGGAGGATTCTGGAGTTGGTACCAATCTGTCTCGGGTTGAAGACAGGTATTTGCTAGGGAAAGGCAGAACCCTCCCTCAGAACCCCCCCTCTCTCCGAATTACTGAAATTAAGCGGCCTTCAGGCAAGATATGGGGAGGAATAACAGTCCTTTACTAATGAGTATAACAAGATACAAATTTTATTCATAACACAAATGAACAATAACTACGGTATTAACAACAACACCTACTACAAAGAAAAAAGAAAAAAAAGGTCAGGGACACCCCCACCCCGCGGCAGAGCCGGCAAGAGGGATGAGGAAGGCCTTGCTTCACAAACCCCGTAGGCAGTCTATAGTTGTAGATGGCTCCAGACGGGCTGCTCTGAGGAGAACGGAAGAAGCTCCAAGATGGAACGCAGGAGTTCTGGTGCAGGGATGGATCAGATGGGTCCCAGCGGGGCAAGCAGAAGCAGCAGCAGCAGGAAAAAAACCCCGGCCTGTTCTTTTCCAAGCAACCACCGCTCCCTGGAGTGTCCTTCTCCTCCCAAAAACCAACCCGGCCGAAAACCCTTCTCTTTCCTCCCCCTTCCTGGCCCGGCAAGCCTTTGTCTTGCAAATACACTTAAGCATCGGCCATCAGGTTCCCCCCCCGCAACAAATGAGACAAAAAATTCCATAACTAAAGAGGACGAAAAAAGAAAAAAAAACTAACACCCCAACCCCCCACATACCAGTAGAAGAAAAGAGGGTCTCCCACGTGAACTGGGAAACAGCAGCTTTTGTTCCATGGTGATTTACAGAAGGTTTTCTGACTGTAGGGTCTGCAGGACCACGGGGTGTTCGCAGGGAAGATGCAACCAGCAGGTCATTGGGACCAACACACCAAGGAGGGGGCATCCTTCATCCAGCTGGACTGGCTGGATTTGGATGAAATGAAGAGATGGACAGTGCACCAGAGGGCCAAAGAAATCACAGAATCACAGAATAGATCACATTGGAAGAGACCACAGTGGCTCATCTGGTCCAGCTCAAGCAAATTCAAGCATGTGGCACAGGATTGGTACAGAGGGTTCTGGAATGTCTCTGGGGAGGGAGTCTCCACACCCTGCCTGTGTGACTTGCTCCAGCCTGTGGTCACCCACAGAGCAACATTCTTCTTCATGTTCAGGGTCAATGACTTTAGTTTAGTGGCTAAAGGCAGGTTCTGCTCCAGACAAAGAGTATCTGAAACGCAGAGTCTGAGCCACCTCCTCAAAGCAGAGATGGACACAGCTGAGTGTGCCCCTCCTACACCCCCACATTGAAGAGCAGGTGAGGATGGGACAGGGGCCTAATGCTCCATCCCAATCCACAGCTCACTTTTCCAAGGACTGCACACAGTGGCTGTTGGATGTCTCACTGTAAACCAGCCCACACCACTGCATGCCAAACACTGCTCTGATGGTGATGGGGCTGAGCTTCCACTCACAGGGCTGTCCCCCAGGGTGGGCTGGGATGGAGGGAGTTTTCCCTTGCAAACAGAGTGGAGACCTGTGAGGTGAGTGTCCATAGTGACACAGAGTCCCCAGGCAGGTGCAAAGGAGAGACACTTTATTCCAAAAACTTGGTCTTTTTAAGCCATTAGCCAGTTAACTGTTACATACTTTTAAATCATAACAAACATAATTCAACTAACTACCATACACCACTATGTGAACACGTGATGTTTATGTAACATGCTTTTCTACCCCTAATTCAGCTGAGCCTCTTTCCCATAGTCCTTTTCTACTTAGCCAAAGTAACAAGCCTGAACTGTGATTTTACAAGGCCTCTTTTTTATAAAACCCTACTCATTGGTAACAGAGACCTGTTTGCCTCAGCCAAGCTGCTGGCGATTTCCTTCCTGGTAGAGGGAATTGCTAGAGGCAAAGATCAAATCCAAAGGATCAGATGAGAATCTGAGCAGTGCTGGAGGAACAGGTGGAGTGCCAGGTCCAGAAGAAAGCAGAGCCCTGCAGCTGAGAACAGCTATAACAACTGCTCTGCTCCACAGGGACCTTTGCTCTGCCTGCAGGACCTTTGCTGCATTGGAAAGGGTATTTCTGCGCCTAATTGATTTGACAGAAGCACTCCCTGCCAAAGACAGGAGGCAGTCCCAGGAGGAGGCTCGCAAGTGCCATCACTCTTGCCCTAGCCACTGACTGCAGAGTTTTCAGCCAAGCAACTCCTGATGGCCAAACTTGAGTGTGTCCAGGCAGCTCCCATGTGCTTCTTTTCCAATGCTCTCTCTTGTCACCTCCAAAATGACATGAGGGTCAGCTGGGTGACAGAGATAACCAAATTGTTGTCCCACTCAGTTCTCCCCTTTATCTGCCCTTGCTCATGCTGTACCCTCCTCCTGCTCTCACCTCCCTGGTCATCTGCCGTGCATCTGGGCAGATGCCAATGCTTCTTTCTTTCCTTGACTCTCCCAGCTGACATTGGGCATCCAAAGCCTTGCAAATGCCTTTTGTAGAACGAATAAATACCCAATTTATATGTTCTAGACAGACACATTGCAATGATTCTACAACCTCAGTGGAATCAGCACGATTTTCTGCAGATTTCCAAGCTGAGTGCCAGTCAAATAAAGGAATGTTCTTCCTCCTGATTCCTCCAAAGTATCACAATGAAGTCAGAACTGTGACTCCTTCTCATGGGAATCTATTAAGTCCTAATATTATGAGCAATGTTCATTTAATAATGTTCCTAATCAATACGCCACGCGTGTGTGAAGGGGGTTGATCCAGCACAACTTCTAGGTTAGTGCCCTGGATACACAGGAATATGTTGGATTTTCTTTATTCTGCATGTGCCATGTGCTGTGTGAGAGTAGCACTCCATTAGGGTGCTCCAAGGGGTGCGGGGAAAGAAGCCATAAGCTTTATCAGAGAAACTGTAATTGAAATTAAATTGCATTTGATGTACAATGCTTAGCAATTCCAGAGTGAATATGAGACAGGTAAAGTGACAGTGCTCATGTGAAATGCCTTGTTCAGTCACTTCTCCACTTATTAAAATCATTTGAAAGCATCATTCCTTGCCATTGGCATCGACTTGCCTAATCCAGGAAATGTGAACCCTGGGTATGTCATTCATGGCCCAAAAAGCTGAGAGGGTGGGAAGTGCTTTGCTCTCTGAAGGGTATGTACATCCAGGGTTGCTCTGTAGAGACTGTGGAATAACAGGCTAGAGAGCAACCCTGGAACAGGGACCTAGGGCTCCTGGTCAATGGCAAGGTCATTGAGTCAGCAGTGCCCTGGAGCCAGGAGGAAAATCTGTGTCCTGGGAGGAATCAGGGAGGCCAGGCCAGGGAGGGGATTGTCCTGCTCTGCTTTGGGCTACGGGGGGTCCACCTTGAGTACTAGGGGCAGTTTTGGGCACAACAGCGTAAGAAAGATCTATAGCTGATGGAGAGGGTCCAAAGGAGGGACAAGCATGGGGAAGGGTATGGAGGGGCCACATGAGGAACAGCTGAGGGCACTTGGCCTGTTCAGCTGGAGCAGAGGTGGCTGAGGGCAGAGCTCAGCAGGTCTGCAGCACCTGCCCAGGGCCAGCTCTGATCTCTGCTCCCTGTGACAAGGACAGGACAAGGGAAGGGCTGGAGCTGAGCCAGGGGGGTTTGGGATGGATCTCAGGGAAAGGTTCTTCCCCCAGAGGGTGCTGGCACTGCCCAGGCTCCCCAGGGAATGGGCCCGGCCCGAGGCTGCCAGAGCTCCAGGAGAGTTTGGACAGCGCTGCCAGGGATGCACAGGGTGGGATTGTTGGTGTGCAGGGACAGGTGTTGGACTGAATGATCCTTGGGGAGCCCTCTCCATCTGGGATATTCCTCGATTCTAAGTTTAAGCCCATTTCTTGCTGCAGGTGTGGAGCTTTGCCCGAATTGAAATCCTCGCTCTGTGTGATGGTGGGCCAATCCCTACCAAAATCATCACAAAAAAAGGCGAGGAATTTAAAACAGATTTTGAAAGCCTAGCTAACAAGAAGTTTGCCTATAAGTACAGATGCAGATGAAGCCATAACTACAGAAGTCTCTTTCCCCATGGGTGGATCTGCTGCTGAAGAAGAGACCTCAGGGGGACATCCGCTGAGTAGTTACCAATGACAACACCAAACAGCAGCACCTGTGGTTGGACTCCAAACCTCTAAAGTCATCTTTGTGGGGGCTTCAGCCAGCCCTGACTGTTAATATCCTACTGTGTCCAACCGCCACCTTTTAAATTGCTGAAGTACAGCTTGGAGAAGCACAGGAGACCAACCTGGGAACCTGATGGAGCAGTTTAGCAGAGGTTTTCCATGTTCAGTTGTGCAGATACACCCAGCAAGTCCCTAGATCTGTCTATGGCAGCCCACTGGGTTGTGATGCCACAGTTACCTTGCATGGTGACAATGCCTAATTACACATCTCGTGCCTCCTCCTCATTCTGTTCATCACTCTCAGTCTCTTATGAGGATCTTGGTTGTGCTGTACAATCTCTGGGTCTGCTTAGTCAACCTGGCCAGGCTGGATGGGATTCTGAGCACCCTGGTCTCAGCTGGGGGCAAGAACTGGATGATTTTTAAGGTCCCTTCCAACTCAAACCATTCTAGAATCCAACTGAAGCTTTGAGTTTCTCCCTTCTCTCATATTATTTGATGCACTTCTACCAGCACGAATGCAGGAAATGTATCCCTAAAGGCTGTGCCACTCTGCTTTCAAGGATCAGGTGCAGGTTCCACTGAAGGAAGTTTTCTGAATGCAGAGCAACAGCATTTCTGTGTTTATTATTCAAAAGAGGTTCCTCAAAGGCCAAAGGGGTTTCACCACGCTGAACTTGCAGTTCAACATGTAATGCAGCACCAAAACAATAATTTTGAATTCTGAGAGAATGATCCTTACATAATTCAGTCAGTGAGAAAAGTGATTCCAGGATGTTTATGACATGGATGAAGGATTTTTAATTGGTCAGCAAGACTTTATTTAGATACACGGAACTCCGGAAGGGGGATATCAACTCCTTTGTGGAGTTTTATGCTGTTTCCAGCACGTATCTGATGAACTGGCTTTCATCAGAAGCAGAATGCAGCTTTTTTAACCATGGTAAGAGTCCTCAGGATGAGGAGAAGCTGCCAGGAGGTCCTGGATGTGCAGCTGGCAGGGCCAGGGAAGGGGTGCTGGAGGAGAATGAGGTTTTCCTCAGAATGGCAGGAAGCTGCTGCTGTCTGGCAGCCTGCCCAGTCAGAGACTGCAGGAATTTCTCCCTCATCAGACATGCTGCTTCAGAAATGTGACAGGAAACACCCTGAGGAGCAGCCAAAACCACAGCTTCAGTAGCTGGAATGAGCTAAATCAGCATTTTAGAATGCTCTGTCCAGAGACAGCTTCAACGTCCAGGTAATTCAGACCTGGCTGCTTTTACGTTTCATTAAGGACGGAAAAGGTAAAGTTTTGCCTGAGTTACATCACCTAGTGCTGAGAAAGGTGAATTCCTTTGCTGCATTCAGCCCTGCAGACACCCCCCTGTGAATCATCCCCCAGTGCCACTCGCTCAGTGCCTTCTCCCACTCAGGCTGAGTCACTCCTGGCTGGTGGGGTCCCCCCGGGATGGCACCAGCAGCAGGAGTTAACCTGGAGTCTGTGTTATTGGAGTGTAAATCTGGGACTTGCCCCATGTTTCTGGGAGGAGGGAGCAAAAGGCAGGAGCTGGGCTCTGAGTTTTTGGAGTAGGTACAACATCCATTCCATCTGTCTTGCCCCATTCCTGGACTGTGGCACACAGGTTCATGGAGTAGTATGTGACTGCTGTCACTGGAGACTGCAGTCCCACTGGAACCCACAGACAGGACTGTGGAGTCACTACTCAGTTTCACATCACTGAGCTCTTCAGCCTGATCACTGCTGCTGGACACAGGCTGTTTGCTGGAACAGCACCCAGCTTTCCTCTGGAAGCAGAAGGATGGCTAGTCTGTGTTGCATGGATTAGTCATGCTTAGTGCAGAAAAACCCTGTGCCTCATTTCCAATGCAGAGCTGCCCTGATTCAGATCGTCACCACTGCTTCTGTCTCTGCGTTCAAGAGCACTCGAGTACCTTGTATTTTCTCTGTAAGGAGACACTTATTCACTGTGATCAAATCACCTCTCAAGCTGCCTTCTTTATATTTTTAATTTTTTCCCCTTTTTCAGCAGCAGCAAACCAGACTGAGCTTTGTAGCTCTCCCACGGTGTGGCGTTTTCTGTAGCTCTTCAATCACACCTGGTGTCTGCTTTCAGTCCCTTCTAATTTTCACCTTGTTTTCAAGACCACAAATGCTGGCAGCACCTGAGCTGTCCATGTAGGCAGGGCCAGAGCAGCAAATATTCATTAGCTGGGCATTTCTCATTCTGTTGCCACCAGCCTTTTCGGCAAGGCTGGTATTTGGTGCTCATGTAGGTTCATTTTCTGAGCTGTCAAATTCCCCCACAGGTAAGCCTGGCTTATCCTTAACAGATTTAGGAGAGATGAAGGCACAGAAGAGGCATGAAGATTAGAACAGGCTTGTTGTATATGGGAGACTTGTAATCACTGGCCTGTCTTCTCTTCTTTCACATTCCCTAAATTATTGAGCTTTGCACATGACTTGGTTGCATGTGATTTTCTATCTGCTTCAACAGTGATGATGAATCAGCAGAAAAGCATCTTCTAGTGAAAAGTGTCCATGGTAGGGGGTTGGAACAAGATGGTCTTTTAGGCCCCTCTTAACCCATTCTGGGATTCTACGATTCCATGGTCTGGTTGTGGTTCTGCATCTGTCCACCACAAACATCCCTCCCAAAGATGGTTCCTTCTGGCAGCTTTTTATTCATCTGATTCATCAGCATACAAAATCTGGCTTTGCCAGGACAGGTGATATCTTTTCTCAGTCCTGCTGTGCTGACAAAACCATTTTTGGCTCTGTGCTGATCTTTTAACTGGTGCTAAGCCAAAGGTATTTCAGAAATCAAAATCTACCAACTTTAAATTGAGTCTGAAAATCCTCTTGACCAGAGACAGCCTCAGTCATTGAATAGCACAACATTCCCAGCCTTCAGTGCCAAATTTGCTAAATTCCAAGATCAACTATCCCTTTATGTTGCCCTTGACAGGCACATGTTAGTGCATGTGGTCTGTGACATTCTGCTTTTCTTCTCTGCACAAAGCTCCATTAGCTTCTACAGTTCCACAAAGGAAGGATTTCCCACTCATCAGGATTTAATCTCAGTGTGCTGGACAACACTCTGACCATCTTTTTGAAGACTTGGGAATAAAAGTGGATGTAAAATTATTGATTTGAAATTATATAAATACAGTTTTGTTCCCATCTGAAGTTGCCTAACAACCTCCTTAGTTACTAATGGACCAAAAAGTAGTTTATTTCTCTGATGCCATATAAACATATCTTTTCTGCTCCTTCATTATTACAAAATATAAATATTACTTGAGATCTTTTCTAGACTGCCAGCATTTGTTTCTCAGAGATTTACAGCAGAATGAAACCTCATGAAAGGATGAGTCTGGAAATAACCCAGTTAGTGCTCTCAGCGAAAAATATGACCGGTGTTTTTGTGAGAGAGGAAGCTATTTCTTAAAATACTTTGAAAGAAAAAGCAGAGGCAATCTCTGACTCTTGTTCTGGAAAATATACAGTTACACAGAGCACATTAAAGCCTCACACAATACAGTGTGAGAAAGCCTCCAGAAAAAGCTAAATTAAAGGGAAGAAGGACACAGAAGCAATGGACTAACTGTCCCCCCATTCCCTCACTTCTGCTGGGGGACACTGCACATTCAGACACCTACCAACTGCTCTCTGTCCCTCCCCAGCAAGGAAATGAGTGCTGGAAGGGCTGAGCCCTCCTCATATCTAAGGTTGTCAAAGAAATTCCTGCGTCCTGGATAGTGAGACTTGCCTTGTGGGAAGAGATGGGATGGAGTTGAGCTGCAGGCTGTGGCATGCACCTGCAGAAGCATATTGGAGCACAAAGAACCACATGGCAGCACAGAGAGGCATGTCTCCACCTGAGCATGGGGGAAGGAGGTGCCACACAGCAGAGTCCTGCAGAGAGCAGCCTGCCGGAAGCTGACAGATGGGTGAACAGCACGTGAGCACCCCATAGAAGGACACTGAGAGAACGTGCTGCTGACATGGCAATGTGTGATAGGTGGCTTAGTGAGAATTACCATTTAAGGAAATACTGTGTCTTGAAGAAGTGTATAAAACCAGCTCGTTTCTTTGAATAAATGGTTCAGACTCCCTGCCAGTCTGAGTCCGTGCCTCAGTTGTTACACTGTTTCAGCCCTGAAACACTTCTGACCAGAAAAGATCTTTGTAACAAGGAGTCTGAATTTTTGTAGGCACCTCAGAGGTTTCCTGCTGTCTCCATTGCTGACTGCAGTTGCATTCAAGGGTTGAGAGTGTGATGCTCCTGATGCTCCTGGATGTCTCAGTATATCCCAGTGGAAGTGCTTTGCTGAGGGCCAGCAGAACTGTGCCAGTGGGAGCTGGGGCTCCTGTGCTTTAGTGGATATTCAGCTGATTTACTTGGAAAAAAAATTCTCTTTTCTTTCTATGGAAAGGGTCTTCATGACCATCAAAACAGAATCTTCCAGGAAACAGTACAAACACAGGCTGTGCATTGTGGTCTCTCCCCTCCTCCCCCTTCTACCATCTCATCCCTGTGTCCTCCCCTCCCCACCCTCCCCACTGTCCCATCTAAGCCAACTCTTCTGTTGCAAGCCCTTAAACACAGAATCCCAGGGCACAAAAGGAGGGATGAAGGATTTGTGGAGTGGTATAAGAGCTGGAGGGAGCAAGGCCCTTGCAGTGAGGGTGGGTTCAGGTCCATGGAGTGGGTGCTGAGCATTCCCTGGGCTCTGAGGAGAGGAGCAGGTCAGGTACCTTGTCCTTTCCCAACAAAAACACACAGAGATCCAGCAATAAACCAGCTCCAAGGCAAAACAGAATTTTTCCCCAGCAAAACCTGCTTTGTGTAGTGACAGGTGACCCAGTCCACCTCTGCAAGTTTAGACTGATTGCCACCTTTGATGAAAAATGCTTTTCTCCATCTTCTCAGCTCCCTGTGGCCATAGTCATGGGAAGCAAAATGTTCCTTAGAAATCCTGGGAGCTCTGAGCCTCCAAGGCCTCCATGTCATTGCTATTTGTGTAGATGCTTGGAGGGGTCACATGGCAGCACTGGGAACAGGCACTAAACCTAAATCCGTGTGGCTTCTTTCATGGCTCTCCATAGTCCCATCCAAACCCAGCTGGGGAAGGTGCTGGAAATCCAGTATGGATTGAAGTGGGGTTATAATTTGCAGTTGAAACTTAGTTTGAAATCTTTACTTATCCCATCTTAGAAAATCAAGAAGCAACTTGAGAACACACCTGGAGCAGATTAGAATTTCTAAAATATTGTGACTTGAATCACTCACCTCAAATTGAAGGAGAGGGTGGAGAGGGGAAGGATGAATCCTGATCTCCCAGTGTGGTGGGGGAAGGGGTTTAAGAAAACCAAAATGAGACAAGGAAGTTGCATGTTCATGAGGTGCCAAATTCAGCCAGTATCTGGGTGAGCTGCAAGCATACATAATCTTCATTACATATTCCACAAACAGCTTCCACTTTGCTTCCAGACAGCCACCCACCAGCCACTGATGTTCCTTGTATGATAACCATGGAGTTCAGCAGCTCAGGAGCCACGGAACACAAACCAAAAAGGGAACTGTGCCATCATGTCCCTCACATGGCTTCACCTGGGGCCAGAGGATCACTGCTCAGTGAGGACACAGGTCTGGAGCCAGGGAAGCAGGGTGATTCCCTGCATCACATTTTGGGACTGAATCATAAACTAACATAAGGGTTTGAGTTGCAGGGGGCCTTAAGGATCATGCAATGTCACACCCTGCCTTGGGCAGGGACATCTTCCACTTGACCAGGCTTCTTCAAGCCCTGTCCAGCCTGGCCCTGGGAGGGTGCTGATGGAGACTTCGCTGGCAGGAACTAGAAGTATTTCATCACTGCTGGTTTGGGGTCAGAAATTCTTCCTTGATACCTCATGGCTTCAATAGAGGCTGACTAAAATTGTCACATTGAGTTCAGTTGCCCGAATACACGTGGCTGTTTCCGCCTGCAGACTACAAGCTGTCTGTGAGATTCTCGGGGCTGGAAAACAGGATATAGGACCAGTGAGAATACTCTAGCCTTCTAAAGATACAGCCAAAGGCTGAGGAGCTCCTGTTGCATCTCACACGGAGAGAGACAGCTCCAGCTTGGCAACCATGAGAAGCCCCATGGCTGGTGAGCTGTCCCATTCCTCCTGTACAATTCACAGCATTCCTGCAGCTGAGGCTCAGACACCAGCTCCGTGGCAGGGGTTGGAGCAGGATGGTGTTTAGGGTCCCATCCAACCCAAACCATGACATAGTTCCATGAGCTGACACACCTCATGCCACCTATGGATGCTGAACTTGCCATGGTCACACCCTCTGAAGTGGGATTCCAGAGGAACTTACCAGGAGTTCATTGGAGAAACAAGGGAACAAAGTCCCCCTGCTGTCTCAGGCAGCCAAGATGAGGATGACTCAGCCCTGCCAGCTCCCAGGTGCCTGAATTTGTGACATGTGCAAATGCAGCAAAACACACTGGGATGCAGGTCCTGCTCTTGAGAGCACTTACTGATTTTATTCCGGTACATTGATGGATCTGTTATTGGGTCTGGTTGTGAATCCCATGGGAGCAGCTGGGCAGTGGTGGGTTATGAACAGAGAGATCCACGGTCTTCCAGCGTGAGACCAATTCAACTTCCCCTTCCAAGGGTGACATGAACAAAATAGAGATCTCCCTTTCCTTCCAGTTCCTGTGGGGCTCCAGTTTCACTTGAGTCCACTCTTCCTGTGGACTCATATGCACACAAAATCCAATTTGACCACTGAATTTTGCTTTATTCCACTGTAACTGGAGAACAGATTTTTGAGTTGTCAGAACACCAAATTCAGGTGGGACCAGATTGGCCCAGCTTCCCTCCATGTCTTGGTTTGGAAAAGAGTCTCGGGCTGGACATTTAGTTAAGGATAGACCAGCACTTGGATCTTTGGCATTCAATATCTCAGGCTGGAAATCTCAGCAAGCTTTGTGACAAACTCCAATCATGACTGTCTTTTTACCTCAGCTCTAAAACTGGTATTTTCCGTTAACTTCCCCCAAATTAACAACAACTAGAACAACTACTTATTTTTATGCTCATGGTGGCTTCCAGCGCTGATCTAAACTTGGGTGAAAGATCAGAGGGTTTATGTGAGCTCTTGTTTATTGAGATCTGAGCAAGAGCCCTTTGTGTCTTGGAGTGGGCGGAAGAAATAATGCAAGGGCAATAAGTATTTGTTCTTTGCCTGCAAAGGAATTTCTCTGTAACCTTCACCAGTCTCCTGAAATTCTTGAAGCTGTCACTGTGATAGACAGAGGAAAGTGCTCTGCAAACTCCTCTCTCAACAGGAAGGGCTTTCAGCTGCCTTTTAACTTTTTGTTTAATTTGTATTTTCATACCCTCACTGGATTTTCTGTACCAATTCTTCAATTCAGGAGAGGGATAATTTGTTTCCAGCCTAACTCACAGACTATCTGATTTTCTCATTACTGTGTGTTTCATATTTCCTCCCTCCTATAACTCTGGAAGCAAGTTCTTGATCTGAGAATTAGGTGCTGAAAGCTAATAATGGGCTGGTTAAAAATTAATTGCTTTGTTTTGTAAGGAAAATAAATAAATGAATAAAGATTAACAGCTGTGCTACTAAAACACAAAATACCAGTGTCTGTCTGAAAGCTGCTTGGTGAGAGAGATGTTGCTGTGAGCCACTGGAGTGGTCTGTGGAGATAATTCCTCAGATGGATTTGCTCCATAGGTCTGGCTTCCCACAATGAGCAGAATGTATTTCCTGTACATTAATTAGCCATCTGAAGTGGGTTGAATATATTTATAAACTTATTTCAGATGCCTGAGTTTCAGTTCAGGCTTCACTCATAGACTGATTCATTTTTTAATACTTGGGCACAGAAAAGCTGCTTGATGCTTCTAAGTCTGGTTGACAGATACAAAGAGTTTTGGAGATGATTTGGATCTTGGATGCTTCTCTTCATTCCAGGAGAAATCTGCACCAGAATTGCAGGGGTGGGATGTGACGCAAGGAGCAGGGCAAGGAGCAGGGATGAGCTGGGGCTTGACAGCACAACATGGGACAGATTTCTTGTTGAGGGGTTTCTCCTTGGGCAGGACATGGATAAATTCATGAATAGGATGAATGAATATCAGAGGTGTTTCGGATGCCCTGGTTAACAGCTTCTGTGTGGACTTGATCCAATGTCTGCTGCAAAAGAAAGCCATGGTGTGGGGCTAAGACAGAGCCTGAAATTTAGTTTTTTACTATCCCACAATATTGCAGTGTTGGCTTCTGTGTTGTGGGGACTGAAGGTATGTCAAGGTGAATGTGGCAGGACCAAGAGACCATCTCTTAGTGGAGTCTTTCCTTCTTATCTATAAGGTGCTCATGGACATTCCTGTGAGATCCAAACCTCTAAATGAGGATTTAGCATTTCTCTTTCCTTCACAGTCAAGCTCAATATGCCTTACTTCTACAAGCACAGTAAGAGGAAATTCTAAGGGACTGGAAAAAAATAGTAACTTCGGAAATGTCAGAGCATTTTAACAGGTTTTGATTGACCCAGAGATCTCTGCATTGTCAAAATGAAAATGATTCTTTTGTGTTCATTGCAAGACAAAATGCCATTTCACCTCTGCTCAAGTGAGTAAAAAGTACAAGATGGCAGGTACAGAAGTGGAACTGAGAGAAAGAAATGGCTTATTCCTTGTGATCTGGAATCCCATGGAGTGTATGGGGAAATGCAATGTGGGGTTGAATATAACTGTAGGAGCCCTTTTGGCTCCTGCATCTCCACTGCATCCCTGCTCTGCTGAGATCCCCCTCCTCTGCTGCCTCCAGCTTGGGGATCCCAGCAGAGGACCTGGAGCTGCTGGAGAGAGTCCAGAGGAGATACCAGGATCATCAGAAGATGGAGCAGCCCTGCTGGGAGGAAAGGCTGGGAGAGCTGGGATTGCTGAACTGGAGAAGAGACCAGAAGTGACCTCATTGTGGCCTTCCAGTGCCTGAAGAGAGCCTACAAAAAAAGTTGGAGAGAGACAGTTTACAGGGGATGGAGAGACAGGACAGGGGAAAAAGGCTTCCCACTACCAGAAGACAGCTTTAGATGGGATATTGGGAAAGAATCCTTCCCTGTGAGGGTAGGGAGACCTTGGCACAGGGTGCCCAGAGCAGCTGTGGCTGCCCCTGGATCCCTGGCAGTGCCCAAGGCCAGGCTGGACGGGACTTGGAGCAGCCTGGGACAGTGGGAGGTGTCCCTGCCCATGGCAGGGGATGGGACTGGATGATATTTAAGGTCCCTTCCAAAACAGACCATTCTGTGATCCTGTGATTCTGTAATTCAAAGGAACAAACCAAGCTCCCCTGGCAGCTAGAAGGAAGTTGGTTAACAAAATATCCCCATAAGAAATGGCTCCATCCTTTTCTAGGTAGGTGAGAAAGAGTTGATCTCCCTCTACGACCAAGAGTTGTGGGAAGTAAGAGACAAAACTTTCCAGTATCAGGCAAATAAGCTTATTTCCAGGGGCTCTCTCCCAAGAACTCAATTCACAGGTGCCAAACCACTTCCTCTGTAACCTCGACTGGAGATAATTAGAGAGCATTTAAAGCAGAGCTTCTGACTTCCCCAAGCTCATGTGGTGCTCCCACCCAGGATGGCAATTCTGCAATTTCCATAGGTAGATTTTTGCTGGGAGTTTAATGAAGTCACGGCAGAGAAACCGCAGGGCATTAGTTACAGGGCTAAGGAAACAAATCTCACAGCATAATCCTGAAGTGCTTTTAATGTTCTAATTAAACCTATATATAGAAACTGCAGGCAGGAAAAATTGTGTGAAAAGTTTCTCATCTGATGAGTATTTTTCCATCCCTTTCCCCCCCAACCCCACCTTCCTTAACCCGGAGAGGGGCTGAAAAAGATCGTTCACATTGATTTTGATGGAGAAAGAGAGAAATGCCAGATAGAGATATGGCAGATAGAGATCAGCAACATCTCCATTCCTTGGGCCCTTTGGAAAGACACAGCCCTGCCAATGTCTGCTGATAAGGCTGACTTCTGGCCTGAAAAGCCAGGCCAGGCCAAGCCACACAAGGGGTTGAGCATTAGAAGCCTCAGATTTTTCTCCTCTAATTGCAAGGTGGGGCTGGAGATGGGAAAATAAATGTGAGTAGCTTGGAAATCTCAGAGACTGTCTGAGATTAGTATTCAATGATGGCAGTGGAAGAGGAGAACCTCACTGTCTTTCCATTTAGGAAGGGTCACAGGAGACAGATGAGGAAGGAGGACAAAATCCTGCTGTCTTTTGAGAGAACTTTTTAGATTGGAAAAAAATCTCTAAACATCTAAGATCCAACCATTGCTCCAGTACTGCCAAGGCCACCACTGATCCATGTCCCCAAGTGCCACATCCATATGTCTTTTAAATGAGCCCTCGGGGCAGGGTGAGGCAGTGACTCTATCATTGCCCTGGGCATCCTGTTACAGGGCTTGACAACCCTTTCAGTGAAGATATTTTTCCTAATGCTCAATCTAAACCTCCCTGCATGCGACTAGAGGCCATTTTATGTTGTCCTAGTCAGGACATGAGTTTGGGAGACAAAGGACCCCTTGAAGCTGAAGAGGGTGTGGGGTGGGAGCTGCTGAGACAAGGCCATCCCAGGATCCCGGTGGCTACAAGGAGGTGGTGTTGCTCAAGCTTTTACTCTTTTAAGTCTTGCACAAATGATTCTTCTCCCTACAATTTACCATCTGTGTTTTGAGCTTTCCTCCACCATGCAGTGGATACAGAAGTTCTCATGGAAACAGCACAGGAACATGCAGGGAGGTGGCCCTTCAGGCTTATGCAACACAAGGAGGCTGAGTTTAAAGTGCAAATCGTGAAGAAAGGAATCCCAGTGTTAACAGAAACCTCTTTCAATCATATCAAACATTACCCCAAACCAGGTTTTTGTCACTTGGAAGAAATGCATCTGCTTTGGCAGAGCTCTCACTGTTAGTCACAACCCAGTTTGGGGTCCAGCTTCCCATGGGAACTCCTTGGGTTACCCGTGCAGTGACAGACATTGCAGTGTGATCCTACTCCATCACAGCAGGGCTGTCTGATACCTCTTGCTACTTTCTTTCATTTCCCTTCACAAGATCTACTTGGAGCTAACATCCAGGGGTATCTTTATCCCTCTTTTATCTCCCAGGCAGCAGAGGGAAGGGCTGAGCCTGCTGATGCAGAGACGAACTGAGATGTTCATTACCACCCTCTCCATGCCAAAGGAGCCTGTCCCACAGCAGGAATTAGTCTATAATCAGCTTAGACAGTAAAGAACTTTTAATTAAGGATTAAAATTCAGCAGGCCATCTGCCTGGTTTTTTTGTAAGCAATAGTCATATTCTGCAGCACCGTTTTTCCTGGTTTCTCTCTCTAAACCTCTCATTTGGGCTGAGACTAGGGCTGAGCGTGGCGGGTGGAGCCAGGATATCATGTCCTCATTATCCAAGAAAATACACTGCAATTTGTTGGTTGCTACGGTGCAAAGCCTCTCTCAGAGACAGCCATGGAAGCTGGGATGGCATCTTGCTTTTCTTCCAGTCTTCCAAGCATGTGACAGCTGCAAGGACCCCATGAAGGAAATCTCAGCAGATGATTGCCCTTAGGTCCCATACGAACCCTTTGCTTTGTTCTGCAAACAGTGAAGGGTCTCAGAAAAACCAGAAGCACAATTTCTGACACTTCCCTGCCTTGCACAGTTGTGGGAGGTAGTTAGATGGGACATTAGGAAGAAATTCTTCCCTACAAGGGTGGCGAGGCATTGGCACTGGGTGCCCAGAGAAACTATGGCTGCCCCATCCCTGGAAGTGTCCAAGGCCAGGTTGGAGAGTGCTTGGACTTTAAGGTCCCTTGCCACCCAAACCATTGTGGGATTCTATAATTCTAAAATTAGGACAGATCTTAAGAACCACAGCCATGGGATTGTTTGGGAAGCCTGAGGAAAACAAGCACGATTCTCAGTGTCGAAAAAGCTTTCGGAGAACTTTGATGTTTGAAGTTAAAACTAAATTATACCTTTTTTTCCTTTTTTTTTTTTTTGTTTTCAAGCTGGAAATGGATCAAGGCCCCCAGCCTTTCTGCAGTGCCCTGCTGTGAGACATGGGCTGGTGCTGCACATATTGTCAAGAAATCCAAAGGTCTCAAGGGCTTCTTTCTACCTGAGGAGCTTTCCCAATTACTGTCATAAAACCAGAGAAAGGCAGGAGGCACACCTGGGGCTGCTCCCTCCATTTTGGAGATGCTCTTAGAAAAGCTTTTTGTGGAGCAGCTGACTCCCACCCATGTTTTTATTCCCAGTGATTTCCCATATACTCATGTTAGCTGACCAAACTGCTGCTGCAGCTCTTTCTCCTCTCTCCCAGGATTATTATTTTCCTTTATTGTCATTATAACTAAGGGCACAACATGATTTATTTTCTGTAAAACAAGCTGTGCTATAGTCAAGGCAAATCGAAAGAGCTGGGTTAGGAAGATACATTAAAACATATTTTGTATGAAAATGAAAGATCATAAGCAGTTTCTTGGCAGACCTAATGTCTTACAGGGCTGTTCTTTAGGAATAGCAACTCCAGGCAGGGAATTCCAGGCAGTAGAGTGTGTTGATATAATGAGAAGCTGTATCAGAATGGATATGCATGAGCTGGGCAGATTAATATTTAATGAACAGTGAAGCCTGCTATCCCTAATCATGGAGTGCCTGGGATTTGCGAAGTGACTAATTTTAAAGTATTTTGTATGGAATTAGTCATGCATTAAAAAGTACATGACTCCCTTGCAGTGAAATGGAATTAAACTCAATGAAATTTAGTCATCAAAATGTCAGGTGTCGGGTCCAGCTGAGACAACAGGACAAGGGTATGGCTCTTATTGAAGGACATTGTGGAGTGGGAAATGTCCGGATTAGGGCACAAAGCTTCCTGCAGGGAGGAATGCCCTCCTTCCAGTGTGTTTTCTTGGGAACACAGAGAAGACAGATAATTTATTGGGTTTTCAAAGCAAGCAAGAGCCAGGAGTGGAAATAGGACCAGCAAGAGCTCCAGAGCAGGAAAATTATGCAGATGGATGAAAAGGCAACACAAGGATTCAGGTGCTGGGGCAGGAGCAGGGCTAGGTCAAAACCAGTGACATCACTTGAGTGACATCTCTGACATCAGTGTCATAATCATTGTTTGTATTTTGCTTTGAATGATGTCTTCAAACTTCCTTATTGACCCAGAGTTTAATGAGACTTTACTTTGGCTTGAACAAATGTTTTGTAGCTCAGCTCAGACAATTCTCCTGGCACTTCTTCGTCTTTTCCTAACTATTTTCTGATAAAAGGAGCCTGGTCCAAAGTAAATGTCCTTTTCACTTAGAAAATGGGGTTTTAGTTGGGAGGAAATTTTTTTTCCCCCCTGACATCTTTTAAAGGTTTCCATTTCTTCCCTGACAGAAAACAGTTTGTTGAAATTACTGTGTCTTCTTGAAAGCCATTGTTTGATCCGAACATGGATTTTGTGAAAATGCAGGAAGTAAAGGAGGCTAAGCCTTCCTTGCCACACAATCTGTGAACACAATAAGTTCATTGTTTTACTGAGAGGAGATAAAAGAAACCACGTAAAAGGTGTTTACAGCTATTTGAGTGCTACTAATTGCACCAAAGAGCATTCCGGAGAGGAGAGTAAAATTCGGCAATAAAGGTATGGAACAGGCAGGGGGTGGGGACAGGTGTGACATGCATTTCCTCTCTCTGTGCCTTTCCGGAGCGGAACCAAGGCCCGATTACCCGAACGGGCAGTGCCGGGGTCTCGGCTCGCTGGGAAGGTGCTTTTGGCAAACACGGCCCCCAGGAATGAGAAAATCTCACCTGCGGTCGTAGCTGTGGCCCTGGGAGTGAAATGAGTTTTGCTGATCAGGAGGGAGGAAAAGGAGGTGGGAATGCATAGGATCTGCAGCCTCTCCCTGGGTTTGCATGGAAGCAGTTGGAGCAGATGTATTTTGTTATTTTTGGAACAGAATGTTGACTAAGAAATCAATTTATCCTTTCTCTGCCTAAATTAAAACAAAAGGTGAGCCTAAAAATTAGGAGAAAACATTTCATATCAGCTTGAGAAAAATGCTTTACTCACCCTGAAGTAAACAGGTTGGGGTTTTTTGGTTTTTGGATTTTAATTTTTCTTTAGTTTTGTTGTGGACTGGGCAAGGATTTAGCACTGGGCCTGTCAAAAGGTTATTTATTCTTCCCTCATCATTTTTTATTAGATCCCTGAAAAGAAAGATCTATTATTTTCACAGCAATTATTCTAAGTACAGCTAGAAAAAGCCATGTTAAGTCCTAATTTGAATATTAAACATAATTCATTTTCTACATTGTGAATTGTTCTCTTATCTGCCTGCCCATAAATGTCAGTGTATTAATTGTCACGATTTGTCTCAGAGGTAGGAAATAGCTTTTTCCTTCCAGTGGCTTTTTTGAGTAATGGGGAATCAACCACAGCAGGTCATGCCCCTACAACCAGGCAAAAAAGTTCCTGCTACACTTTTGCCTCAGCTTCAGTTGAAAATCCAATCCATTTTGGCCAACTGATTATTTCTGCTCTTGAATATACTCTTTAAACCAAGAAATGTTATCTAGAAGCAGGAACAAGCAGAGATATATTTTAAAAGTCTTTACTTTACTAAACTACAAGCCAGAAGAAAATTGGAGAAATTAATAACTCGGAGTGTGATTAATATGAAGCTTTTGGGTTTTTTTTAATAGCTGGATAGACAAGGAATTGGAAACTTGATGCTTTCTAATGCTATGGAGAAAAAGTTCATCTGAGTGTTTGAGCACTGCCAGATTCTCACATCCTTATGCTTTGCCAAGACTTTTGAAAACATTGACATCCCTCCCATCAAGGCTCTCCAGCTCAGAGAACTCCTGCTCTCTGTGATAAATTTCCATGGACTTTGTGCGGGATAATGGCCTTTAATTATTTATTTCTTTGATTTGATTTAAAATCCATCTCTTGGTGACTGCATCTTTTAGAGATACACAAAAAGATGGCTTCCACCACACACTCCATGAAGTGTTGCACCTTAGGAGATTCCTTGGGAAATACATGCATGAATAATGGAAATAAAGGTATTAAAGACCAAAGGTCAGGAATAAAAATAAAAAAGAAAGAACAAACAATTTTTCACTCCTTTGGCCAGACCAAAATCTGGATTAGGGACAATTGAAAATCATTGTCCTTGTAAAAAAAATGAGGCAAAATACATGTTAGACCTGAACATAGGTGTGAAACAGGCAGGGAGATATGAAACTTGCCCATTTTTGTAGTGTGTGACATTTCTGGACTTGCCAGGTACACAAAAGGCAGATTTCTTCTGCTTTCCATGGGCATTTCTTCTAATGTGCTCCACTGGCTAGAAGTGCCCCACAGGTTCAGCTTTTCAGCTGCAGATAAGGATTTAAAGAAACAGAACGCCCCTGAATGGACTGATTTTGTCAAGAAGCAGACTGAAGTGGAAATTAAAGCATTTTCCATCTGCTTTTATTGAGTTCAGGTGGAGAACTGAACAGCTGTGGCTGGAAGGGGCCCCGCAGGCCACTCTGGGCTGAAGCATTTCAAAGTTTGTCAATGCTTGTCACACTCTCCCAAGGCTTTATTTAGTGAGTGATTTCAACTTGTCCCTTGTGCTCAAAGATCCCAAAGTGTGTTCTGGGGTGTATGAGCCAGGAGCAGCAGGAAACACAGCAGTTTGGGTGAGCAGAGCTTTGGCTGCTGCTGGGGGTCACAGGGATCCTCATGCCCACATCTGAATGTCCTTCCCAAGAGAATACTGTCGACCCTTTCCTTTTCCCTTCTTTCTTCTGCACCCATAGTGCTTTCTCTTCTATCCTTTTCTGTATCCAGAAAAGGATGAAAACCCCATTTGTATTTGTTGGGAACTTGCTGAGCACAACTCTGTGAAACCATCCTGAGTGTGAATGAGCCCAAGGTGTTGTTTTGAGGCCTTTGCTCTTCTACCTCCTCCATCACGTTGATCCTTCTGCTGCTCTGGAAAAAAGGTGGGAGGGAGGTATAACTTTTCCATGGCTGTGGAGGTCCAGCACAGGACACCTGGAACTCCCAGAACAGCTGTGGGAGGCTGGAGGTATGATGAGAAGAAGACATGGCAGAAATTCCTCTGCTGGCAGCTCTGTGCGGCTGGCACAACCCAGATTCCTCCCTTTCCTACCTGTCAGGGCTTTTCCCCAGGAAAACTTGTGGTTCTGCAGAGTCTCAGTGCTGCCATTGGCCTGGCAGAGAGACAAAAGCACTGGGTTAATTAAAGACCCAAGAACGTAATTGCAATTAAACCCAAGCAAACTGCTGAATCAGAACGGCAAATTGCCCAGAGATGGGGGAAACGCTGCTTTGCTTTGGCTTGTGTTTCTCAGAAGGGCTGAGGAGGCACAGGTGGCCAAGCAAATGCTACAACAAGGACATGCCACTGGCAAAGGTGTTTAACTGCTGAATAAAAGACAAGGATATGGATAAAGCCAGGATTGGGAGCAGCACGGTTGTTCAAGCCCGTTTGTGTTGGTTTCACTCTAGGAAAATCCCAGAAGTCTGCATCTGGCAAGTGGTTTTTTTTCAACTTGGCTGGAAGCTTTCCCCAACTGGGGCAGCCCCACTGGTCTGTCCCACTCCTAATTCCCTATCCCAGTGGTACAAACCCTTTCTGGAGTGGTCTGATGGTCAAAGCGCTTCCTCACCAGAATCCATGCCAATGATGTGTTCCCAAGGGATCTGCAGGAAGGACATGAGATTTGCTCTGCAGCCTGCCTGATCTTCAAGGAAAACCTCATGGATACATCAGGGACCACTAGAAAATGAACTTGTGGGGCATCTCTGTCCTGTGCCCAACCAGCAATGCCCCAGAGGGCACATGGAGGAAGTTTTAGCACCTTCCCACTTCCATTACACAAATCTTGCAGTCCTTGTTTGCAGCAAACCCATCTATTCACCCTTTCCAGGGCTGTTTTCTGTGGAGCTGCTCCAGTGCATCCCACTGAAGGCATAAAGTTGAGAGAAGCCAGTGAATTATAAGGTCCCCGACAGCAGGACACAGCAAGCGGCTGCTGTTAATCTTCCCTTTGCTACTCAGTTTTTGTTCTGCTTGTAATAAATCCCTGTGCCCTTTGCTGTTCAAACTGCAGCCTCGCTACTGGAAAAGGAGGTGGGTGGGGGGAGTGCTGGAGACTACTGTGTGCAGAAATAAAATAAGGGATTCACGTCTTGGGCTGGCCAATACTTCTCCTTATCAAGGTCTGAGCCATGATCAACCGGTGTTAAATGTAATGCTAGAGGCACTCAGGTTGAACCACAGTAGATTGGAAAAGCTGCTGGATTAATGCAGGAAATGGGGCAGACAGTGCTCTGTGTTTTCTTTGAGCAGGGTAGAATGGGCAGTTGGAGATATGATGTGATGTTGCTTCCAAATCTGGAGTAACAGCGAGCTGGGAATTTGTTAATGAAAGTCTTTTCCCCAAATGCCATCTCTGTGGATTTACAGCTACTTGTGGTAAAGATAATATTCATAACAAAACGTAGAAAAAAAGAAAAATCTGAGAATATCTACTATTTGCCTTTATATGAGCAAAATAATAATTACCATTTGTGTTCACAATTTCTTCCAATCTGGGGATTTGTATAGAGAAGAAGATAAAAACATTGAAAAGTAGTAAGAGAACACAGCACTTGGCAGCACTTGCATTTCTGCATTTCTTTGCAGGTTCTTCATGTGTGAAAAATTCTGGACTTTTGACTATTCACCTGCACCTGAAGCAGGGAAAAAAAAAAAAGAAATTCAGAGTAAATTGGCCTGAGGGCTTTGCTGCAGAGAAGAAAAGAAGCAGATCTTCTGATGGTGAGAAAAATTGTGTCCTGGTGACAACTCAAACGGCCCATCATCCCTCCTAGTTCCCTGCTCCCTCTGCTCACACACTGGTGGGATTCATTTCCTGTGCCTCAACAAACCCCTAATCCCAGAGCTGATTTCATGGCCAGGAGGTTATTTAATGGGTAGTCCTGATTCCTGTTGACAAGAAGCTAACTTTATAGTGCTCGCTAGGCTTGGAAGCACTGAGGAGGGTGCAGAGCTCCATGTGCTGCCAGGCAGGGCCCTATGGAGCTCTCATTGGAGCAGAGCTCGTGCCTGGTGCCGCAGAAGATGCAGCTGGCCATGGAGAGACCATAAATGTTGTGGCACAGGTGAAGTGCATTCAGAGGGAAAATACAGCAAGAGATAGAGCTGGAAAATGGAAAAGCTTTTGACACCACACACTCTGCCCCTGCCCCCACCTTTACTTCTTCAGGGCTATAAATGTTACTAGATCTTTACAGCCGTTCAAACAACCAGTTCTGGCTGTGAGACTGTAAAGGATCCCTCCCCAGCAGGAATTAATGTCAAGGGGGAAAAATTAATGCCAAGCCACACCATCCTCCAGAGCAGGGAGTGAGGCTTTGATCGCTTGGGGAAGGAGCTGCAGTGGACTGTCCACATTTTGAAGACTCAAGACCTCACCCGCACAGCTCACCTGGGACGTGGCCTCTTGCTCCTTCCAGCATGGCTCCAGATAGACCCAGCAGTGGGACACAAGTATAGAATGAATGGAATTGTTAAGGTTGGAAAAGACCTCCAGGATCATCAGTTCCAACCTTGGATTGAATAAACTATGTCTCAACATGCCCTGTCTGCTTGCTTTTTGGGCATCTCCAGGGATGGGGACTCCACTCATTTTCCAGGGCTTGACAACCCTTTCTATGAAAATATTTTTCATAATACCCAATTGGAACCTCCCCTGGCACAGCCTGAGGCCGTTTCTGTTGTTTCCTGCTAGCAAAGCCCAACCCCCCCGGCTGTCCTCTCCTGGCAGGGAGTTGTGCAGAGCCACAAGGTACCCCCTGAGCCTCCTTTTCCTCAGACTGAGCCCCTTCCCAGCTCCCAGAGCTGCTCCTGGGGCTCCATTCCCTTCCCAGCTCTGCTCCCTGCCCTGGACCAGCCCTCAAGGTCTTTCTTATTGTGAGGAGCCCAAAACTGGATACAGGATTGCAGATGGGGCCCCACCAATGCTGAGTTCAAGCTGCCTGAGACTGGTGGAATTAAGGGGTTGGGCCTGTTGAGAACCCCTTGGAAATTAGACCAAGCAGGATTAATCCTAGACTCTGTAACTCCTGGGCCTTGGTTTCTTCAAGCAGCACATGAATGGTTTCCACCTGGGTCTTGAAAATTTCCATCAGAATTTGTGGGAAAAGAGGTTTTTAACACCACACTTTCTTTGACTATGGTGGAAAAAACCAAGACCAATGGGCTTATCTCACAATGTTCCCAGGATGGAACACCAAAGCACTTCCTTTGAGGACAGTTCTATTTTCCCATGGCTCCTGTCTGCGAATGCTCTGGATTGCTCTAGAAACCCTCATGGTGGGAAGAAACTTGAGCATGTTGATTTAGACACAGAAGAACTTTTTTTGGCATAAAAAAATAATTTCTTTTTTGAGAAATTCTCTTGTTTAATTTCCAGCAGACAAGGAGTCACAATGAAGCAGCCTTGAGTAGGAGTTGAATATGAAAAACACACTCCTGCAGAAGGACAAAAGATGTGAATTTAATGAACTTACAGTCTCAATCATATAAAACTGAACAAGAGAGCAATGTGTTTTCTCAAGTGACGGTTTTGTTGCTGTTCCCAAATGTTATCTTTTATTCCAACTATGCTAGCTGGGGCAATAAAAGATGTGACTTTGCTCCCCATACTTTGCCCAGCTGATTTTTTGCTAATACCAAATCTTGTTTCGTGTCCTCAGAAGGTGCAAAATTACCCGGAGTTGCCCTCAGTTGCAAGTGTAAATCTGTTAGCAATGGTTTATAGTAACACACAGGCTTGGCTACCACAGCACAGGGAAAATGTTTTTAAAATGGTGTCGACTGACTCCCACAGAATGAAAATCATTGGTCTCCTTGTTCCATTTACATCTTATACTCTTATATTGATGCTGGTATTTTTGATACATTTTGTAGGATATACTGAAGGGATTTTTAATATATTCAGATATTGAAGGATGTTGAATGTTTAACTTTTTTTTTTATTTACCCAATCCTTTGGACATTATTTAAAAAAAAAAAAAACAAAACTGTGTGATATTTCTCAGGCAAATGCCAGGAATTTCAAAATTCCATAAATACATTTTCAATTGATGCTGAAAAGCCAGAGCAGGGATTTGAGACTTCCACAGCATCAAACTGTTCTGCTCTGATGTGACAATGGGAATTGCTCATGATTTCCTATAAGGGCATTCCCAGGAGATGTGTTTGCTGCTCTGCCCAAAAGCAAACATGAGCCCTTTACTCCATTTCTTCCAAATTGCTGCATCCCAGCAATTTGGCATGTGTCCTTTGTGTAAAGAGAAGAGAACCCAGCTGGTTAAATCCCAGAATCCCAGACTGGTTTGAGTTGGAAGGGACATTAAAGACCACCCAGTCCAATCCCCTGCCATGAGCAGGGAGACCTTCCACTATCCCAGGTTTGCTCCAAGCCCTGTCGAGCCTGGCCTCAAGGTGAGGATGTGCATCCAAATTCATTGATGGGGGTGTGAACCCCACTCCCATGTTTGCCCCATCCCTGTGGGGCAGCACAGCTGGGCAAATGAAACAGAGTTAAATGAGCAGCTTGCAAGGATAATCTATATGTTTGTATTTCTCCTTCATTTTCACTCTCACCAGAGGTTCCAGCTCTACAGTGGATGACATGGAGTTAAGAAGTAGAAACTTTCTAACCGGGGTTTGGCCTTCATGAGGAAAAAAGATGGTAACACTGGGGGGTGGCAGGGTGGGGGTGACATCCTTTGTAGGGAAATACACATGACAAAGCTGACAGTGAAATGTTGATCTCCAGGTGAATTATTAATGTTGACATAGGAAGGGATATTCCTTGGGAATTGGTTATTACTGAAATAAGTCCTGCTTCTCCCACCCTCCCCACAGCTCTCAGACAGAGGTTTAGCCCAAGGGCAGCAATCTTTGAGACTCTAGGGCAAACAAGCTTAGAGGTTACAAGAGAATTCTCCTTTAATTAACTCCCAACTCCAAAAAATCCAGCTTTGCTGCTGGAGTCCAGCCACTGTGTGCCTTTGACAGTAGTTCAGAGGGGTCACACTGGGATGTGGCAGCACTGACATTCCATGGCTGCAGCAGGGGATGGATGGATCTGCTCAAGCCTCTTGTAACTGGCTTTGGAGAAAACCAGCATGTCCAGAGAGTGCCACCAACTAAAGCCAAATGAATATTTCCATCTGCAACTTTGTCATCATCTACAACTCCTTGGGATGGGGGAGTTGCTCATTTTATTGCCAGGGAGATAGTTTGGGGAAAAATTTCCTTTTACTCCTCACTGTATCTTCCTCTCATTTATGCAACGGAGCTTGGTGTGCTTGGATGTTCCCTGGAGCCCTGAGGGTTTTACTAATGGAAGGTGCACACTTTTTTCCAGAGTGACTTTTTTTGGTTGCTCATTACTTTGGTTGAAGATTATTTTCTTACAAGGTTCCTTGTGCCTTCTTCTTACATACAGAGTTGGTTTCTCAACGCTGGTAATAAATTTATCTGGAGTGATACAGGACCAGCAAGGGGCAAACCCTGTCCCAGTGGGAGAACGTGCATCTCTTCCACATCTCCCCCTAACTTTGTGCCGAGGACCCTGGATGGAACCACTCTGGGCTTTCTCCTTTGCAGGCACTACCACCTAGTGCAGTGCACTGGAACTTCATGTTTTCCCCTTGGATTTTATCTCACAATTACAATCGATTGGTGGAGCTGGTGGAATAATTAGTGCTTAATGAATTAGCCACTGCTCCGAGGTATTTGTTTTTCTTAACCACTACAAGCAGTTCTCAAAGATGGCACGTTTTCCACAGCCAGGCAATGGGTTTATTGTCTCCAAAAGGGAATTTACAAAGTGACCCCTCTGGCTGCTCTTAAAGGAGAGACCTTTTTTTGGATTTTGAAGTTAACTCAGTCCCTGTCTAGGCAGGCAGGATAAAATCACAGAACCCTGGATTGGTTTGAGCGGGAAGGAACCGTAAAGCCTATCCAGTGCCACCCCTGCCATGGGCAAGGGAGGATATCTTCCACTATCCCAGGTTGCTCCTCATCCAACCTTGCCTTGGATGTGGGATGGGACAGGCACAATTTCTCTGAGACACCCGTTCCAGTGTCTCACTACTCTCACAGGGAAGGGAAGAATTTCTTCTTTATGTCTACTATAAGCAATGGGTAGCCATAAGCAAGAGCAAGGGAAAGGGGAAGTCCTCCCCTTCTGGGAGGTTTGTGTGTGAACCTCACACCAAGTGAGTCAAGGCTGTGGACGCTTCCCAAGGGAACTGGAGAACTGAACAGAGCCTTCACATGAACAACCTTCTCCTCTGATGCTTCCCTGCCTGTTTACTCTTCAAAGCTCTCCATGCTTCTCAGTCTGGCTCATTTTTCCAGGGGAAAAATGCTCCAAAGGGATGCAGCACTGGCCTGGTGTGCAGGAGGTCTCTGCTCCTCAGCCAGCACTGACTCCTGCTCCCAGAGCCTGGCTGCTGGATGACATATAGAAAGTGGAAGGTGCAAACAGAGAGGTCCTTTGCCTTTTCCATACCTGAGAATTGTCTCAGAGTTTGTCTACATATTTCCAGGGTGCTGGCATTTCTCCCAAAATTAGAGAAAGAGGGAGCAATGTGACTGTTACCTCCAGGTGAGATAGCTTTGAGGTAACTTTTATTTTGATTTGCCTTGAGATACTCCTTCAACACTGGTTTTGAACAGAGGCTGATTTTCCCAAATATGAAGACATATATCAAGACAATCCCAGACTTTGTGGAGATTTGCCTGCTAAGGCACAATGTAAAGCCATGGCATGTGCCCCCTCTTTGTTCCCAAGCCAGTCACAACCTGAGCATAGAACCACAAATCCATTTCAGTTGGAAATGACCTTTAAGATCATCAGGTCCAATGGCCTGCCACATTTTATGGGAGTGAAGGATGAGCAGAAAGCTCCAGGTGGTGGTAGTGTGGGTCCTCAGCCACCTGAGCACTCTCCATCCCTACCACTCACTCAACAGTCAAGCAGAAGTTTAAAGAAGTGGAAATAAAATGACATTATTCCAGGCAGAGCTGATTTCATGAAAAATACATTGTATTTCCATGGCTTCAGTGAAAATATATTGGTTTCTGCCAGATTAAATTGGAAATCATCTATTCTCAGAACCTGTGAGGAACTGGCACGAGAGGGGAGTGGATATGAGAAACTTCAAATCTCTTACAGGGACTGAATTAACTGACTGCAGCCCTTTGCCTGCAAAAGAAACTAAGTAATGTTTCCTCCTGCTACCCATACACTGCAAAATAATCATATGAAAACACTAAAATATTAATTCATTTACAATCTGAGCTCAGGAATTACTGTTTTTCTTTGCTTTTGTTACACAGACATAGTTTTGAATTAAAAGGTGAACCAAATTAATATGAGTAAAACTATTATCTACCTTAAAAACAGGAGTAATTGTAGGTGGAACAGGAAGTTGTACTCAACAAAAAGAAAAAAAAATCCTAAAAAAACGAGAAAAAAAACGAACAAAGAAAAAAAAAGTTTCCATTAAATTTAAAAGGCCTTAAAATTCTAGGTTTGTCTGGTATTCCCAATATTGTACCATGGCATTTTCTGAGCTGAAGACAGTACAATGAGAAACCAAGATCATTTTGCAAGTGCAAAAAGACAAAGAATCTTCACTTTTCCAGTTTTTCTACCCATTTTCTTTGAGCTGAACTCATCAAATCCTCAGGAATCTTTGGGGCTGTGAAAAGGACTCAATGTCTCTTTTTAACCCTTTTCAAACTTTTAAAAGATGAGTAAACCCCAATTTACTAAAAGATGGTTGTATTGAACAAAGACTTGTATCACTCTGTTGGCATTGGCTTTGCTACCAGACAGCCCCAAATATGTCTTTCTGCAAAATAAATGGGCTTGGATTAACTCAGTTTGGATGCTTTTGAACTGCAGGAAAGTCTTCTTGTGGTTTACCCTCTGACACCAAATTAACCTGCTCCCGAACAAGGCATTTATATTCTGGAGTAAATGCACTCTCACACAGAGTTATTCTGCAATTATGTGAACTTATACTTGGTCTCAGTGTAACAAGAGCAACTATGAAGAGCACAGGGTGAGCAGAGGATGAACAGCTTGAGCATCCCTCGCTGCCTGCAGGGACAGGCTCCTGTGCTCACCTTCAATGGTTTCTGAACTTGGCATCTATGCAGTGAAAAGCAATCCTAGAATGAACAGTGACAAAAATGGAACTGCCCAAAGCTCCTGTTTGCTTCTTACGCCTGATCTCTGCAGGAGGACCGTGCTTTAACAGAGAGGATGTGAATCATCATCAAAGAGGTTTGCACATCCTCTGACTTTGTTTTCAAGTGGTTTCATGTCCATTCCTCTTAAACTGGTTGGAAAATGGGGAGAGGATGAAACCAGAGGATGTTTTCAGAGCCTGGAAATATTCAAGGCTGGATTCAACCTCCAGTTGAATTCCAAGGCTTGGAATAACTTCCAGGGCTGCAGTGGAAGGTGTCCCTGTCCATGGCGGAGAGTGGAACTGGATGAGCTGTAAGGTCTCTTCCAACCCAAACTATTTCATGATTCAATGAAAGTGTGCAAACAGAAATTTGCCATCAGACAGCTCATCCTGACGGCAGATCCCACTGCTTGAACCAGACTGGTTAGGTAATCCTTGGGCAGGGAATGGAACATAGAAATGCTTCACCCTCCTAAATACCTGAGTTCCTCCACCACAGAGCAGCTTCCTCTGGAAAGCCAGCCAAAAAAATGATGGCATGCTGAAAGTGACTCTCCCAGGGCCTGGAGCTATCCCGTATCTGAGCCACTGAGTGCTGTGGACTGAGATCTGGCAGAGGCTGGGCTGTATTGTTGAGCTCTGGCAGAGGCTGGGCTGCATTGCTGTGCCTGCTTTTGATTTACAAGAGTCAGCCCTGCATCTATCCTGCACCTCTCAGCAATTTCCCTGAGAGGAGAAAACAAAACAGCTTTTGGCAATGTTTACTCAAGCAAATCATAATTTCATCTTTGAGGGCTTTTACCTCTTGCAAATTTGCTTTTCTTGTATTTACAGGTCCTTCCTGGCCAGACTCCAGCATATGGGGGTGACCCACAGCAGAAATGATAATTGCAAGGGCATGATGCTGAAGGGTTGGAGTGGTGCCATCACGGGAAATGCTTTCAGGAAGATGCTTTCAGTAGATGCTTTCAGGAGATGGTTTCAGGAGGATGTTTTCAGTAGATGCTTTCTGAAAGATACTTTTGGGACATGCCTTCAGAAAGGGCTTTCAGAAGATGGTTTCAGGAGAGGCTATCAGGAAAATGCCTTTGGGAGATGGTTTCAGTAAGACGTTTTTGGTAGACGCATTCAGGAAGATTCTTTCTGAAGATGTTTCAGCTCCACGATCTTTGATGCTCTCCCTAGCTCAGCTACAGTGACTGCACTGGGGATCCTTTCCCACTTGCTGGGCTTTGCTCTGCTCATAGAATCCCAGACTAGTTTGAGTTGGAAGGGACATTAAAGACCACCCAGTCCAACCCCCTGCCATGGGCAGAGACACCTTCCGCTACCCCAGGTTGCTCCAAGCCCTGCCCAGCCTTGCCTTGAACACTTGCAGGGATCCGGGGGCAGCCACAGCTGCTCTGGGCACCCTGTGCCAGGGCCTCTCATCTTCCCAGGGAACAATTCCATCCTAAACATCCTCTCAGCACTGATTCAGTGAGACCTTTCTTGGCCATTTTGTAAGAGTCAAGATCCTTGAAATGCTCTTCTATTCGTAGTAGCAGGAGCTGCAGCTCTGGCAATAACTGCTGTCACACCTGGCTTCCAAGTGCAGATGACTGATTGCCAGTTTTCTGTTGGTTGAGAATTTGCTTCTGAAGTTCCCCACCTGCCCTGGAGAGCTGCTCCCTGATCACCCTGAGCAGCACCTGGGATCTGAGTCCCAGCTCATTTTTGGCTATTAGCAAACCTCCATCACATCCTTCCTGGCCAGAAACATGACCAGACACAGAACTACAGGAGGGAAGCAGGCAGTACTCGCTTTGTTCTTTCATTAGAACTTGATTTGATGTTGTGTTTAAACATGAATTACTGAGAAGGCAAAGACACGGCTCTGCTCCTCGCTGGCTGTTATTAAAACTCTAATCAGGCTGCCTATGGAGCCATCCCTGCTATCTTTGCAAAATGAAACAGGGCATTGGCCCCTTCTTTCTCTAAAGGAGTGTGCAGGCACTCTCAGCAATCCTAATAAAGCACCTGGATCTTCCTGAACCTGCAATGTTGTAAATCAACACAAGAGTGTTTGTAAGGGTTGGCTGAAGATCTCATTTTGCCTCCTGATCGTGGGGACAGAGACTGGGACAGACCCCACAAGACACCCCCTGGCCTGGCTGAGGGGGGAGATGTTTGCTAATCACTGTAAGTGCTCTGTTTAGCGGTACAGTGCTTTGGCCAGGACGGCCAGCACGCAGGTACCGTCACAGTACAGCATGCATACTGCCACGGCAGAGCACATACCCGCTCCTCGAAACTGCGCTGATCAGCAACAGGCCTTGCTCGGAATAGGCCATAAATCTCCCTGCCTTTTGGCCAGAGGCCAGTCACCTTGGAAAAAGACTTAAAAACTGTGACTCTCTGAAGGGACTCTCGAGATCTCCCCATGGAAGAAGACGCGTCTATTGCCTGGGCCACGAGGACTTCGTCTTGCCGTTGGTAGCTACATCCCACCTTCTCTCTCTCTTTCTCTCCCTGCTTTGCTCTCTTTCTCTCTCTCCCCTCTATCCCATAACTGAGCTGATTAGCACTCAATAAAGTGCTTCGTTGTTTTGTTGAAATTATAGTCCCTTGCTTGTTTGCCTCTTATTTTGCACCTCGAGATCCCTCGAACCATCACAATTTCCACCTTGATGTTAAAGTGGATTGTGACAGCATTGCAGAGTAAAAAGACATGGAAATACTCTTCCTAAATGGCAGCTCTGCTTTAACTCAGACCAGCAGCTGCCTAGATCTTGTTCAGCTGTAAATTCAGTGATGAATATGAGTGGAGATTCATACCCCAAAATCCCACATCCAGCCTAAAAATCTCACCCAGAAATATTGCCCTTACTGTGGTATGTCTAGAAGGACTGCAGGGAACATGGTAGGAGTCCTGGTTTAACCCCAGTTGCACACATCCACTGAGATGGGCAAAGAGAATCAGAAGAATAGAAGTGAGAAAACTTGGGTTGAGGTAAACATTTTAATAAATAAAGCAAAAACTGTGTGTGCAAGCAAGGCAAACCAAAGAGTCCATTCACTGCTTCCCATCACAAGCAGGTGCTCAGCTATCCCAGGAAAACAGGGCCTCATCACTGGCACGGTGACTTTGGAAGACAAAAGCCATCACTCAGAATATTCCCTCACTGCCTTCTTCCCCCAGCTAAGTATGACTTCATATGGTCTGGGATATCTGTGGGATCAGCTGGGATTAGCTGGGATTCTGGCTGTGCCTCCCCCAGCTTCTTGGGCATCCCCAGCCTCCCCTCTGGTGGGGTGAAGAGCAGAAAAGGCCCTAACTCTGTCAGCCCTGCCTAGCAAAAGCAAAACACCCATGGATTTTCTCCAGCACAAATCCCAACCACAGCCCCAGACAAGTTACTGTGGAGGAAATTAACTTCCACCACCCACATCCAGCACATGGTGGGATGGGGACATCAATCAATTATATTTAGGCTGATATAACTGATTCTCTGTAAAATAGTAAAAGAAAAAATAAAAAAATCCAAAGTTTTGGGTTTGTGTGGATTTTTTGTTGTTGTTACACAAGATTTAGGTTCTTTCAACTTCATTTTCCAGGCAACCTTTTCCTGCCCAGATATCACTGACCAGCTTCACCACAGGAAGCTCTGACTGACCTGAAAATGCATTTCTACTTCTCAGATAATTGATCTTCACTGCAGTCTGCCAAGTGAGAGCACTGAGTCACTCCCATCCCCACTAGCCTGGCACAGCCTCCCCCAGCCAGACCAGCAAAGCCCTCACCCACAGAGAGGACTCAGCAGAAGGTTTTTTCCTGTATGATGGGAAAACAGAACCTTCCTTCATCTTCTGGAATGAACTTTCTGCCCTTCTATAGAGAGAAGATCAGCAAAGACACTGGGGTAGAGGGCTGGTGATGCATTTCATACCATCAGAGAGTCCCAGACTGGTTTGGGTTGGAAAATACCTTAAATCCCACCCAGTGGCATCCCCTGCCGTGGGCAGGGACACCTTCCACTATCCCAGGCTGCTCCAAGCCCTGTCCAGTTTGGCCTTGGTCACTGCCAGGGATGTGGAAGCCACAGCTGCTCTGGGCACCCTATACCAGGCTGTCTCGGGTTGAAGACAGGTATCTGCTAGGGAAAGGCAGAACCCTCCCTCAGGACC